>RJVU01074626.1:2869595-2893653 GCA_003731715.1 Anabarilius grahami
GACAGCTGAAGTCCTTAGTGAAAGACACAACAACAACACCAAAACAATCATATATATAAAAAAAAAAGTCCAGAAGGGTTATTTATTCCAAATATGGTTAAACTTCCAAATAGATTAATTGGCTGATAATGCCACATGGATTTCAATGCATCTTTACCAAACGAAAAGCAAAACTGTCTTCAAAAAAGCCCAGATGTCTCTAAACACTCAAATACAACCAGATATGACAAGAAACATATTTTCAGATATAATTACATAAAATATTAATTTAAAAAAACCCAACAAATTATTGCTAGTACAGATTTTTAAATAAATGTACATATATATTCTTGAGATGTTTTAGTGAATGCATACACATACACACACACACACACACACACCAGGGGCGTTTCCTCCAAGGAGGCAGTGCCTCCTCAAAAAAATAGGATGAGAAATTAAGTCATTTGTTTTTTCTTAAGGAACACTGTCCAACAGTGATACCCGCAGGTAAAGTTACAGTGGGAGTCTCTTGTGCCTCCTCTCAGCTCATAGAGAATCAACAGACGCCTTAAAGCGTGCGGTGGTTTTTGTGGAGGGAAACATCTAGGTTACTATTGTAACCCCCGTTCCCAGAAGGAGGGAACGGAGACGTTACGTCGATACTGACGTAATGGGGTCTCGCTTGGGAGCCCAATCACCTCCAAGGATACAAAACAAGCCAATGGGAATTGGCCAGTGAGATTTACATGCCGGGCCCCTCCCCCGGCATCAAGGTATAAATAGGGCCGGCATACTCACCTTCACTCATATTTTTGCTGAGGAGCCGAGATAGGTATCTGGCCGCTCAGCGGTGACTCAGAGCTATGGCAGGGGAACGTAACGTCTCCGTTCCCTCCTTCTGGGAACGGGGGTTACAATAGTAACCTAGACGTTCCCATTCAGTCAGTCACGTTCAACGTTACGTCGATACTGACGTAATGGGGTCCCGTGGAAAGCGCCATAGCGACTGAACCACGTTACGAGTGTTAGGGAGGCAGATGCTGGCAGGCTGTAGCGTGCCAAATGCAAGTGCGGCCCATACTCGCAACCCTCCAGCGCCCAGAGTAAGCCCAGGAATGTCTTCCATACCAGTGGGATGGAGAGGACAGGGCATTACAGTGGAGAGGTCAAAGCTGCTGTTCCTTACCCACAGGGAAGAGTGCTTCGGAACTCAATTCCCACGTTTTTCAGCCATGACCAAAACGCCAGGAAAGCGTTCCCCGAGGAGGGGAAGGCTACGGAGACCACACCCTACCCGAAGGGAGGTAATGTGTGGAAGACACATATGGACTGGTCTAAGAACAGTAACGCATATGGAAGACCTCTGATGTAGGTCCTACCTTCCGGGAGGAACAAACTAGCAATCAGAGATAGGGCAAAACGAAGCCGCCCAGGGAAAGACACGGGTTTACCGTTAGGGAAACCGTACCGTGGACAAACACATATGGGATTACCCGCGGGGAATGACAGCATATGGGCATCTAGCCCAGTACAAGGGCAGACCAATTGGGCATACACACGAGTACTGGACCTAGCGCCGGACGCCTCCGCCGCGTCTGGCTGCCACAGGATGCAGGAGGAACTCCACAGGGTTCACCGTTACGAGGAACTGAACTGAGGAGTGGGAAAAGTGCTCGCATTCCCTCTCCCGAGGGAAATGGCACAGCAAGCGAACACCCATGGCTATCTATGTGTAGACAGCACACGGGTGGACACCGGTCCCACTCGGAGATTATAATATCTCACGAATGTATTCGGTGTCGCCCAGCCTGCAGCTCTGCAAATATCTGCAACAGAGGCACCGTGCGCCAACGCCCAGGAAGAAGCAACACCCCGAGTGGAGTGAGCTCGCAACCCAAGGGGGCACAGCTCGCCTTGCGACTGGTATGTCAAGGTGACGGCATCCACTATCCAGTGGGCCAACCTCTGTTTGGAGACAGCCTTCCCCTTCTGCTGACCTCCAAAACAGATAAAGAGCTGCTCAGAGCTTCTATAGCTCTGCGTGCGGTCCACGTAAACGCGCAGGGCACGAATGGGACACAGCCACGCAAGGGCTGGGTCTGCCTCCTCCGGGGGCAGTGCTTGCAAGTTCACCACCTGGTCCCGGAAGAGAGTGGTGGGAACTTTGGGCACATATCCAGGCCGGAGTCTCAAGATAACGTGAGAGTAGTCCGGCACGAATCGCTGACCGAGAATGCCTGCAGGTCCTCAACCCTCTTGAAGGAGGCGAGTGCGGTCAGGAGCACTGTCTTGAGAGACAGATGTTTCAGCTCAGCTGACTCAAGGGGCTCGAAGGGAGCTCTCCGTAGGCCCGAGAGGGCAACAGAGAGGTCCCAGGAGGGAATGAGGCGAGGCCTAGGGGGATTTGACCTCCTGGCGCCTCGGAGGAACCTGATGATCAGGTCGTGCTTTCCTAGTGACTTGCCATCGAGCACATCGTGATGCGCTGCAATGGTGGCCACATAGACCTTCAGGGTGGAAGGGGACAGCCTCCGTTCCAAACCCTCTTGAAGGAAGGAAAGCACAACACCGACCGGGCATTTCCGGGGGTCTTCCCGGTGGGAAGAACACCACTCAACGAACAGACTCCACTTCATGGCATAAGCACGCCTCGTAGAGGAGACTCTGGCCGAAGTGATGGTGTCGACTACCGCGGACGGTAGGCCACTCAAGTCTGCCGCGTCCCGTCCAGGAACCACACGTAGAGGTTCCACAGATCGGGACGTGGGTGCCATATGGTGCCCTGCCCCTGAGAAAGGAGGTCCTGCCTCAGGGGGATGCGCCAGGGATGGGCTGTCGCGAGGAGCATGAGTTCCGGGAACCAGGCCCGGTTGGGCCAGTACGGCGCTGTAGCCTCGTCCTCCATCCGGACAACAGAAGTACCCACGGGGGGGCAGCATGGAGCACTGTGGCCCAACTCGGGAGGCAGTGCGTCCCGAAGTTGAGGCTGTGAGTGGAGTCCACTCACATGGCTCCGAGTGGGCGCCAAGACCCTGCCCGTGGCGAAGGAAGGAATGGCTGAGAGAGAGGGAGCGGAAGCTCGCACCCCCTCAGCGCAGACCTTCTTATATGACCCAGAGGTTTTGGAAATTGCTCTTTCTTTGACAATGTGGCGGAACAAAAAGAAAAGGGAACACAGGATTTACCCCCGGGCCCTCTCCCGGGGGAAGGAGCGGTGCGGTCACCGTCTCCTGCCGAGCAACCTCCTCCACCACTGGGTCTCCTGTCTCAGGGCTGCTTCTTAGCCTTCTTCTTCTTGGAAGAAGAAGAAGACTTAGCGGCCTGGGCACGGGGCGTCGGGAGGGTAGGAAGGTTCCGACCTCACCGGAGCCTGAGCCGCAGGAGGACGCCCTCGGCGAGGAGCAGACTGCCCGCCGGGGCAGGATGTGTTTGATGGCCTCCGTCTGCTTTTGCACTGCCGAGAACTGCTGAGCAAAGTCCTCGACAGTGTCGCCGAAGAGGCCGGCCTGGGAGATGGGGGCGTCGAGAAAGCGGACTTTGTCGGCATCCCTCATCTCAGCCAGGTCCAATCAAAGATGCCGTTCCTCGACCACCAGGGTGGACATCGTCTGACCCAGGGCGCGCGCCGTGACTTTCGTCACCCGGAGGGTGAGGTCAGTCGCTGCAAGCAGTTCTTGCAGCAGCCCTGGCTCAGAACTACCCTCGTGCAGCTCTTTAAGAGCTTTCGCCTGATGGACCTGCAAGATGGCCATGGCGTGCAGGGCAGAAGCTGCCTGTCCAGCGGCTGAGTAAGCCTCGGCAGCGGGAGCGGCCGTGGTCTTACTCGCCTTGGACGGGAGACACGGACGGTTCCGCCAGGTGGCCGCGGACTGCGGGCACAAGTGCACCGCAATCGCACGTTCCACCTGAGGAATTTCCACATATCCCTTGGCAGCCCCACCATCGAGGGTAGTGAGAGCGGAGGAGGCAGAAGAACGGTTTCTGGCCGTGTGAGGGGCCATCCACGTCTTCTGGATGCAGCGATCGACATCTGATCTTCCTCCGGATCGCCGAAAGTGACGCGGGGCACCCCCGAGGAGGGCCCCGCGGCAGCAGCCGGCAGCTCGACGGCACATGACATTGCGGAGGAGTGGGAGGTTCGTGGGGGCGGACCCGACGAAGTGGCTCCCACTATGATCCTCAGATCTCCCAGAGCACTAACCGGCGCTGGGGTAGTAACAGAGGGGACCCTCACTTCTGTGTTAAAGAAGGAGAGTCGCGATCTCAATGCCAACATGGACATGCCCTCGCAATGAGGGCATGTACCATCCACGAGCGCTGACTCAGCGTGCTGTTTCCCCAGACACGTGAGACAGCGATCGTGGCCGTCAGAGGAGGTCAGGAAACGACCACATCCAGAAACACACGGACGAAAAGACATCTTGAAAAAGATGCTGATTGCCCGTGCTTGCTCTTTTAGTACACCTCACCAACCGAAGCACACAGGGATGAGTGCAGCACAGTCCTGTGGGCAGCGCGCCGTCACACCCACCGCTGAGCGTGCCTTCCCAACCAGCTGGAGAGATTCGAGCAGCCACCAGAGAGGAACAGAAAAAAGCAATTAAAATTGCCGTTGAAGAAACTTGTCCTTAGCAATTAAAATTGCTGTTTGCTCTCTCAGTACAGGAAATTCACTCTGAAGAGGTGAAAGGATGATCAGCCGATCGGCTCCGAAGCAAAAGTATAAATGAAGGTGAGTATGCCGGCCCTATTTATACCCGGATGCCGGGGGAGGGGCCCGGCATGTAAATCTCACTGGCCAATTCCCATTGGCTTGTTTTGTATCCTTGGAGGTGATTGGGCTCCCAAGCGAGACCCCATTACGTCAGTATGGACGTAACGTCGAACGTGGCTGACTGAATGGGAACTGAGAATGAATGGGGGAAGTCCCCATTTATCACGCTATGATTGGATGTGATTGGTTATGATTGGATATGATTGTTTGTGCGATAATCCCGCCTCTTGTTTACGTGCACGTTCTGAGCGTCAGTCTGAATGAACAAAATGATTGCTTCAATGGCAAGACTAATTACAAAGTAAACAGCTCACCCACTTAAATGACCGCTTTATGTCACGTCAAAATTAAACTTGAAAAACCTGAAAACGTGATGACTGCGGGGGTTTTAGTGAGCAATCAGCTTGGTGAAATAAAAGATATATCTTCGTGTCTATGACAGTGTTTACTGAGCATGACTGATGATCCGAAATAAGTTGACTATTAAAAAGAACAGCTGAACATCAATACACAAATAAAATATAATGTTTAAATTGTTACTGCCTTTAGTTATTATTTTGGAATAAATGTAAAAATGCTTAAAACACTAACTTGATGAGACTGACTTGGTTTTAATAAATAGAACATTAATTACATTGTTAATGTAAAAATACAAAATAGAATTGTATTTGGTTTCTTTTTTTCTTTTTTTGATGTTGTAATGTTCATTTAATGAGGAAAATGTGACAACATTAAGAGTAACGAACATGAATTTACATTTGATTTATAAAAAAATTAATGAAAAACTGTGAGGACTTTGCCTCCACATTTCAGAACACCACTGCATGCCACTGACACACACATATATTTTTTTTTTTTTGCCAAAATGTATTTTATAACTGGTCTGGAAAAGTATTTTTCAGATTTTGTTATTATATCATAGAATAATTGGCTGATAATGCCACATTATATATATGTATACACACATATAAAAGATTTTTGCCGTATGTGGTAATTTATCACTTAATGAAGGTCAAATGAATGGCATTTTCAAATGGTAAAAGAAGAAAACCTAATGCAATTATTTATATTCTGTATACATGATGGCTTCCAATTTGCTAAAATATGCTTTAATTTAATAATTAAGTTATCTGAAATGAGTTTAGTGGAGGTGAGTGGGTTAACTTTTTTAAGTTGCTCTGGAATTTTGTCATTCTGCCTGCGTGTGAACAAAAAAGAAATTAGATAAGGGCAAAGGAATGAAAAACTGTGTGGGGACTTAAAGGGGGCTGGCGATATGAGAACATCAAAGGAATCGCCTTCCTTGCTCTTGCTGTTTTTCTTGTTTCTCTTTACGTCTCTGTCTGTCACACCTGTGTATCCACAGGCCAAAGGATACAATAGTGCTGCAATAAGCATTACTTTTACTATAGAGACCCAAAAATTATTTAAAAATAACAAAAAAAAAAACTCTCTCTTCATTGTAGTAAAGAAAGAACCTGGAAGCAAAGAAAGCTCAAGAGAGAAACTTACAACATCTAGTTGAACTGTGGATAAAATATCGGTTTGTGTTCAGCATCATCAGCTAAATCACATCTCTAAAGTCATGTATGTCTTGAATATTCAAGTAGGAAAAGACAGTCTTACTGTGTTAGGTGAAATCAGGTCATTGACTGCAGTCTGAAGCAGTGTGGAAGCATCAATTGGATGTAAAGGGTTAAGGGAGGGATTCTACTAAAAAAACACACTGAATCAGAGCTTCTCTCCTTCAAAAAGGATACAAAGATACAGTGGAAACTAGGGGAGGTTTTGGCCTAGTGGTTAAGGAGATAGACTAGTGAGTTTGAAGCCACCCCTATTTCACCCCAATAGACCTTATCCAATGCAGCACCATCTTTAAATTTTTAACGAGAATGAAAGCGAGGCTGGGATGGATAGACATATATCTCTTCAGTAGGTTGTACTGTTTTTAATGTGTTTTTGGATTGTTCTGCTTACGAAACACTTCAAAAATATCTTTCCAAGAAATTTCAGTAGACAAAAAATAAATAAATCCAGACAACAAGAGCTGTCTGGAAAATTAGAAGTGATCTAGGAGCTTTATACGGCTTTTAACTGCAGATGCCATTGAAAACACGGTAAGCCTATCCCTCACAGCTTCACTTTCATACCTGTCATGGCACTGCTCTGAATAAGGTCTATTTAACCCTATATTGTGACATTGAACAAGGCACCTGGCCCCAGGTTGCTCCAGAAGCATTGTGTACCGTGAATCACTTGGGAAGAAATTGTTAGGCAAATGACTAATTCCTTTCTAAACTTGAATATAATTATTTAGAAAGAAATTATATTTTAATGAAAACATTACAATATGTTGTGATTGTTGTGACACCGTGTTCATTTCTGTAATTGGAATGCATCTCATTACATGCAGGATGAAAGTGAAAGCACACACAGTCTATATTACCAGCAATAAATAATGTTGGATTTAACCTTCTGATGCATGCATGCTAAAGTGAACAGATCATTATATATATATATATATATTATATATACTGATCAGGCATAACATTATGACCACTGACAGGCTGACACCTGTTAGCGAGTTTGACAAGGGCCAAATTGTGATGGGTAGATGACGGGGTCAGAGCATCTCCAAAACTGCAGCTCTTGTGGGGTGTTCCCGGTCTGCAGTGGTCAGTATCTATCAAAAGTGGTCCAAAAAAGAAACAGTGGTGGACTAGCGACAGGGTAATGGGTGGCCAAGGCTCACTGATGCACATGGGGAGCGAAGGCTGGCCCGTGTGGTCCGATCCAACAGACGAGCTACTGTAGCTCAAATTGCTCAAGAAGTTAAAGGGTTAGTTCACTCAAAAATGAAAATGATGTCATTTATTACTCACCCTCATGTCGTTCCACACCCCTAAGACCATTCATCTTTGGAACACAAATTAAGATATTTTTGATAAAATCCGATGGCTCAGTAAGGCATGCATCGCCAGCAATAATACTCCCTTTTTCAATGCCCAGAAAGCAACTAAAAACATATTTAAAACAGTTCACATGACTACAGTGGTTCAACTTTAATATTATAAAGCGACGAGAATACTTTTTGTGCGCCAAAAAATACCAAAATAGCGACTTTATTCCACAATATCTAGTGATGGGCAATTTCAAAACACTGCTTCATGAAGTTTCAAAGCTTTAAGAAACATTTGTTTCGAATCAGTGATTCAAAGCGCCAAAATCACATGATTTCAGTAAACAAGGCTTTGTTACATCATAAGTGTTTTGAAACCAATAGTTCACGTGACTTTGGCAGTTTGATTCACACTTCGAACCACTGAATCGAAACAAAAGATTCGTAAAGCTTTGAAGCTTCATGAAGCAGTGTTTTGAAAGCGCCCATCACTAGATATTGTGGAATAAAGTCACTATTTTGTTATTTTTGGCGCACAAAAAGTATTCTCATCGCTTTATAATATTAAAGTTGAACCACTGTAGTCACATGAACTGTTTTAAATATGCTTTTTTCATTGAAAAAGGGAGTGTTATTGCTGGCGATGCAAGCCTTACTGAGCCATCGGATTTTATCAAAAATATCTTAATTTTCTGTTCTGAAGATGAACGAAGGTATTACAGGTGTGGAACCACATGAAGGTGAGTAATTAATGACATCATTTTCATTTTTGGGTGAACTAACCCTTTAATGCTGGTTGTGATAGCAGTGCATCGCAGTTTGTTGTGTATGGGGCTGCATAGTCGCAGACCAGTCAGGGTGCCCATGCTGACCCATGTCCACCACCGAAAGCAGTGATTATATATATATATAATCTTATATAAATATAAGATGTTTGCCATAATGAAGTCCGGGAGCATGGCGTTTTCAATAAATGGTAAAAGAAAACCTAGATGCAATTACTTCCATATATTCCATTTATGTTCACTGTAGACACTACGCAATATTTATTAATTGGTTATTATAATGGGAATTACTGTATATTCAGCTCTAGTGTGATTATTTTAAAGATAATTTAAAATAATGCAACATATGCATAATTGTAAGACCGTATTAAATTTAAAATATGTAATATTACAATATTACTAAGGGAGAGGTCATGATTTATTATAGTATGTTATATATTTTACAGAACCTATACAACACCTACACTGCAACCCTAAATACTTAGTATCCACCACAGTACAGACAAATGTGAAAAACTAAAACTCTTAAAAAAAAAGATTAGGAATGATTATATTCTTGTTCTGAAAAAAAAAAAACATTCAAAGAAAAGGAAAAAAAACATTAAGGTATTCTTCGTTTCCTATTCAATAATTCATACATCAGAGGGTTAAATGCTCCTTCATTTTATTTGGCCTCTGTGTTGATCTACAGCAGCAAACACCTCAGGTATCACTCAATTGTTCTCTCTCACTCGTTACCAGTGAGGTGTTGGTCATTTCCCACCAGGGGTGGATATTCATTCAAGGCAATCATATCAAAGTAACCTTACGTCCCTAGAAGTTTCAACAACACCACCGTAAAGAATAAAAAAGAACAGGCCTTTGACAACAACTCTGGCATCTGACATGCAGGGAACAGGCAGTGATACATAATCTTAAACAAGTAAACCTGCATGAACACACAGAAAATGATTGTTTAGCATTTGCATGATAAACACCATTTATTGGACAGGTCTGGATAAGAATCTGGCACTTTAAGACCAGATGCGGCCTCATGCTTTCTCCTGTGTCACTCTCCCCTGCCAAAGGACACAAATCTCAGTCTAACGTTTGATATAAATGCACTCTGGCATTTCTGAGGCTTCCGGATGAGTGTTCACAAGAGTAAACTGCAGAGGGATGAAACGAGACTTAATGAGATTTGGAGTGTTCGGATCTCACTAACCCTCCTGCCATCTGCTTCCCCTGAACGCAGGCCTGCCGAACCCATATGACAGCACTGGACAAATACAAGCGCTAATGCTCTTTTAATGAGTTGTGCCATGCAAACACACGTACTGACTGTAAACACAGACTCACGTGCTTACAGTAGGTGTGGTGTGTGTGGAAAAGGATAATGCACAATGTGTATCTTAACCTTGCAAGTCTGTTAATATAGACAGGCAAACACGAGCTACAAATAAGTGGTATCAATTTAACGGTTCACATACTCAGTGCATACTCAAATACTTGCGTAATTTAAACTTTGATTGCTGGGATCAGCTCTGGGTTTCAGACAGCCCACCCACAGACTTTTCACTGACCTGCATAAAAATGCCAAGACCTTACTCAGAACTGATAGCTCTGATCTGATTGGTTGACCCGAGAGTCATGGTGCAAGGGTTTTTATCAATCTGATGGGACTTATCATTGTGTTTCTAGGCTGCCACATATAAAACTTCCAACGTGGGCTGCTTATAAATATTGATATTTCAATTGATGTCTTTCATAATATAATTTCGATATCGATTCCTAAAATCCCAAGATCAGTTTTTTACTACGACAGCGTTTTCATGTGCTTCTCAGCGGCGTCACTCCACTGCTGCTGAAAACAGTGTTACAGCAAAAGTAAGCTGTATTTTACCTGAGTTTAAAGTCCAAACTGAATGTGATTAAAAGGACATGTATCACAGAATAATGACAGAAAAACACATCTTTCAGTTGAGTTGTCTTCACAAAAGGCACACAACAGCATTCAATGTCATAAGCAAATGACTCTAATAAACAGGTTCTTCTCAGGGAATCAAAAATACACCGCACACCCAGTGTAGTGTGATTCTGTTTCTCGAACAAATAGCTAGAGTCTTAATTTACTGCATTTCCATTCAGAGCTTTTCTATACTTTTTCATGGGAGTTTATTACTTAAGTGATCATATATAAAGAATTTATAATTTTTTTATAATAAAGGTTTCACACAGGAAATTCAAAATAAAGCTTAGTTTTTGGTTGTGTCGATTGTTAAAGGGTTAGTTGACCCAAAAATGAAATTTCTGTCATTAATTACTCACCCACATGTCGTTCCAAACCCGCAAGACCTTTGTTCATCTTCGGAACAAAAATTAAGATATTTTTGATGAAATCCAAGAGTTTTTAAAAAAATGTTTATCCCCAATAGAAAGCAACGTAATTACCGCAGTGAGGTTGCGAATTGCAATATAGAGAAGCTACGGTAGCCAACACAGGACAAATATGTCATCGTCTGAGACAGCAGAGAGTAGCCAGTTAATCAGAATCAGAATCAGAATGAGCTTTATTGCCAGGTATGTTGTTTACACATACTAGGAATTTGTTTTAGTGACAGAAGCTCCACAGTGCAACAGAGTAACAGCGACAAGACAAGACACATAATGAAAATAATAATATACAAATTTACAAGATAGACAAAGTGCAAAAAAAAAAGCAAAAAACAATATATAATATAGACAATTGTATGTACAGTTATGTGTGCAAATTTGAAGTATAAATAAGTGTTTTAAGTAAATAATGTGTAATAGTGTTGTGTGTTCCGTGTTTGTCAAGTGTTCATGAGATGGATTGCCTGAGGGAAGAAACTGTTCCTGTGTCTGGTCGTTCTGGTGCTCAGGGCTCTGTAGCGTCGACTAGATGGCAACAGTTCAAAGAGGGAGTGTGCTGGATGTGAGGGGTCCAGAGTGATTTTCTTTGCCCTTTTTCTCACTCTGGATAAGTACAGTTCTTGGAGAGTGGGGAGGGTTGTGCCAATGATTCGCTCAGCAGACCGGACTGCCCTCTGTAGTCTTCTGAGGTCAGATTTGGTAGGTGAGATGAACCAGACGGTAATTGAAGTGCAGAGGATGGATTCAATGATGGCAGAGTAGAACTGTTTCAGCAGCTCCTGTGGCAGGTTGAACTTCCTCAGCTGGCGAAGGAAGTACAACCTCTGCTGGGCCTTTTTCACAATGGACTCGATGTGGTTGTCCCACTTCAGGTCCTGGGAGATGGTGGTGCCCAGGAACCTGAATGACTCCACTGCAGTCACAGTGCTGTTCATGATGGTGAGTGGGGGGAGAGCAGGGGGTTTCTCCTTAAGTCCACGATCATCTCCACTGTCTTGAGCGTGTTGAGCTCCAGGTTGTTAAGACTGCACCAGACAGCCAGCTGTTCAACCTCCAGTCTGTAAGCAGACTCGTCTCCGAGCAGAGCTGAAGTCCACAAACAGGATCCTCACATAAGTCCCTGGTCTGTCCAGATGCTGGAGAACATAATGCAGTCCCATATTGACTGCATCATCCGCAGACCTGTTTGCTCGGAAAGCAAACTGCAGGGGGTCCAGTAAGGGTCCAGTGATGTCCTTCAGATAAGCCAGAACCAGTCTTTCAAATGACTTCATGGCCACAGACGTTAGAGCCACAGGTCTGTAGTCATTTAGCCCAGTAATTTTGGGTTTCTTTGGGACGGGGATGATGGTGGAGCGTTTGAAGCATGAGGGGACTTCGCACAGCTCCAGTGATCTGTTGAAGATCTGTGTGAAGATGGGGGCCAGCTGGTCAGCGCAGGTTTTCAGACAGGCTGGTGAAACGCTGTCTGGGCCTGGTGCCTTTCTTCTCTTGTTCTTTCTGAAGACCTGGCGCACATCATCTTCACTCAACTGAAGTGGAGGAGTGGGGGAGAGGGGGGTTGTTGGAGGTGTGAATGGTGATTTTTCAAACCTGCAATAAAACTCGTTCAGATCGTCTGCCAGTCGTTGATTCGCCACAGAGCTGGGGGATGGTGTCTTGTAGTTGGTGATGTCTTTCAGGCCTTTCCACACTGAAGCTGTGTCATTAGAAGAGAACTGATTCCGAAGTTTATCAGAATAATTCCTCTTTGCCACTCTGATCTCCTTTTCCAGTGTGTATTTGGCCTGTTTGTACAAGACTCTGCCCCCTTTTCTGCGGGCATCTTCTTTGGCCTGACGGAGCTGGCTGAGTTTTGCAGTGAACCAGATTGTTGTAAGTTAAATGAGTCTTTGCAGGAATGCACAAATCCTCACAGAAACTGATATATGATGTAACAGTCTCTGTGAGCTCGTCCAGATCGGTGATCAATATCTAATGAAATTAAATCAAAATCTAATGTTATTTCTGTGAATCATAAAATGTGTATCGATAAGCAGTTCTACTTCCAAAGAAGAATACATCACTGGAGTTTTCGAAAGTTCATGGCATTGAATATTTAAAAGAACAGCAAGTAAACAAGATATCCTTGAGCAAATATATTCCACAGGGTTATACATGATTTACCCATCAATTTACATGGCCAAAAAGATATTCTCAAAAGCACTCTTTTCCCACAAACCACACTTTTCCCATTTAGAAACAGAGCTGCTATTGATTTTTACAGTACAGAATTAAAATTAATTCCATCTAAATGCATTCAGTGTTCACAAAATAAAACAACCATTGCTAATCTTCCATCGCATCAGAATCATCAAATCCGTTAGAGTCTTTGAGCTGACCTCAATTGCCTTGGCATAAATAATCACAAAGGGACTAGTCTTCATTAAAACTGCAGCAGAACTCAACAATGACTCCTTGTACTCAGAACAGTCTGTACAGACCTCTATTTGTGCCAGTCTCACAGTTTGATGTGAAGCAAACATGGCAGTAGATGATTTCTCCCCCTCAAGTCATTCTGATGTGTCCAATCTCCAGATGACATATTGATAAGGGGGATAAATAACAAGAAAATCTCTAAATCTGTCCAATTTTACTCTGACACCAGCTGTTGAGTGGGCTGTGCACCACAGAGTCATTGGATATGGAAATTAATAAGGAATAATTGGGCATGACAAATCAGAAATTTACCGTCAGACCAATTAAAGCCAAATCAGTTTGACATACTCTCACCTTCTGACTAGCAGAGGAAGGACTGGAATTACTGGTGATTCAGAGGAGATGATTGGGCACATCTGGAGTCGCTGTGGCAAGGGAACGAGAAATATGGTGAGATCAATGAAAGAGGTGTTTGCTAAACAGGAGAAAAATTACAAGAAGTGTGGTAAGGAAGAAACTGGAAGTTTAGTTTTTATGTTCTGATGGTGATAAACTGCTAAATTCAGAATTGATTTTGAATTCAATTTGTAATGGTATCATCTGGCTAGATGCACATATACTAACTAGATTTTACCTTAGTCTCAGCCTCAGATGGACCGTTGGCTGAATGCAAAAGGCACACAAAATGGGAAACACTTCAGGAGTTTTGAAGTCGTCATCTGATTGGGTGAATTCTACAGAATTTCTGGGTGACGTATGTGTCACATTCTTTAACAGACCGCCTGGAAACAAAGCCATCGTGACGCCAACCCAACACAAATTAAGATATGTTTGATGAAATCCGATGGCTCAGTGAGGCCTCTATTGCCAGCAAGATAATTAACACTTTGAGATGCCCAGAAGGGTACTACTAAAAACATATATAAAACAGTTCATGTGACTACGGTGGTTCAACCTTAATATTATAAAGTGACGAGAATACTTTTTGTCAGTGGTGTATAAAGTACTCGAAAACCATACTTGAGTAAAAGTATAGCTATCTTACCAGAAAATGACTTTGGTAGAAGTCAAAGGCACTGTTTAGAATGTTACTTGAGTAAAAGTTTTAAAGTATGTGATATTTTTTGTACTTAAGTACGAAAATAATTTTTTTGATATTAAACGTACTTAAGTATTGAAAGTAAAAGTACAAGTAAATGTAAAATACAAAGGGAGCAAAAAATATAATTAAAAATTGTTATATACAGTTTGAGCAGTAAGATTGTGTTCAGTTTTAACTATTTCTTACATTTAGTTTCTTTGAATTAAAAAATGGCTAAATGTTTATTGTAATTTTTAAATATAAAAAATACTAATATATTAATTATACATTGATTGTTCATGTTAATTCATAGTGCACTATAACTAATGTAAGAGACAACTTTAAAATTTTAAAATGTAAATGTAGAAATTAACAATGAACAATACTTTTATAAACCTTATTTATACAAATGGACTCTTATTGTAGTGTTACCATTTCATAACAGTCATGCTTAAAACTTACCATCTTCACACACAAAGGCAGCATGGGTCTATTATATGTATACTTTCACACATTATTTGCCTCTATTTTAGAAAACTTGATGATGATCTAATCAAAATATGTGTTACAGTGCCGATAAAAAGAACAAATCGAATAGGCCTACATTTCTGATTTATGTTTCTGTCGCTGCATGATGAGAATACAGTTTAAATATGCAACTTCACTGGATAACGAATGCATAACAGCAAACAAATGGATATAAACTAATGCAAATGAATGGTAACAATCGTGACATTAAACAGTTGGTGTTTTCGTCACATTGTTTTAACCGCTTGAGGTACTAATTTACTAATGTTAGCATCCTCTCCGCCTCGACGGCAAACATACTGCTGTTCTCCACTAATGCAGCATCAAGTCAACAAACTAATTACTTTATAATGATATGAAAACATGTACTGTAGTGTGTGTATAACATACCGTTTTGTTATTCATTTTAAATCCGTTTTTGAAGTGTCCCGCTCTGTACAGCGCGCAGCCTCACATCACGTGTCAAAACTAACTCTACGAGGCATCAGTGATAGTTTTTATTTCGCCTCTAGAGGCCGTTCTTGTACTGTATAACAACCCAGTGGGTTGGGTTGTGTATAATGACAGTGCATATTCTCAGTAACGGACGCAACCCGGAAAATGATATCAACCGCGGTTGTGCGAGCACTTGTTTGCACATGCTTGCATGCAGTCTGTGTTCTTCCGACTTTATTTTGTGGTAAGTAACTAAAATGCTTTGGGAAAATGTATTGGAGTAAAAGTATACATTTTATTTAGAAAATGTAGTGGAGTAAAAGTAAAAGTTGACAGAAATATAAAGACTCAAGTAAAGTACAGATTCTCCCAAAAAATACTTAAGTACTGTAATGAAGTATAATAACTTTGTTACATTACACCACTGCTTTTTGTGTGACAAAAAAACAAAATAATGACTTTTCAACAATTTCTAGTGATGGCTGATTTCAAAACACTGCTTCATGAAGTTTCGAAGCTTTACAAATATTTGTTTAAAATCAGTGGTCCGGAGCGCCAAAGTCACATGATTTCAGTAAACGAGGCTTCGTTATGTCATACAGGTCCTTCTCAAAAAATTAGCATATTGTGATAAAAGTTCATTATTTTCCATAATGTAATGATAAAAATTAAAAAATTTGCATATTTCATCCGACCAATAAAAGAAAAGTGTTTTTAATACAAAAAAAGTCAACCTTCAAATAATTATGTTCAGTTATGCACTCAATACTTGGTCGGGAATCCTTTTGCAGAAATGACTGCTTCAATGCGGCGTGGCATGGAGGCAATCAGCCTGTGGCACTGCTGAGGTGTTATGGAGGCCCAGGATGCTTCGATAGCGGCCTTAAGCTCATCCAGAGTGTTGGGTCTTGCGTCTCTCAACTTTCTCTTCACAATATCCCACAGATTCTCTATGGGGTTCAGGTCAGGAGAGTTGGCAGGCCAATTGAGCACAGTAATACCATGGTCAGTAAACCATTTACCAGTGGTTTTGGCACTGTGAGCAGGTGCCAGGTCGTGCTGAAAAACGAAATCTTCATCTCCATAAAGCTTTTCAGCAGATGGAAGCATGAAGTGCTCCAAAATCTCCTGATAGCTAGCTGCATTGACCCTGCCCTTGATAAAACACAGTGGACCAACACCAGCAGCTGACATGGCACCCCAGACCATCACTGATTGTGGGAACTTGACACTGGACTTCAGGCATTTTGGCATTTCCTTCTCCCCAGTCTTCCTCCAGACTCTGGCACCTTGATTTCCAAATGACTTTGGGCCACTGAGCAACAGTCCAGTGCTGCTTCTCTGTAGCCCAGGTCAGGCGCTTCTGCCGCTGTTTCTGGTTCAAAAGTGGCTTGACCTGGGAAATGCGGCACCTGTAGCCCATTTCCTGCACACGCCTGTGCACGGTGGCTCTGGATGTTTCTACTCCAGACACAGTCCACTGCTTCCGCAGGTCCCCCAAGGTCTGGAATCGGTACTTCTCCACAATCTTCCTCAGGGTCCGGTCACCTCTTCTCGTTGTGCAGCGTTTTTTGCCACACTTTTTCCTTCCCAGACTTCCCACTGAGGTGCCTTGATACAGCACTCTGGGAACAGCCTATTCGTTCAGAAATTTCTTTCTGTGTCTTACCCTCTCGCTTGAGGGTGTCAATGATGGCCTTCTGGACAGCAGTCAGGTCGGCAGTCTTACCCATGATTGCGGTTTTGAGTAATGAACCAGGCTGGGAGTTTTTAAAAGCCTCAGGAATCTTTTGCAGGTGTTTAGAGTTAATTAGTTGATTCAGATGATTAGGTTAATGGCTCGTTTAGAGAACCTTTTCATGATATGCTAATTTTTTGAGATAGGAATTTGGGGTTTTCATGAGCTGTATGCCAAAATCATCAGTATTAAAACAATAAAAGACCTGAAATATTTCAGTTGGTGTGCAATGAATCTAAAATATATGAAAGTTTAATTTTTATCATTACATTATGGAAAATAATGAACTTTTATCACAATATGCAAATTTTTTGAGAAGGACCTGTAAGTGTTTCACACATTTCAATAGTTGACGTGACTTTGGCAGTTTGATAAGCAATCCGAACCACTGATTCTAAACAAATGATTTGAAAAGCTTCATGAAGCAGTGTTTTGAAATCGCCCATCACTAGATATTGTTGAAAAGTCATTATTTAGTTTTTTTGGTGCACAAAACATATTCTCGTTGCTTTATAATATTAAGGTTGAACCACTGTACTCACAAGAAATGTTTTAAATATGTTTTTAGTAGCTTTCTGGGCATCTGAAAGTGTTAATTATCTTGCTGGCAATGCAGGCCTCACTGAGCCATCGGATTTCATCAACTTGTGTTCCAAAGATGAACGAAGGTCTTACGGGTGTAGAACGACATGAGTGTGAGTAATAAATGACATCATTTTCATTTTTGGGTGAACTAAACCTTTAAAAACCGGACCAACACAGAGAAAACATTCAGCACTCTGAATTTTCAGTATTTGCTAAGCACTGAAGAAAGCAATGTGCTGAAATGTTTGTTTCGCTTTTAATTTACTGCAATTTGTACTTTTTTCACTACAAACTCTTTTAAATTTTTCACTTGCAAACATAAACATTTAAATTAAAAATATTACAAAACTGTTTTCAGACCTTTTAAATCTGAAACTTTATTCAATGTGCAGGAAGCAAAGTGTATTTTTATGTGCAAAAGACACTGACAACAACAAATAATGCATTTGATGTTAAATATAAAACCCTTTAAAAAAAATACAGACTACTGTGTTTGCTCCCAAATTCAATAATTTTACTGTAAGACGGCAAATTCATTCAGACATGCCTCACAGACTTTTTTTTTTGAAGCTCTCGGCTGATTCAGAATTGCATTTGAAACTAAAATATGTCAAAGAAAAACATATTGAGATGCAGTACATGTAGTGTGTGTTGTGTGCCAGATCTGTTTGCAGTAAACACTATGTTTTTGATACAATACAAGAGAACCTTTCCACCAGCTTCCTCCCTCTCGACACTTTGTTACACTGTTGCATAATTTTAATGCTGGTTCCATTTAAGCAAATTGTTTTCCTGTTCATTTGAGCTTTTGTGTGTGTGTGTTCATGCACATGTGTTACAGCTGAAACCATACTGCTCCAGGACCATTATCCAGAGAAAATGAAACACCTCTATACCGCCTGAGACCGTGAACACTTCTCCAAACCCCCACGCTGCGGAGAAAAAGAGAGAGAGTGTGGTGAAAGAGAGAGATTTCCCTCTGAAATAAGGGAAACACAAAATAACCTGGTATATCTCAAAGCTAAAACTGAAACTAGAAGAACAGATGTGGCAGAATATCAAAATTATGAGAATCAGACCACAGCCCCTGTACTTCTAGACACATTATGAAAGACCAAAAGTATCCCAGAGCACGAACCACCTACAGTTCGTTTCCTGACCGCTTGATGCATAGCGAACACAAAAATTGTGTTTCTCAAACTAGCAAGTTCTAATCTAATTGGCTGGCTGAAAAAAAAAAATCTTAAAAAAAAATACAGAAAGAGGCCCTTAGTAGCATGTGAACAGAATATTCTCAAGCAAAACTGTATATTCCAGTATATATTCAGTTATAATACTTCTTACTTTTGAACGGAATGAAATTCTAAGCCTAACTTTTCCGCTAAATTCGACACTTTGTTGCACTATATATTGGTTAGAGGCCCATTTCTTTCTAAATTGGCTGTTTTTAGCCAAAATAATCTGTAAAGTGGACCAGATATTCAATAGTCAAAAGTCTAGCTATATTAGCTCTAACACTTCACACTGAATTTTTTTTATTAAATATTCTGAAAAATATTGGGTCACATTTTAGATTAGGGTCCAATTCTCACTATTAACTAACTATTAACTACGACTTTTGCCTCAATAAACTCCCAATTACTACTTATTAATAGTTAGTAAGGAAGTTAAGTTTATGAATTGAGTAGGATTAAGGGATGGAGTGTAGTGAAGTGAAGTGAAATGAAATGAAGGCCAAGTATGGTAACTCATACTCGGAATTTGTCCTCTGCATTTAACCCATCCAAGTTAGTGCACACACATTAGGAGCAATGAGTAGTGAACACACACACACACACGGAGCAGTGGGCAGCCATTCACTACAGCGCACGGAGAGCGATTGGGGGTTAGGTTCCTTGTTCAAGGGCAGTCGTTTCCTGCCTGTACTAAGAATTGAACCTGCAACATTCAGGTTACAAGTCCAACTCTAACCATTAAGCCACGACTGCCCCAATATATAGAATATAATCATGTAGAATATGGTTATGCAGAATAAGGCATTAATATGTGCTTTATAAGTACTAATAAACAGCCAGTACCCTAGTAATATGCATGCTAATAAGCAACTAGTTAATAGTAAGAATTGGACCCTAAACTAAAGTGTTACCGAATATATTTTTTAAAATATATTTGCTTGTTAACAATGAAAAAATGTCATGCTAATTACAAAAAGCTATTTACTAAATGTTAAACCGATTTCTGATCAGAAATAAAATTATGTTGCAATGCAATGCAAACAGATAAATGTCTCTGCTCTCTGAGTGTCTACAAACACTAAATACATATAGATTGCTGGGATTTAATTACTATATGTCCATTGATTTATTCAAATGACATGCAAATATAGCAGGCTTACTATTTGTATAGTATGAGCTGTCTGTACTCTAGTCCCACAGTTTTCTATCAAAGACAGTTCTGCTTTTGACATGCAATTACACACCAGTCTGCCCACTAGGAAAGAGTGACACCAACACAACCATACTGCAATGCTACACTTCTCTGCAGGGCTGCATGATCTGAGGAGGGGAAAGGGGAAAAAAAATGATACATTTTTTTTATTTATTATTTTTTATAAAAGTTAAAAAAAAAATCCCAAATTGCTGTGCTTGTTTGTATATTTGTCCAAAATATTGTGATTATATATCAATATGGCTATAAAATATTTTTTATTATTATAATAATAAAAAATAATAATTATTATTATTTTAATAATATTTTTTACATTACAACTGTAAAGTTACAATACTATTAATTACAATAATTACAATAAAGTTACAATAAAATAAAACCTTAATTTCTACATTTTAAAACATTAAACCATAAAACTTTTATTTTGATAAAATATTTTGTTGATAAGCACTTCTCATTACAAGTATCGGAAGACGGTTGAAGCATGTCATTTCCAAATGCGCATTAAAGCAACCAAAACTCAAAGCAGATGCAGAGATGGAGTTTGTGCAGGGCTGGATCAGCATTCACTACAAACCGAGCTGCTCTGAGACGCTGCAAACACTGACGTATAAGGAGCTGCTCATGTGTAAGAAAACAGTGCCACGCTTCACTCTGAAACACGCAGAGCATATATTTATTTAATTAAATCACAACCTTTGTGATTTGATAATCGCACTAAGCCATATCGTGATTTCGGTTTTATTTCGATGAATCATGCAGCCATGTGATTACTGTTTTACTGAGCCAAATGTGAAATCTGTTTATTTAAAACAAATGTCACATGTTTCCGTGTGAGAGGCAGAGTGCAGATATTGTGGTCATGCCGAAGCCTGAACAGCTTGAAGCCTTTTTATCATTTTAACCCTGACTAATAAATGAATATTCCCACAAACAGACGTTTCATCTGATGCCATTTGAATGCCATTTCCTGGTGGCCCTGATGACTTTGGCAGGCCAGACAGATGCACGCACGTGGGCGCGCGGGTCCCTACCGGATGTGTTTATCAGATTCTCACAAAGGCCTCTGGGGCAGGCTGCCATACCGCTGACGCTGACATGTGGATGCGTGCTCACTAAGTGAGATGGATGGGATCGGCACCCGCTCAAACAAAAGTCTCACTCTCCTGCACACACATGCGCGGACAGACGCGCACCTCCCAACCTGTCACACACACTTCAGCATGTCATCTATCTCATGCTTATCCAGCCTCAACACACACACGTAACAGCGGCCTTGTGTCCCGGTCAAAGAATTCCAAATGACTTCTGTTTTTTCCCCACCATCTCTGTCTCTGATTATTTTTCTTCAGTCAATGTCTATGCAGACCGGCCCTGTCACTTAACCTTTATTTCTCTCTCTCTCCGTCTTTCTCCGGAAAAATAAAGACAGAGTAGGGAGATGACATATCCACTCTGAGCCCTGAAGCTCTCTTTGTCACTCTCGCTCTCTCTCGACGACAGACAGTCAAATCGTTTTAAACGATCACAGTAAGGCACTGGGTCAGGTGAAACAGGAGGGACTTTCTGTAATGCAAGAAAAAGACATTTATTGTAATGTAGCATCTGTAGGTCAAAACTCATTTTTCCGTTGGTACAGGTTATGGCTTATTCCCAAGATGACATTTATCTGAACACGATCGGGCCCTTCTGTGTGGCAAGTATCTATTAGCCTTGAATAATATGTCACATATAAATGCTAATTATACAACAGTTAGTTCAGGTCTTGAATAGGTACTTTTTTTTTATACGTAATTACTTGATGACTTTAAAAAGTATGTTCTTAAATATTATGAATGCAATCCGGACGTACTAGATGCTTCATGTTGTAATTGTCATGTGACCAACCAGTGCCAGTTGCATCTTGGGAAAGTAAAGCTTATCAGATTTATTCTGCACTACGGAATCTCAGCTGAAGGTCATTCAAGTACTTTTTGCCTACTGTTTTATAAATACTGTAAATTATGACATACTACTCTTTCACATACTATGTTTTGCCTATTATGTAGGGAAGCATTCGATTTTGGATGCAGTCACTGATTCATTCAATTAACCGGTTCTTTCACTACACCGTGTTCTAACCAGATTCCACTGACAAAGCAATTTGTCTGTCCACACCAGATGTGACACGACTACGAGGCGTGACAAAATCAGTCAAAAATCAGCCGATCAGAAGAGAGTGTGGACAGAGTCTCTCTGCAAGCACACTGCACTCGCAAATGGATAAGTATATAATTAAATTCATAAATATTAAAGACACACTATGTAAATTTTTGCCACTAGAGGTCGCTTATTAAAAACAAAGGCGTAGCTTGATGACGCCTTGATTTCGCGGAATTATGTTGTCTTCACGTCTACAACCGGTGGAAGAGAATCGGGACGGGATTCAGGCAGAAATCATGTTCATGGATGAGATTATTAACGTTACTGTAGTATGAAGTGCTGTGTGCTGTGCGAGTTAAACGAGGCCGCTGGAGAGATTGCTAATGAGAGACGAGCACGACACACGTCTCGAGAGTAGCGGAACTTTTAGTATGCCGCAGTCTTTTATCATGCCGCATGTGGGGTAACACAGCAATATTATCTCTAAAGCAGTGCTGTTTTATTACATTAGATAAATTTGTGTGTTGAAAGTTGTTATAGTGCTACTCTGCGTTCGCTCTACAGCTACTATGAGACACTTAATGCACACTGCAGTAAGCTAGATCGATATTAGGCATGGTAAAACATGGTACTCACAGTAAATCAAGAAAACGAGATTTAAACAATAAGACTTGCTGTGTTGAGCTATAATAACATGATAAGTTTTCTGTCGATGAATGTATCCACCCAAACAGTTGCTCACCTGTCTAATAAAACACATAATATATTAAAGCGTCTTTAGTGTTGCATGGTTTCTACAAAATAAAACCAGAAACCGAGGGTAAAACAGTAGGGCTGTGTATTGCCAAGAATCTGGCGATACGGTATTGTCAGGTGAGGGTGGGTGGAAGGAGCGAGGACTCAAATGCAGGGAAAGAAGGGCTTTTTATTAACAATAAAAAAATAAAACAAAACTACCCCGAGGGGGAAAACAGACTTGACAGACTTGACTTAACTTGACTTGACAAAAGGGAAACATACGACAGGAAAATTTACGACAACGAACCAGCCCAGGACTGAAAACACAAGGAGAATAAATAGGAGAGCAAACAAGGCAGGTAACGAGGGAGGACAGGTGGGGCAAATCAACCAATAATCAGGTAACAAGGTAGGCGGGGTCAAGACAATAGACATGAGCACATGGCACAAAGAAACCTGACAAGCCATGTGCTCACACCAAACAAAACAAAAAACACAAGCACATGGCCAATGAAGACAAATCACAAGCCATGTGCTTACACAAGACGAGACACGAACACGTGACTATGAAAACTCATAAGCCACGTGTTCACACAAAACAAGACAACATGAGAGCACGCAGCCCGTGAAACACAGACTGCGTGCTACACAAGACAAAACATGAAAGCACGCGGCAGGTGGAAACAACCGCGTGCTACACAAAACATGACAAAACAAGAGACAACACATGAGACAAGAACGCACGGCAAATGAAGGAACACTCGACCGTGCGCTCACAATAAAAGACAGGACTGGGAGCGCGAGTGTCCGAATCCCGACACGAAACCGAAACCAAACTAGACACGAGTGCCGGGATCCGAACGCCACGCTCCCAACATGAAACAAGGCACGCAGACAAGAGAGCGCACGGCTCGAAAACACTCGAGACCGTACGCTCACACAAAAAACAGGACCAGAACGGGAGTGTCAGAGCTCTGTCACAAAACCAAGAAATAAACTAGACAGAAGTGACAGAACCCTGACACTACCCCCCCCTAAAGGGACGCCACCTGGCGTCCCCTATGAGGGACACAAGACAAACATGACAACGCAAGACCAACATACACGACAACGCCAACATGACAACATGACAAGA
>RJVU01074626.1:2894570-2972924 GCA_003731715.1 Anabarilius grahami
ACAGACTGCGTGCTACACAAGACAAAACATGAAAGCACGCGGCAGGTGGAAACAACCGCGTGCTACACAAAACATGACAAAACAAGAGACAAAACATGAGACAAGAACGCACGGCAAATGAAGGAACACTCGACCGTGCGCTCACAATAAAAGACAGGACTGGGAGCGCGAGTGTCCGAATCCCGACACGAAACCGAAACCAAACTAGACACGAGTGCCGGGATCCGAACGCCACGCTCCCAACATGAAACAAGGCACGCAGACAAGAGAGCGCACGGCTCGAAAACACTCGAGACCGTACGCTCACACAAAAAACAGGACCAGAACGGGAGTGTCAGAGCTCTGTCACAAAACCAAGAAATAAACTAGACAGAAGTGACAGAACCCTGACAGGTATGTATCACAATACAGGGGTTACGATACGATATATTGTGATTATTTGCGATACTGTAAAAAAGGCGATATATTGCGATATTTCTTGTTTTTTTAGAAAAAGGATGTAATTTTAGAAAATAACGGTCCTAAGAACACACCACCATATGCATAAAACCTTACAAACAACTTTATTTTATTTAATCAATACAGTATCATTTGCATTTATGTCACTAATCACTATTTTGTGCAATCTAAGGGAAAATAGTAAAGTGACTGCAGGATTGTATATGTTATGTATAGGTATATGTTTTAAAGGTTCACAGTAAAAACTAGCAGTTTTTAATTTCTAAACTATTTAACAACTAGTGCATAGTCCATTTCATGACTGAATGTTGGTTTGTTTTATATTTGATACTGTAAAGCTGCTTGCTTTAAAGCAGTCTATTGCATAAAGTGCTATTTAAATAAACGTGCCTTCACTGAAGTGCTAAACAGAGCTGGTGCAAACATATCCACATCGCTATGATCAGATGCTTTCTTTATGCTGTCACCGCTGTCATTTTTATTGTGTGTTTATTTTGTTACTGAGAGGAAAATGTGCATTACATAACGTTACTACATATTCTATCGAAACGCCTCTCTCAGCAGCGCTTATGGCATCGGGATATTAAGTGAGCTCTTTAGATTCAATGCGTTTCCCGAGTTTTGGATTTTAACATGGCCTATTTTGCAAACAACTGACTCCTGTCGATCTCCTTAGTGGGTTCTTTATAGTTGAAGCCAAGATGAGTCCACACACTTCAGCTCTGTATGCCGCGGGAGCGGAATAATTCTATCGTCTTGTGAGCTGGGTTTGCTAATGCTAACGCTATTGATGCACCTTGCGCTTCTCCGGCTACACGTCACTTTACGTTCTGAGATAACATCTAGCGGTTGGGTTTTATACAGTCTGTGGTTTAAACCGAACACAAAGCCATGAATCTTGGATGTAAATAAATAAATAAATACATATTGATACAGTGTTTTTGAGAATCGATACAGTATCGCCAAACATAATATCGCAATATTCATGTGTTTCGATATTTTCTTACACCCCTATAACACAGGTATGATGTCATTGATAGGCGACGCACAGACACGGTCCGTGTCTTGGTTAAAATTGCTTATTTCTCTGGATTTAAACATTCTTGGAAACATCTGGGATAATGTACGTACACAAGTCAACAAAATATAACACTGTTCTAGTGGTTTTTGGTAAGCACTCTTAAAAACCATTTTAACATTATTAAAAACACATACTGAGTAATTGAAAATGTATGTTGTTGTTCCCGACACAACATGCAGAACTAGATGTCATGTATCGCCATTGCCGCTGGTTAGGGCAAAAACTCTGATTAACCTCTTATTGCTTGTCGTGGCGCGTCTCATTAGGACACGGTGTTAGGAATGTGTTGGTAAGATACATGCATGCAAACTAAGAGCCCATTCACACAAAACGTGTTTTTGCATTCCACTGCACTACTTTTCCGTTGTTTTTCTATTTAAACATGCACTTGGCGGACGTGTTTGACCACTGCGCTTGTGTCTCATGGCATTCTTTTTTTTTCTGTTTTTTTTTTCACTGACCTGCGTCTCAATTTTTTAACCACAAAATCACATTCTGTGTGACTGGCCCCGAATTCTGTCGTACCTTCAGTGAGAGCTTTTCCTGTTTGACGGAGCAAAAACAGACAAAGTTATCAGTAATATTGTGTCTAAAATTAACTGCTATATAAAAGCAACACAACACTTGTAATCAGGATGTTGGTCAAATCATTCTATTCGGAACAACAGCAAGCATGACTAACCCATTTAAGCCCACCGGCAACTATAGTTGTCATTTTCCATTTGTACGTTTTTTTATAGATGTTTTCCATCTTTTATGTCTCAATGACATGCAAGCAAACAACCAAATAAAGAATTTCAAGAACAAAAAAAAGGTATTCACTTCCTTCCTGTGACATGAGGCTGTCAACTTCCAACCCCTACTTCCAGGAAGCATAGCGAAGGCAAACCCTCCCAAAGAAAAGTAATTTTCATGTTAATATTAAGAATTTTTTGTTGACATATATATATCTACATAATCATGAGGGTCTCTAGAATCATCCAAACAAAACAAATCTTACAAGAGATCTATAGTTTTTTGTATACTTAGTCAAAAGTCCAAGCGGCAACTTTAGTTGCCGGTTGGCAAATGACTTGTAAGTACATATATCTTGGGGAAATGGGGTATACTGTGTTTAATGGGTTAATAAATCAAGGTTATTGGTCTTGTTTAGTGCTTTTTGCTTTAATAATATTTTATATTGTTATATATTATATATTGTTATTTGTTAATTTATTTATTTTTTAATTTATTTATTTTTTGTTTGTTTGTTATATGTGACCCTGGACTACAAAACCAGTCATAAGGGTCAATGTTTTGAAATTGAGACTTATACATCATCTGAAAGGTGAATATATATAAGCTTTCCATTGATGAATGGTTTGTTAGGATAGGACATTTGGCCGAGACACAATACAATGTATTGTTGGCTATAGCTACAGATATACCCGTGCGATTTATGACTGGGTTTGTGGTCCAGGGTCACATATAGGAGTAATTTTTTCTAATGAACAATGTAATTTAACATTTTGATTCACAATGCTCTGTTGGAGCAACTTAATGGCTGCCCTTTGTTCTGCACTATGTTCCACCACTTTAAGACAAACGGATTTGTTGTTTGTTGTGTTTTCATATTCAAGAGATTATAAGCTAGATGCAGCTTTTTTGTGTTCGCATCGAATGTTCTTCAACTTTGATTGATCTGTTGATCTGTTGAAAGCAGTTATTTTGAGTTAGATGCATAAATGTTATCCTCCTATTCAAATTTGCCCACAGGCAACTATAGTTGCCGCACATTCAAATTCGTTTTTTAAGAAAAAAACTAAAACCTGGGGAAAATAAATGCAGAACATGTTCACATAGGACACTATTAACACGACTATATGCATGAAACCATTCAGAAAAATTTGGGCACAAATGGGCTAATTAAATAAAAATCGTTGAATATTAATAACAAGCCAAACATTTAATTATATATATTTTCTGTATCTCCCCTCATTTTCTTATATTTATTATTTTTGTGATTTTTTTTCGCATTGATTTAAATGCTTATTTGTGTTTATTAAAACAAAAGCTTTGCAGTTTAACAAATTGTTGTTGAAAAGTCATCTTTATTAATGATGTTGTTACAACACTGTGGCCAGAAGTAATAGTCTCATACATTTTCTACTAAATTAGGAGATTTTGGAAGGAGAAGAAGGATTTTAAATAAAAAAGAAAGACTTACATAAATCATGAACTTAATGAACCAGTGTTACATTCAATTGAAATGAGGACTTGTGCATTTAATCTGGAAACAGTGTAGAAGACAGTTTTGAGGAGGAATCTCTTAACTGACATGAGTGAGTGAGTTATGCACTGCAGGGAAGGATAAATAATTGTGGTATTTACATATTATGGGCTGTATGATATATAAATGGTAAGCCTAATGCAGAATGTAATTACATTTGATGGCTCGTGTCATTAACAATATAACGATATACAGATGCAGGGCAACATTGTCAGAAGTATAATATCTCTGCATCCTGTGTGGGTTTGACCATGTTAACATTAAAACAACGTTGTTAAAATGTGAATTCTCTATGTAATTCCATTTTGTAACATTCCAGTAAGTAATAAAGAGTGTCATTAAATGAATGAGCGCAGGGTGTATTTAGCTTCAGAGTAAACTCTTCCAGCACTTCCATTAACAAGCAAAGCAAATAATAAGCAAAGTAACAACAAATCTTTACATGGCCTGTAAAAAGGATCAATAAATTGTGCTTACATAAAAACAAAACTGTACACAAGGCTATTGCTTTCCAAGACTGCATGACTATACATCACAAAATGGTCAATATATACAGTAGGTGCTACTTTACATGCATTTACACTTCAATGTAAATCACACAATTATGCCTAGTATTTGTTAGCATTGCATTGCAAACAGCTTACAAAAAGAAGTGATTCAAAGAGCTTAAACAATGATTTGGATCTAACATCTAATAACCCAAATTCAGTTAATGAGTATTATATGTGCAAAACACTAACTTTAAAAGACATTACATATGTAAAATCCTCAAGATATGTATTATTATTAGAATATAATGACATTCTGTGCAAAATACTGTGGAGAATAAAACTTGCCTTCAAAGGGAAAAACTTATCCAATAAACTTCCTCAGCAACAATGTTACAGTTTTCTTTTTCTTTTTCTTTTTTTTTTCTTTTTACAAATTTGGCCTCTGCGTTATTTTTTGCACACCAATGTAGTATTCATTTTTAGCAGTAGCACTCCCATGGCAGTTGGTCAGTGGTCTTTCTCAAGATCCCAATTATCTAAGAATTTTCGCTATTTTAGCCTGGCTACATACTGTATGAATCAGACTGTGTTACCTGGCTAATGGCAAGTTTGTTTATGTTTGAAAAAAAAAAAAGGCCATTCTAGCAGTCACATTTTACAATAACACAAATGACTGGATGTGATTAGCAATCAGAAACTGTCAGTGAAATTTGAGGAAAAAGAAGACTGCACCAGAAAAAAATTATTAAAAATAACACACACCTGTCACAAATATCCAGCAGTTACTCTACCTAAAAAGATTAATGCAAAGCATTGGAGATATACAGTATTCCTCTATATTATAGATTGAAGTATTGCTTAGATACACTTACACATGGGCGACATTAGGGGGCAAATGCCCCACCATATTTTTCCCGATGTGAGCCGTCAGCTCCAGTCCACTACAATTTGAAGCAGTTAAGGCCAGGGTATAAGTCATTTCCTGCGTTCCGCTCAGTCTCGCGCACATTTGAGCGTGCGAGCCTTTCAAAGAAACTCCTTTGCCCTTGAGCGCGCAAGCCTTTCAAAGATACTTCTTTGCACACGCGAACCATCCGTGGTCATAAAAATTCGGCTGCACGCGCCCACTGTTCAGAGAGTCAAAGCTAGTCCACAGTCTAGTAAACGATTTTTGCTAGCTCCAACTGAAAACACATGAGAAACACCATGTGACAGGAGAGACTCGGACATTGCAGTACTGAACATTGAACGGTTCATGCATGTGGATTTGGATAAAACAGGTAATCGCTTTGATGCCTTGTCTGAACGCCGTTTATCTCTTCACAGTTGCATATAGCGGACAGGCATGCAGGGCTATTAACTTATTCTTACTATTATCATGCTACTTTTATTAAATTAATATTGCAATTAATTTGCCTTGTGATATCATAACGCATCACCACATAACCGACGTGCTGCGAGGATAATAAAATATTAGTTAAATAGCTTACTCCTCATTTAAAAACAACTTGTTTAACACGAAATACTTCTCAATTCACAAAAAATTTTTATAATACTCACTATGTGCCACAAAAGAAATATTAAGAAAATAAATTAGATTAATCTCTCATCGTCTTCAAGAGAATATGCGCCATTAAGGGATTAGTTCACTTTCTAATTAAAATTTCCTGATAATTTACTCACCCCCATGTCATCCAAGATGTTCATGTCTTTCTTTCTTCAGTCGAAAAGAAATTAAGGATTCTTAAGAAATTAAAGAAATTAAACATTCCAGGATTTCAATGGAGCCCAAACGGTTGAAGGTCAAAATGACAGTTTACAGCGATCCCAGACAAGAAATAAGGGTCTTATCTAGAGGAACCATCACTCATTTTCAAAATTTTTTTTCAAATTTTATACGTTTTAACCATAAATGCTCATCTTGAACTAGCTTTCTTCTTTATTTGAATTCCTGCAGTGTAGACACCCCTAAGTGTATTACAGCCCTCCACAGGTCAAAGTTTGAACTAAATTGTCATATACAATATTCTAGTGCAAGTATATAACAATTAGTTCAAACTTTAACCTGTGGAGGGCAGTAATACACTTAGCAGTGTCTACACGAGCGATGGTTTCTCTAGATAAGACCCTTATTCCTCATCTGGGATCGTGTATAACGCTTTGAAGCTGCAATGAAACTGTAATTTTGACCTTCAACCGTTTGGGCTTGATTGAAGTCCACTATATGGAGAAAAATCCTGGAATGTTTTCATCAAAAACCTTCATTTCTTTTCGACTGAAGAAAGAAAGACATGAAAATCTTAGAAGACTTTTTGAATTTGGATGAAATTTTAATTTGAAAGTGAACAAATCCTTTAATGCAGCGTCAGATGCCAAAAGCTCAGTCAGTTTTTACTTTCAGTTTCTGTAGTGAATAGGCCTAATTGACTGCCGTGTGAGACTTCTTCACCGGCATAACTCTCACGCAAAGTTTGAACATTGTTTGTGTGATATCCACTAGCTCGCCTTGATTTTCTTTATCACCAGTTTCTCGCAAAATGATGGACACTGATTCACATATCGTCCGCGTCAATTACCATGATAATAAAATTAAGTGAATTATTAAATAAATGAGTACATAAACAACAATCAAACTTAAACTTGTTTTCTTAAAATTTCTGAGAATAATAAGCTGATGCAGGTACAAGAAGAAGTTTTTTACCTGAAAAAAAAAAAATGTCTAACTGGAGAGTCAAATGTCGCTCATGCACTTACTTGTAGCCTACTGTATCTCATTTTGGACCAGACATTCAGTACTGAATTGAAAATGCCTTTAAAATTAATTTCTGTTCTTGAATTTGAACTAAATTGAGATGCACAATTGCAATTGAAATTTGAATGTAAAGAACTAGAATTAAAATGAGTGCAATACAAAGAAATTCATATCACTGTAATTTTCAAAGCCAGCCAGCCAGACAGACAGACAGACAGATACAGTAGATAGACAGATGGATATTTTATTTTAATTCAAATTCCAGTTCCCCCAACCCCCTTTTCTTAAAGAGTTAGTTCACCCAAAAATGAAATTTCTGTCACTTACTACTCACCCTCATGTCATTCCACACCCATAAGACGTTCATTCATCTTCGGAACACAAATTAAGATATTTTTGATAAAATCCGATGGCTCAGTGAGGCCAGCAAGTTAATTTACACTTTCAAATGCCCAGAAAGCTACTAAAGACATATTTAAAAGAGTTCCTGTGAGTACAGTGGTTCAATCTTAATGTTATGAAGCGACGAGAATACTTTTTGTGTGCCAAAAAAACCCCAGTAGTTCAGGCTTTCCGAGCTAAGAGATCACTAAATAGCCACAGACATATAGTTTTTGTAATCTCCCCTAATTTTACTCCATGATCAAGCTGTAAATACCAATTTACTGTGAGTTTTGTGAGGAAACAGAGGTTTCATCATTCAGCATGGTGCAATAAAGCCAGTGTGGCACAGCCATAAAAAAAACTATTTCCAAACAAACGGCTATGAAAAAGGAGTCATAACTAGTCCATCCATCACATTTGCAGTCAGTCATGAATGCACACACACACACACACACAGTATATATAACTTAACATACAGTATTTTAGCTAAAGATGATGCACTATTGCCAAACTGTTACTAAACTGTTTCAGATTCTCAATTTAAAACATTGATGATGATGTGTTACACTCTGTAGTGCCAGGTGACCCGCTATTTCCTGTTTTATAACTCAGTGAGACTCACTCTGACATGTAAAACTGAGCCAAAGATTCTTCATTAATAAATTCATGTTGTATTTACCTGATGAATCCAACCATCGCTTTGAATTTGTAGTAACGACGTCAAAGCCCTTTTGAGCCACACGCTATGACAGTTGAAAGGAAACGCGCTTTCAAAGGCATCTGGATCCAGCGATCAGCATTTACCGCTTGCAGAATGACACTAACTCCCAGCAGATGGCTCTAATTATTTATTGCTCTGAGCTCAAGCCGAGATTCATAAATGATAAAAGGTTGCTGCTCTAGGTCCAAACCTTTAAGTCAAAGAAAAAAAAGCACACACAATCTCACATCTGGACCCCATCATATCTAACATACTGTAGCACTGGATAAAAGACGCTGTACAGCCCTGTTTTGACCATCCACTCTAATATTAGCTCACACACGTTCCCACATAGACTGTTTAAACACTTATAGCCTCCAAATGCATCTAAATTGCTAGATCAAGAGGTTAGTGGTAAAGTAATGCAATGCAGCCTCTTAGCTTTCAGCTCATACTAAAATTATAGGAATTTCCCAAGCTCTTGCTGATTAATGAGGACATTATCAAGGTCAGTCTCGGATCTGGCAGCAGGAGAGTGCAGTGAGAGCCCAGACACAGAGCTGTCAGCTTAGTGCCGTCAATGTGCGTGTGATAGCATCGTTAGCTTGACCACCTGCTGCACCGACGGAGGAACACATCGGCAACAGGTTGCTTCCATAAAGAGTGGGGCTTGAAATCGACACGGAGTGGACCAAAGCAGAGTGGTAATTTGTTAAGACTTTCCTGTGGAGCACATAGGCCTAGAATGCCCTGCTCAAAGGAGGGAGCAGCAAATTATGTCGTTTTAATTTATAATGGTGCTATCTTTGATAAATTTCAGGGTGCAAAGTCTTGGCTTTAAGAGTATTAAAGGGATGGTTCATTCGAAACCATATGGCTTTCTTTCTTCTGTGGAGCATAAAAGAAGATATTTAGAAGAATGTTTCAGTTGTCCATATTATAAAAGTCAATGGAGTCACAAGGATAGACAATTTCTTTGAAACAAAATAAAAAATGTACGTAGTTTTGTAATGAATGTTATTGATCTTATTCTGAATGATTCATCCATGCATACTTTTTATTTATTTATTTTTTAAAATGGTTTTGACCTTGATTTTTAATCAAAATGTCAGTTTGATCTTCCGGAAAAACTACAGATTTCTGTATGACTTTTTTTTTTCAGTGGAACATAGAATATATTTTGAAGGTGTTGGTAACCAAACAGTTTCATTGTATAGGGGGGAAAAAAATAAATTAAAATGAATGGGAACCGAAACTATTTGGTTATAGCAAAATTCCTCAAATGATCTTCCGCATACAGGTTTGGAACAACATGAGGATGAGTAAAGGATGACAAAAATTAAAGTGCCCCTATAATGCTATTTGAAAGGTTCCTAATTTAGTTTTAGAGGTCTCCTACAGTAGGTTTACATGCATCCAAGGTCAAAAACACTTTCATTTTCTCATGATATACAGCTCTGGAAAAAATTAAGAGACCACTCCAAGTTCAGAAATCAATGTTAAGTGGTCTCTTAATTTTTTCCAGAGCTGTACATTGCACATCACCTCATTTCTCAAAGAGTCTGAAAACAGTTAGTTTGAAGATTCAGTCTCTCTAAACCCCTTCTTTCCGCAAGCTTACTCTGCTCTGATTGGTCAGAAGGCCCAGTCTGTTGTGATTGGTCTACCGCTTACAGTGCATGTCGGAGACCAAATGCCTATTACCATATCTGAATTTCAGATTCAGAGGCTTCCTCAGATACACAGTGATACGAACAGCACAAGTCCTCCTTTGGAAGTGCATGCAAAGTGAATTTGCAGCGCTGAAAACAAACAAACACAAACTAAACTTTTCTAGGCCTCAGCTACAACTAGTGTTAGAGGGCAGGTCAAAGTAGACATTGTTCATGGGCAGCCAATGAAGACCATAGGCTGGCATTATGCAAATTTGTTACATTGTTACAAACAGTGGGTATGTAACAGGAAGTGAGACTGGAATTGCTGATGACTCTTTCAGCAATTCAGAATCGATTCTTTCTTTTAGGAGACAATAACTTTATTTGTCATGCACTTTGATCTTTAAAACTTTGCAGACCCTTTACCTTCACAAACAGCTATATTACACACTGCATGAAAGGATATATTCGAAAAAGCATAATGGGGCACTTTACATTTTTGGGTGGACTGGACTATCTCTAGATTGTTGGCCTGTAATTGCAGTTTACAATGTGAGGCTCCTTTTATTTATTGGTATCCATCTTAGAGCCATGATACAGCAACACAAGAGCATTGTAAAGTCTCTCAGAGGTGTGTTTATCCAGAATAAGCCACAGCCAAGTCCAGACGGAATCTAATGACTTGTTTCTTATTTTCAGTGTAAATTTAGGACGAAAATCAGTGGATGGTTTGGATGGATGTAACATAGTAAATGTGTCACTCTCATTGATAGCTGAAAATATAATACATTTGGCCAAAATATTTAATAAATTAACATAAGGGACGTGGGATGTGGAGATTTCTGCAGAATTTTGTGCGTGCAGATTCCATGTGGGCCTGGCTATGGCTCTACACCCTGTTATGTGAGGTGCTTGGAAGTAGTCCAATCCAGCAACCCAACTCTTATTCTGATGATGGTTTACAAACATGGGCAGATCAAGGTGTTACAGTGGGAGGTGCCTGAATGACCAAACACACACACACACACACACATGTTTGTTTTTGTGAAATGTGGGGACATTCCATAAGCATAATGGTTTTTATACTGTACAAACCGTATTTTCTATCCCCCTACACTACCCCTACCCCTAAACCTAACCATCACAGGAAACTGTGCACACTTTTACTTTCTCACAAAAACTCCTTCTGTATGATTTATAAGCCTTTTGAAAAGTGAGGGCATGGGTAATGTCCTCATATGTCACCCTCTCCTTGTAATACCTATGTCATACCCATGTCATTATACACATTTGTGTCCTGATATTTCACAAAAACATGCCCACACACACAGGTGTGGACAACAGATACATAATCTAAAAGAAAAAAAATATTATGATATTCCTGTAAAAATCAGCTCGGCTGACAAAAGTGTTTCTAACTATAAATATCCCAAGGGTAAAAATTGATTTTCCCATGTCAACATACAGATGGAAACCCAAGAAGGCCCTTGTGATGGCGTTTTAAATGTAGCTTCTTAATCTGCTGTGAAAGTGTATTGGCCATAATCCACACATAGTAATATACTTAGTAAAATGAATAACCATTTTGTCAGTCTGAAGCAGAAATCATTACATATTTCAGTTTCTGATTAATTAGCTGTGGCAGGTCCATCAATAATATTCATTTGCTTCATAGAGTGTGAACACAATTAGCCTGACAGTAAAGTCTACTAGTTAGGAGGAAGGTTGCTTCAGAGCATGGTGTTAGCAAAGGGACAAAGATAGCGTAATGGCTAAAATATGCACTGGATAAATATACACAATATTGTGCAGTTCAAAAGTTTGGTGTTGGTAAGGTTTTTTAATGTTTTTGCTGCATTTATTTAATCAAAAAATACAGTAAAACAGCAATACTGTAAAATATTATTACTGCAGTCTTCAGTGTCACATTAAACTTCAGAAATCATTCTAATATGCTGATTTGCTGCTCAAGAAATATTTCTTATTATTATCAATGTTAAAACAGTTGAGCAGCTAAATATTTTTTGTGGAAATCATGATATATATTTTTCAGGATTCTGTGATGAATAGAAAGTTCAAAAGAACAGTATTTATTTGAAAATGTTTTCTTGCACCAATGTAAAAGTATTTACTGTTACTATTGATCAATTTAATTTGTCCTTGCTGAGTAAAATTATTAATTTCGTTCAAAAACAAAAAACTTACTGACCCCAAACTTTTGAAAGGTAGAGTATATATATACACAAGCTATTGCAATGCATTCTGTGAACGTCATACTACCAATGAGGCCTTAAAGTTGGCATGAAATGGAAGTTGGAAGTCTTTTCTGACGTATATCCAAGTGAAACGGCTTCTCGAACAAGAAAAAAAAAATTTCTAGGACGTGACTTCATCGGGAATTGATTGGAGTATTGCTGATCTAATGTGAGTGACAGATTGTCCGACCCTCACACAAGTAAACACATCATCAGAGAAGATATGTCCCTGCAAGAGGAAGGGGAAGTTATTTTTTATAAAGATTATAAGGGCACATGAATAAAAAAAAAATAATGATGTGCACAGATAAATCATTTATAATAAATACTGAAATACTGCAAGACTCTATTGTTACCACTGCTTGGTAGCAATAGAGTCGTTCCTAGTATTTAGTGTAGTTTGACAAATTATTATAGTGACTTTGCTCTCTTGCGCTCTTGGAATTAATAACATGTAACACTCAAAAGAGTATATTACATTTACTTCGTTTTTATTGCACATAACCAGTAGAATTGCACTCACAGAAGCGGCATTAATGACGTAAAAGAGAGAACATGTTCAAAAAGACGTCCGTTTCGTTTCATCTCCTCAAAACGCCAAGCAGGTGCGCATGAACCCTCAAGCCCTCGGCAATTTCTCAACCAAATCTAATTTAGCGCTGTTTTTTCTTTCTTTCTTCCCTTTCTCTCACAAACATGAAAGAGTACCTGAGCTTGCAAGGTGCTTCTAGAGAGGCCAGGATGTTAATTAAGTCTCTATCTGAAACTTTTGTTAATTTTAATAGTTTTAGGAATGTGGCTGGCGTGGAGGCGGGTGGCAGGTGTAATTTCACGGATTAGGCGCGGTGTGAAGGCTGCCTCTCTCCGACCCCGCGGCGCTCCCCATTCCGCTTTGAAGATAACTTTACCCATTATCACAACAATGGCACACGGGATGCAATGTAATTCATGCAGAGCCAGCGAACATGAGGATACCACCACTTACACTTCTGGGGAATTCAAAGAGAGAGAGAGAGAGAGGGAAAAAGAGCAGGAGCAAATGAATGAATTTGATTTTATTTTTTTTCGTCCAACCTCTGAAGTGCACACATATCCCAATATACTTTGGCTTCCCGGGTGGTGCAGACCTTCTGCACATGCATCTCTAGGATATGCTTTATCGGTTTGCCTGTCTTCCTCCCACTCATCTCACATCTCTCTTCCTCCCTCTCTCTCTCATACACGGAGATGACAGGCCTTTCAGACTGCAGGAAATGGTTTGGCTTTGAAGTGGAATTGGAGCCTGTGGAACAGTCTAGAGTCTTGATTAATATGAGGAGAGGGTAAAAAGAGAGCGAGAGAGAGACTGGGGGAGATGATGACCCCACCCTCTTTGGTGGATGAATAGATCGGGAAGACGAGAAAGGAGCAGTGTTAGGGAAGCTAATGGTCTGAAAGACAACTTAGAGATACAGAGGTAAAATTGGCCATTTCTGTCTATACAAAAGATGAAGCCACACAGCAAGCAACTATGCTTATGAGTTCTTCAAAAAAAGCAGCTTTTTGTGGTGGATTTGAGCAGCACTGTAATGCTAATAATCTGTAAAGCAAGTTAACAAAAGTTATTATAAAGTTCTAAGTTCTTTCTGAACAAGCGACAAAACCTGTTTCAGCTTGAATTTGTCAAATGTGTAACAAGTTGTTAAATACACACTCTCAAACTAATAAAGCCTTATTAAAGTGATGAATGTGTCTTATTAAAAAAACATCTGAGATCGATCAGACTGTCAATTTCTAAAAATCCATTTAGACTGTTACTGCACTCTAAAAAATGCTGGGTTGTTTTAACCCAAATTTGGGTCAAATATGGACACACCCAACTGTTGGGTTAAAAATTTAATTTAAAAATTTAACCCAACGGTTAGGTTTGTCCATATTTGACCAAAATTTGGGTTAAAAGAATCCAGCATTTATTAGAGTGCATTCAAAATAAATACATTGTAATCAGCATAGTATGCTTTTGTTTGCATATAGCCTATTCTTATCACAAAATGTGCCATGGTGGTGAGATGGGCTCCTGTTCATCCTGTTAAATCTTCAATGGTGGATCATCATGAGATTATAATTGGCATTATATTTACTACATCAATTGTGCTTCAGAAATTAAATTCAAAGTTTGTATAATTATATCACAAAACAAGTCACAAATACACACAATCGTAGTTTTTGTGAATTGTGTTGTTGTGAATTCCATAGGCGTAATTGTTTTTATACAGTACAAACCGTATTTTCTATCGCCCTACACCAGTGTTTCTCAAACTTTTTCTGCCATTCCCCACTTTGGGGGTAGGGAAGGGTTCCGAGCCCCACCTGTCCACAATCGCCCCAACAAAATGGTAATAAAAGTTTAACTGTTAAAATGTATTACAATTTATTTTATTAACATCACATTTTAAAAACATAGCATCAAATAAAAACATTAAAAACTCTCAAATAGAGAAAATAAAAGTGCAATTATATTATAATTTTACATGAAAAAAATGTAAGTAGCCGGATCTTCGAGAAAAATAAGAGTAAACTTTATAGTTACTTACACTATGTGTATCTGATATGAATAAAACACGTCGAAAAATTGTATATATATATATATATATATAGGCCTATATATATGCTGCTTCCATAGACATCAGTGTGTATTTTACAAACTCTAAATGTATTGTTTTACTAGCACTTATGTAGCCTATATTTAATTGTCTGAAACCTAAAATAAACTAAATGTTGTTGAAAACACTGCATAGTTGTGATAAATGACAAGCGCTGAGCGCGTCCGTCTCTGGCTCAGCGCCAGCCAACGCGCGAAAACACAGTTTGAATCTGGCAGTTAAGTGACGTCTCTGAATGTTCTAAATCCCATATGTAGGACCGTACCTCTCAAGAGGTTAATAGAGATGGCCACAAAAATTACCAAATTTCCTCCCGTTTGTCGCCTCCCACTTGTCATGTCTCTTTGCCCACTTTGAGAAACGCTGCCCTACACCAACCCTACACCTAAACCTACCCATCACAGAAAACAGCACATTTTTACTTCCTCAAAAAAAAAATCATTCTGTATTGATTTATAAGACTTTTGAAAAGTGGGGACAGGGGGTAATGTCCTCATAAGTCACCTCTTTTTGTAATACCTATGTCATACCCATGTCATTATACAAATTTGTGTCCTAATATGTCACAAAAGTGCATGCACACACACACACACACACACAGGTTTGTTTGCAATCTTAGTGATGACATTCCATAGACATAATGATTTTTTATACTGTACAAACTGTACATTCTATCCCCCTACACTACCCCACCCCTAAACTTACCCATCACAGAAAACATACCAGTGTAATACCATGTCATTATACAAATTTGTGTCCTCATAAATCACAAACATACACACACATGCTGAAATTACTGTAACATTTTATAATATAATATAATACAGTATAATAATTCCATTTACAGTCATTTGTTTTTCTGGAAATGTTCTATTTTCTTCTTTTTTTCTAAGACTATTACAAGAAAATTAAAAGAGCTTTGTTTTGTTTCTGTGTATGTGTGTGTTATTTTGATCAAAGAAACAAGTAGGATGGATTCTGAAAAATATATGCTTCTCTTTACAAAGGGAGAGAAGATAGAGGGGGCAAAAGGAAGAAGACAAGCTGTTAGAAAGACAGAAACAGGAAGACGGTCCAATTAACGTTAGGTGCTGTCACCTCATCACAGATACAAGAAGTGCAAACACACACACAGAGCAAACAGAGGTGTATACCATGTGTGTCTACACAAGTCACCCACATATTGATGTCTGCCTAGCCTAACACACACACACACACACACACACACACACACACACACACGTTTGTTTTTTGTGAATTGTGGGGACATTCCTTAGGCGTAATGGTTTTTATACTGTACAAACCGTATTTTCTATCGCCCTACACCAACCCTACACCTTTTTACTTTCTCAAAAAACTAATTCTGTATGATTTATAAGCCTTTTGAAAAATGGGAACATAGGGTAATGTCCTCATAAGTGACCCTCTCCTTGTAATACCTATGTCATACCCATGTCATTATACAAATTTGTGTCCTGATATGTCACAAAAAACACGCGCGCGCGCGCACACACACACACACACACACACACACACACCTGACGATATAGCAACCTTACTTTGTTCATAAATTATCTTTTAATAATACTGTAAAGTTCATCGATAATCCATTTGACACTGTGAATGTTCAAAACATTCTAAAAAAAAACTACTAAGCAGTGAATAAAAAGAATCAACATGTTTCAGGGTTGAATGTGTCAGAAAATGTGAGGAACTAAATATAATAAAATATGTTTCAAAGGTGAGTCTCAGAAAACCTGTCAAACACGCCTGGATCACCCCCCTCCCTCCCCCAATATATATACAGTGGGTACAGAAAGTATTCAGACCCCCTTAAATTTTTCACTCTTTGTTATATTGCAGCCATTTGCTAAAATCATTTAAGTTCATTTTTTTCCTCATTAATATACACACAGCACCCCATATTGACAGAAAAACACAGAACTGTTGACATTTTTGCAGATTTATTAAAAAAGAAAAACTGAAATATCACATGGTCCTAAGTATTCAGACCCTTTGCTCAGTATTTAGTAGAAGCACCCTTTTGATCTAATACAGCCATGAGTCTTTTTGGGAAAGATGCAACAAGTTTTTAGGTCATTTTTAGGTCTCTCCAGAGATGCTCAATTGGGTTTAAGTCAGGGGTCTGGCTGGGCCATTCAAGAACAGTCACAGAGTTGTTGTGAAGCCACTCCTTCATTATTTTAGCTGTGTGCTTAGGGTCATTGTCTTGTTGGAAGGTAAACCTTCGGCCCAGTCTGAGGTCCTGAGCACTCTGGAGAAGGTTTTCGTCCAGGATATCCCTGTACTTGGCCGCATTTATCTTTCCCTCGATTGCATCCAGTCGTCCTGTCCCTGCAGCTGAAAAACACCCCCACAGCATGATGCTGCCACCACCATGCTTCACTGTTGGGACTGTATTGGACAGGTGATGAGCAGTGCCTGGTTTTCTCCACACATACCGCTTAGAATTAAGGCCAAAAAGTTCTATCTTGGTCTCATCAGACCAGAGAATCTTATTTCTCACCATCTTGGAGTCCTTCAGGTGTTTTTTAGCAAACTCCATGCGGGCTTTCATGTGTCTTGCACTGAGGAGAGGCTTCCGTCGGGCCACTCTGCCATAAAGCCCCGACTGGTGGAGGGTGATGGTTGACTTTCTACAACTTTCTCCCATCTCCCATCTGCATCTCTGCAGATCAGCCACAGTGATCTTTGGGTTCTTCTTTACCTCTCTCACCAAGGCTCTTCTCCCCCGATAGCTCAGTTTGGCCGGACGACCATCTCTAGGAAGGGTTCTGGTCGTCCCAAACGTCTTCCATTTAAGGATTATGGAGGCCACTGTGCTCTTAGGAACCTTAAGTGCAGCGGAAATTTTTGGCCAGATCTGTGCCTTGCCACAATTCTGTCTCTGAGCTCTTCAGGCAGTTCCTTTGACCTCATGATTCTCATTTGCTCTGACATGCACTGTGAGCTGTAAGGTCTTAGACAGGTGTGTGGCTTTCCTAATCAAGTCCAATCAGTATAATCAAACACAGCTGGACTCAAATGAAGGTGTAGAACCATCTCAAGGATGATCAGAAGAAATGGAAAGCACCTGAGTTAAATATATGAGTGTCACAGCAAAGGGTCTGAATACTTCGGACCATGTGATTTTTCAGTTTTTCTTTTTTAATAAATCTGCAAAAATGTCAACAATTCTGTGTTTTTCTGTCAATATGGGGTGCTGTGTGTACATTAATGTGGGAAAAAAATGAACTTAAATGATTTTAGCAAATGGCTGCAATATAACAAAGAGTGAAAAATTTAAGGGGGTCTGAATACTTTCCGTACCCACTGTATATATATATATTTTTTTTTAAATTTATTATTTTTTTTGCAATGACAATGAAGCCTCTTTTTTTTCATAGAAACATTATTATGACAATTATGCATCTTTCTCTTAATGTAATATAGTATTTATTTCTTTGCAATGTTAAGAAAATAATGATATAATATTTCAAGTATGTAAATATAATGGAAGTATTTGTTGCACTGCTTGTATTTCAGATTCCATTAAAAATATTCTTACTTTACAGATTTTTCTACAGTATTACAGTAGAAAAACACTCTGAAAAATAAGAAAAATAATGTTTATATTTATTCTCTACATTCTGTTTGAAGCAGAATCCAAGCATCAAAGCATGATTAAATTAATTAATCAAATTAGTTAAGAAACAAACTCAAAGAGGCTGGCATATAACTTCAAATTGTTACGGTACACAGGAGTCAGACACAGATGTAAAAGGTAATGGGAGTTTATTGACACCAGTTGAGCATGCAGAAGTAATCAGGTAAGCAGAGATGTAATCGTAGATGGATGTATGAGTAGAATGGTGATACTGTCCTTATCCGTTGCAGGTATGGAAGACTGAGATGACACGCTGGAGCTGGAGATCGCTGGAGAGCACTCACACACAGGAGACAGGAGACACAGAAGGAAGGAGACACACTGGATACAGGTGAGTATAAAGCGGGGAGTCCTTGAGGTAAGCATATACCGAAGTATCTTCAAACGAGACCGGACGTGGAGTGCTGTGTGTGTGTGCTCTTTGTAGTGCTGCTGATTAGTGCAATGATGAGGTGCAGGTGGCGGTGATTAGTATTCTGGTGATAGAGTGCGTTGTGATTGGTGGACGGTGGAGCCTGACGTGTCTGTGACACAAATGGCTATTATGTAAAATTGTCGGCACAAATAGCCTAGCCAAATATAGTGTAGCCCTGCTATAACAACCAAAATTGTTTCCATCACAAACTTCTTAAGACAACATCCAGACAAACCGGACACCCAACACTCTTTCTGCCCATCATATTATTGTACGAGTCACTGAGATTTTGACAATTATCACCTGTGAGTGATGGATGCGTTGGACCCGTGTGATCTGCTGTATCCTATGGAGAATATGCATAAGGGTGGAGGACGTGTTTCCGATGCCAGAATCAATGACCAGCCCATTCATCACACTGCGTTTCAATAGAGGTGAAGAAGGCTCATCTATCAGTAAGAGAAGGCGAATTCACCGAGGCAACTTTTACAAAGTGTCTTATTCTAACTCCCCTCCTCTCTACGCTCGTCTTCTCTCTTCTTAAAGATAAATGCCTTCTGAACCAATTTGCAAGGAATTTGTACCTCACATTTGAGTTCTGCTCCCTCCATAAAAGACACAGATACGAGTGCTGTAAAACTTAATTCTGACTTGGCACGGCCACATTTTTCTTCAGAAGCTGATAAAAAGAGCGAAAAGACACAATAGGGGGGAGAAAAAGCACACTGGAATGAGGAGCGGGGGCATACAGAGAAAAACAGTCTTATCTTTCTTTTTTCCTGTCCTCCACTCGTGTGCTTCTGAGGATGCGGCTCTCACCTTAATGTAGACAAAGGAGGGCAGGGTTGTTATCGTCATGGAGACAGGTGCTTCCGAAGAACCGAGTAATGGCTGCCAACCTCCACCACACGTACACACACATACAGCTCACCTCTTGACGGCAAATCTGATAAAGAGGGAACGCGATGGAATCATGTGTGTGTGCATTAGATACGGAAATTAGACAGAATCATCAGTATTCTCGAAGATGTACTGGCTGTACCTTACCTGAGGTGATTTGGCGGAATAGAAAAGCCTTTTAGTGCAAGATTATTATCACTTGATGTATAAATCTTTGAGCCTGCATGTGGAGCAAAGACACGGAGCAAAAAAAAGTATGTGGAAATCAGCACTCTATCAGACAGGTTTATATGGAATTCATATAGATACATTATTAATAACTGCTGTTTCAGAACTGATAAAATTATGCACAAATTGAGTTCTTATATCTTCATCTGTGCGATAAGATAATAGCTCTACATCCAAGAGAAACTATAGAAAGGAATGAAGTGCTGTATTGAAAAGAAATTATATGCTGTCAATGCAACACTAAAGGAAAATTTCTCAAATCTTTAAAAAAAAAAATACCCAACATGCTCAAAAAACACATTTTGTTTAACAGTAAACACTTTGTAAGTTTAAAGTCAAATTTACAATTTTTAAACCACATTATTGTCAATGATTCATCAGTGCAGGTAAAAAAAAAAGAATAATAAAAATAAATAAATAAAAAGTTTACTTTTGTAATTTTTTGTAATATGTAAGCTCAGTCATCCTCTCAGCCAAATGTCTACTTAGGCTCCCTTCTGGTATTCCACTTTTCAGCATTCAAATAATTACCAAAGGTTAAAATAAAGTTCTGCCCTATAATTTTGTCTTGTTTCAAAGAGAGATGTCTTGCATCAAGCAAAATGGGTTGCAAACAGCGATTCATGTTGACTTTTAACATGAATTGAAAAGGGGAGAGAGAGAGAGAGAGAGAGAGAGAGAGAGAGAGAGAGAGAGAGAGAGATAAAAAGGGGGGCTTGGAGCTATTCATTCAGCAAAACATTTTTGGCATAGCCCCAGGATGAAAACTCAATTACGCTAAATTAAATTATTAAAAACTAAAAAAGACCAACACTTAAGACATTGGACAGCAATTACAGCAAAGCATAGAAATGCCTTACGGTCATACTACTAAGAAAGCAGGCAAACATCTGAGTACTATGAACTACCCTGTACTTAGAAAAGTCCTGTGCAAAATTCAGTCAACATTGACGGGTTCGGAGGCTAAAGACCGCAGAGCACCTCTTGAGATTAGGGGGGTGAGGTTTACACGTGCAGCTCTTACCAGCCTATGTCCATTACCCTATGTCCATTACACTATGTCCGTTACACTCACCCCCCTAAACCTCACTCTCATCCGGGTCACGGCACCAATGTAACCCTCCTGTTCGAACCGCTGGCATGTGAGTCGGGTGCTCGAACAAGGAGGCTAAAGACCACAGCCTCTTACCGGCCTACATCCGTTACATAGGCATAGGCGTAATTTGTGGGTAGAACATGTCCCCACCACTTTTTGCCAGGGTCGAGATTGTACCACTTTTGGAAATATCTCCCAGCATGGATGTATACTAATACAAAAGAAACATCTCTAGTTGATTCTCAATTCATTCGTTTGTGTTAAATAAGAGGCGATCTGGCACTGGGATGTGTTGTTTTTGAAATCATGCTGAGTGCTCATTGCTCCTGTTATCAGTGGAACAACAGTGTTCTCTTGACACTCGTGCACACTGTGCAGTCTTCACACGGACGAGCACTGTAAGCTATCGCTTAACGCCATTGTGGAGACTCTATTCGTTCCTGTGAAATCACAAAACAAAATGCACATAAACGTGTCCCTCCCTGCTTTTGATATACAATCACTGATGAAAATCTTTGGTTTTAATGAGGGAGAGAAAAAGCCATACAAGGGCAGATTAGAACCCAGATCCTCTGGCACGCTTAACAAAAACTCTACCACTAGCCCATTATAACTAACAAATACTTGATAAGGATCTATATATTTATTCACTAATGTAAATACTTTTCATGTAGGGATGGAACTATCACATTAAACATGAATTCTAAGTCAATAAATTGTGCATTTATTAGGCAATTGACCATTTGCAAAGACCCGCCCCCTTTAGTTACTGTTGCTACGTCCGACAAGCCATGCTGATCTCTCGCCACACATCGTGTTCTCACGCAGTGAAAAATACATCGCAGAGCAAAGAGGACCCTGACAATGCATCGACAGACAAACAGAGCAGGTTACTTTTGATATGAAACAATATTTGAAAGAAATTTTTAAAGAAATTAAAAGAAAATTTAAAGATTTTTAAAGTCATTTTTAAAGAAATTTAAACAATAAATACCATTTGTGGCTCTTTAATGTGTCGTGACAGATCGCTGTAGCGCCTCAGTTCAAGTGGCTCGTGAACCGATCATCTCTTCGATCAAACCACCACAAAGAACTTCAAACACAATGAAATACTCCCATAGCTGAGGTAAAATATATCTGTAAGAATGCTCCCATAGCTGAGGTAAAATATACCTGTAAGAATGCTGTCTGAAAGCGGCCTGCACACTGTGCATATAAATGGAATACTTATAAAAAAATTGATATACATATACTAACATGGAATTTCAAAGAACGGATCAGTGATGCCTCCATTATGTGTACATATGTGTGCGGGTGTATGTGTAATGTTTATTAATGTTTTGGCAATGTAAACTTGTTTATCATGCCTGCAATGTTTCTTGGTATCTTTAATCTTGAGAGTGGATGAGTGAGAATAAAAGAAAGGAGAATATGAAGACAAAACTGTTTACATAATACATTAATATTTATATAAATACAATTTTCTTTTTACAATTATACTTATTTATATTTTTAAATATTGTGCATTTAATTGTGTGATATTGTGTTTTTATTCAAATGTAAATTTTGTATTTTATCAAATTTTTTTTAATTTAATGATAGGATATATTTTTACATCTGAACTGCTTTAATTAAATTCTATTAGCCATTGGAAAGTCCAGATTATCTGACCACTATTACAAAGACCTTGTTTTGTTGTCGAATTCAATCTAGTGTCAGACATAACACAGTTCAGGACCTCATATACATTAATGTTGGCTTTGGGCTTGAATCAGTAGGTGCGCTTTTCTGAAACTTTCCTTTTGGTCGGCATAGACCTGAAAATGTGTTTAACTGACAAATCATTTTCTGAGAATTCTCAGAAGAGGAAAATTTCTTTCCTTTCAAAAACTTCTTCCATCTAAATGTAAATGCTGAAATCATCATAATAGCATTCCAGAAGGATCTTTTCTGCAGCGTTCCCTCTCAACTCGAAAAGAAAAAGTTGCAGTTTGTTCAAATGAGTTGAGTGTTTATTGAATATTTGACGGGTGAAGTGAGAGATTCCTAAAATACACACAGAAATGGGTGCAATAACATATGTCACACATTTAATGTAATTGTGTTAATTAGCGGAATCATTACAGAGTTTCTCTGAAAAACGTTCTTTGGAGGTGATAACAAGCACATACTCATTCAAATGCTTGCATGTGCATATGTTTAGGCACTCATAAACGGCACATCTGTCATCATCTGTAATGACAATCTGTTTCAAAGTCATTATGACATCTGGCATCTGGATTAAACACCTGATGAGGTCAAATTCATTTAACCTTATTGATTACACTTAGATTTTCCTGGCCTTTATGAACCAATACACCCTGGTCAGCTAACATTACCAGCAGCCAAACGTTTGACATGGGTTTATGACCTGGGGTTGAACACATATCAGCAGTCCTCAATAATCTCCAACCAAACGCAAGACTAATTATGTGGGAAAACTGAGCATTCATATAGGAAACAGTCGGGCTTCATGCAGACAGCTGGAATTGGCCATGTTTAATATTCTGGGCTGAGCTCCATAAAGCTCTGGCTTTTATTGACACGTTTGATTCTCTTTGTTCAGCAAAGTCTATCTTGTCGAGAACAAGCCTGTTTCAAAGATATGGTGTCAATGTACAATGTGCAGAACAAACCAAATTCGAGGAACTTGAGGAAGCACAGAAAATGTTTTCTACTCAAAGAAAAAGACTTCAGGATATGTCAGCGCTTCTGCTTCGCATTTGAAGTTATTTTCTTTTTCTTTAGCAAAATCCTGGTCCATCATGCACATTTAAATAGGTACTTTATGTGATACTCTTCATCTTAAACAGAAATTTATGCTTAGTATTTTAACATAAAAAAATACACACTTCCATTTTAAAATCTAATACGCAGAGACAGCTCTAAGTCAATGAAAATCACTACATTAACAAAATTAGTGTTGATTAAGCTTGAAGTTTGGATAAAAAGGCTATTGTGTGACAGTTTCTAATTTATACGTAGATATAATAAGGACAAAGTGTTTCTCCAACTCACTTCTACTACTGACAAAAAGACAGATAGAACACAAAACAGTGTGGGAAGACTCTCTAAACAAAGTCTATGCACAAACCCCATTTGCACTTTCTTTATATGTTGAGGTCTACACTGGGCGAAGAGTGTCCACCCACTCAGTAAAAAGGCATAAAGTAAAAAGTCAGTAAAAGCCACAACTGAGCAATGCATGCAAGCTATCAGTGAGACAGAAAGCAAATCCATAGGGAGTCCCATCTACTTCCACTTCAGGTCCAATAGATCTATTATGGTGGCAGTTTCAGCATAGGAAAGTGCTGAATTTCTGCTCCAGAGCTTATAGGCAAAAAATTTACATACTGTAGTTCTCTAGACAGGAAGTCACCTAAAGGTGGTTTCAGAAAATGCATTTCTATAAAACCAGGAGTTTCTAACTCTAAAACTTTATGATACAAATGACTTTTTCATACAAAAACATGATGGTGAATAGTTTAGTTAGTTTTTATCACATATTTAAAATATATGTAAAGTTTTAATGGACATTTTTATGGTCATCAATGTATCATCCAGGCCACTGCTGACCCAGGTTGCCCTCTTCACCACCCGGACTATCTTTTCTGCTCAATCTATTGCAACACATCTTAGGTCAGTGGTTCTCATTTTTTAAATGATGTCACATTTCCAAAACAAGAAAATGTTTATTGTTAGTTTCTCTATTCTCTAAAAAAAAGGCTCTTGCAATATCCCATGATAAATAAATAAATAGTGATGCTGCTTTGCAAGAGCAATATTAAAGGTGCAGTAAGCAATTTCTGAGAAACACTGTTGATATTTGAAATCATCCCAAACAAACTCACCCCCATGTCATCCAAGATGTTCATGTCTTTCTTTCTTCAGTCGAAAATAAATTAAGGTTTTTGAGGAAAACATTCCAGGATCTTTCTCCATATAGTGAACTTCAATGGAAACCAATGGGTTGAAGGTCCAAATTACAGTTTCAGTGCAGCTTCAAAGGGTTCTACGCAATCCCAGGTGAGGAATAAGGGTCTTGCTAGTGAAACGATGTGTCATTTTCTAAAAAAATATATATACTTTTTAACCACAAATGCTGGTCTTGCACTAGCTCTGCAAAGCATATCCATGACTTTACGCATTACATAGTCACATTGGAAGGTCACGCTTGATGTAGGCGGAAGTACCGATCATTTTCTATCAAGTATCATTTTCTCCTCCAACTTCAAAATCGTCCGACATCGATGTTTTACCTTTTTTGCAAAGGCCGTTTGACTTAGTCTTCCACCTACGTCACAAGTGACCTTTCCAACGTGATTACGTAATATGTGAAGTCATGGATGAGCATTTGTGGTTAAAAGGTTTTTTTTTAGAACATGGTTGATAATTTCGCTTGATAAGATCCTTATTCCTCGGCTGCCTTTTGAAGCTGCACTGAAACTGCAATTTGGACCTTCAACCCATTGGTAACTGTTGAAGTCCACTATATGGAGAAAAATCCTAAAGTTGTTTTCCTCAAAAACCTTTATTTCTTTTCGACTGAAGAAAGAAAGACATGAACATCATGGATAACATGGGGGTTAGTAAATTATCAGGACATTTTAATTCTGAACTAATCCTTTAACATCATATAAGAAGGTGGAGGAATATACGAAAACACATGCAAAATTTGATTCCCACATCTGTTGTCAATGTGGTATATTTGAATGTGTGAAAGTGAAGAAGATTTCAGAGCTAAGGAAGTCTCTCATGAGCCCACACTTTGAGAACCACTTTTTTAGGCCATATAATCCCAAAATTCATATGTAGTCTCCATCAAATTCACCTCACACAATATCAATACTTTGCAAAGACTTACTTTGTGTAAGGTGCTGTGTCTTAAAAGGACTTCAGGAAAGAAAAAAAGGGGTCAGGTCATTGCAAAAGACATCTGTTTAGTCATCAATACTGTTAGCATTTCTGTACTGTAAACGGATGCCAATTAATGCAAAGTTAGCCTAATACATATTACATCACTTCCTCTCTCTCTTTCACTGGCAGGAGGCCTATCTTGTCCCTGCTAGTATATGCTGAAAGATAGCTGTTCTGATGAACGATCTCACCACCCCCCTCCACCTTCCCGGCAGCCAGATCGGACGAAAATCCCTTTTCAGACAGCAGGAAACAGGGAGGAAAGGCAAGACTGAGCTCCCTCCACCTCCCCTCCCCTTCTGCCAAATCTAAAATCAATAAACTGTTTCTTTCCTTGCACGACTCGCTGAACCCATAAAAAAGAGTGAGTGACTCTTGTATAAAGATGACGAGAGGGATTCAGATGCCCTCTTTCCACTTCTACAGCTTGCCCTGCCTCCGCTCGACACAGGGAATGAAAGTGTGTTTGGATTTATGTGCTGTGATTGTATTGAGGTTGTGCAGGTGTTCTGGCTTGGCCTCCTGCTCGGGAGGTGCATCACAACCAATATAGATGCTACACTTCAGATATACAGCTCAGTCAGGACATTGACCGAATCAGCAGCGTGTGGTCCGAGAAACAGCAAAAACAGGCAAAATGAGACTACCAACTCTTAATGAATGTGTAACACATCTTCATTATGAAAAGCAAATAACAGACAAATGCACACAATTGGTTTTGGTGGGGGAGGGGTGGTCTTTTTGTTCATGATAATACTTGATAGTAAGATGCCATTAAACATTATTTAAAATATTAATATTACTTCCTTCAATTATTTAAAAAAGTTATTTTATGTTGGTGTCTTACATTATGTCATGATTAATCACAGGAAACTGAGATCAATTTGTAATTTTTTATCAATTTACAAGTCATATTACAAAAAAAAGAACATATTGAATCCCCAAATTTATGTAAAATCAAAATTAAGGAGGTATGCTAATTTAAATAATTTTAAATTAAGTATTTGAAATAACAATTTTACAAATCACTTACAGGACAGTTCACCCCAAAAATACTTTTTACTCACCCTCAAGTTGTTTCAAACCTGTATGAATTTATTTCTTCCGCTGAACACAATGAGCCATATTTTAACGATCTAAGCGCATGGTCTAAAGTGCACGACGCAAGTGTCCGAATACACTTTTGCTAGTTTAAGGATGGGAAAAATGGTCGGTGCACCCGGTGCATGGTCTAAAAGGGTTGTCCTTATTCTTTTAATAAGTAATGGGTGTGTTTTGGGCGGAATTTGCAAGCAGAAAAACGCTTCTCTAGTGAGGAAACGGATCTGCTCATGCACAAGGCTAAAGCGCGTGAGCAGACCTTCTACGGGACAAGTCGGATTCCACCAAAACATTTTTATCTTTATGCACACAATAAAAATCTTTTACATTGTAATCCTTTTATTTACATTTTTTTCTATGTTTGTGTGCTGCTGTTCCTCCCTGTGTGTGTAATAGGCAGAGTGTACGCGCATTGTGCACCCGCATATTACCAACGCGCTCTTAAAATAACAAAACAAATAGTATAAAATCGTAAAACTTATTTCTAGGTTTAAAGTAGATTTTGCATCCTAGATTTTCAATGTGATCTCAAACTTTTGGCCCCCTACTGTATATTTCAAAGTTGTACAGTGGAGTTTTCTGTACCTGCTATAACCTATTTACTTTTTATTCAACTTTCATGATTATGTAGAGGGAGCAAAAGCCATCCACAAAGTCAGATCAATATGACTGTGATGAAAGGAAGAAACCAAAGGAAAGGAAATGTGAAGAGAGGAAACTGAGATGCGGGGGTGGTGCTTTTGAAAAGAAGGAGAGTTATTTCTCAAAAGCCATTGCCCTTTAAGGATGCTTGTGTAATCAAACCTAATGTTATTAGGAGCACAACAATCTGTATACATTGTATGTAGCTGTTAAATGGGGGTCATTGTAAATAAACAAATACACATACTAGACACTTAGCCTATTTTGTCAAATAAAGCAGCTGTTTTACATGTGTTTGTTTTAAGTTTGAAAGTTTGAAAAGAACAGCTTGTGTTTAGAAACAGCAAACAAATAGCTAGAAAAGATTATATATATATATAGACATAAATGTGTGTGTGTGTGTTTATATGTATATCTATCTCTCCATCCATCCATATATATATCTAATGAGAGAGAGAGAGAGAATGTAAAATCAATGAGCTATAGCTAATAAAAAAAAAAGCTAGTATTTGAATGGAACCGCATACACAACCACCAAAGTCATTATTAGTTGCCCAGTGCCATTGTTCCTCTACTCATGAGAGAGGAACGCTGACCTTTCAAAGGCTAGACTGGAGAGGTAACAGCTGCCACCAACAGATAATTAGCCTGCTACAGCTGTGGCAGCTATAGGCCAAAAGCTTCAGCCCACTGCATTCCACACAGTTCCAAGCGGTGGATATTCTGCTAAAGCTCTGGGTGTTATATTATGTCATTGCAATAAAAAGAAAATTGAGGAGTTCCCACATTTTTAAAACCTGAATTGTGAGGAATATTATCTTTTTTCATGTTAATATGAACCTCTTTGCTTTAAAGGTAGGGTAGGCAATTTCGGATTAGCTAGCAATAGCAAAATAGCTTTGAAAGCATACGATCCCACCCTCCCTTCAGAGCACTCTTCAAAACCATGCCATTAAATAACCTCATGTCTCAAAGCACATAACATTAAAATAATTATGAACGAAAACAACTTAAAGAGGGCTGACTTTTACTACCTGACTGCTGCAGATTCATTTTGGGCGTTGATAGTGTTGCCACTGAAACACATAATTCCAGCATGATTTGGACCAGATGCAATGATTGGACGAACATTTTTTGATCCTGAGACTTCCACGGAAGATATTTTTTATCTTCTGTTATTGATCGCTTTTAGGTCGTGAAGACAGTTTCAAACAGTATAACAAAAAGTGTTTCTCAAAAACATTGCCTACCTTTAATATTTAAGATTAAGCAAGTTTTTTAGTGAAAGATGATGCAAGCTGCAAACTGAACTCACTTAAACTAAAACTTTTTATATTATTTTCTGCATTAGTGCACAAAAAAACTTCTAAAATCAGCTATTGATTGCAATTAGAGTGAACTCCAATAGTATCTGTCACAGCTCAGTTCATTCTTAAAAGTTCCATTTATAATTTCAATCAGATTTGTATTGAAGCAAATTTGCTTCCATTGATTAAAGTAAACTACTATATTACCAGGTGCTATTTTACCTTATAATTCTACTTTTTGTAAGTTAAATACAACATGCTCCTTCTTAGCCTTTCTTTCAGTACTGCTATCAACATGTTAAATGCCTGATAAAGCTTATATAAAAATAAAACAAGAAGTGAAATTACACTTTACATTTTACATTACATTTTAGAATAAAATATCAGAACTAAAAGAGCTGCTGGACACAAAATTAAAAAGTTTATTTAATCTACATACTCATAATAGGGTGTTACAAGTGTGTTATGAGTTGGATTTTTTTATGTTTTGAGAACTTTTGTGTGCTCTTTCATTGTTGTTTTTTGAGTCTCACATCGCCGCCGATTTGTCAATTGTGGTGCCGCCTGCCAGTGGTAATTGGGTGTTCAGCTGGTGGTCATTTTAAAATGCCTCTTCTACTTGACAGAAGTGAGCTGCTGCGACTCTGGGCCATTCGCACTGTTCCAGACTTCCTGCTAGCCGCCAGACCAAAATGTTCTCTTTGTGCTTTGAGTGTTTCTTTCAATTTACAGGTGGCGTTTGATTCATGTGGTAGAACTATAGGAGAGACCTGCCCTTTTGTTTGAAACTCTTTTTTTCTGTGTTTTTGGTAAGAGTAGTTTATTTCTTTTTTCTATGATAGGTTATTTAAATTTCTCAAGAGTCAACACAATCAAAGCCTGTTAAAGAATTAAATTATTATATTCTTATTGTTGTATTGTATTTAATTATTATTGGTAATTATTTTATTACTATTGGTATTTGGTAAGAATAAGACATGCTACCTAAGGCTGGTGTTTGGTTGGGCTCCTTTTTTTCCATGTCATGTGATTCCCACATTTTTCCTTGTTCATGCCATCATGTGCTAGGCTTGTTTGAGATGCGCCTAGCCTCGCCTGGAATGTAGGCGAGAGTAGGCGGCTGCAGTGAGGGGAGGAGTGAAAAAAAGTGCAGGCAAGACAGACAGTTCTCCGTTCTCGTAGTGGATCAGACACCTACGAGAACAAAGGCGGATATCGCGGGATTCACACTGTTGCTGATAAACTGGATGTAATTGAAGTTCTGTTGCTTTTATATGAAAATAAACATAATGAACAAGACACCCAAAGTACTTGTTATTTATTTCCATTCGAAGGATGTGTGTAACAATCATTTTTATTTTAATGACAGACATGTTTTTATATATTTTTATAAATATGATAACTATCACCTACAGAGAGATCGCAGTGTCAGAGAGTTTAGGAATATTCACACATTATTTTTACACATAAAAACATGACAGATTTTAAAATCAAACTTTTTTAAAAGAGATCAATACATCACGGTTGTTTAAACCAATGAGCATTAAGCTGTGTCATCAGCAAGACGTTTCCCATCGTGCTTTTGGTCAGCGCAGTCGGTGGAGAGCAACTGCGCTCGACTGCAGAATCCGATGAGGCCGCCTCACGCTCGCGAGAGGTTTTTGACACACGTCGGCATGACATCAGAGCAAGGCGGCCCACCCTCGGACACATTTCTAACCGCCATGCATCTCGCGGTGATCACCGGTGATCGGTTCTACGCAGAATTTGCTCATCTCAAACAAGCCTACTGTTTCCATTTGAGTTATGTTCTCATTGGTCTATTGTTTCATTGTGTTCAGGTGTTGCTCATTTGTTAAGGCCTTTGTAATAAATGTGTATATTTTTTACTCATCAGTAGTCTGTGTATTTATAGCCCTCATGTTGCCATTTGTCTTTGTCTAGTTTTTTCATCCTTGGATGCTGTTGTACTTTTGTGAGTTTCATGTCCATCCCACACCACGTCATGCTTTACCATGTAAAGTTTGTTTAAGTTACGTTTACAAGTCATCGTTTTGTTTTGTACACATTTTGAATCATGGAATAAACTGCACTTGAGTACAGAAAACTGACTCAACTTCAGTTAAACAGTTACACAAACATCATTCATGCTTTTTTTTGTAACTTTTGTCTTGATGTGATGGGTCTTTTTTTTTTTGTCCAAAGGCCTTAACAATAATAAATAAAAACAAAGATATGACATCCAAAGTTTGTAAGGTAGAACAACTAGATCTCTTTTATTGAATCCAAAAGGTTTTAATTATATTTTGCTACATATAAAGGTATTTTAAAGATTTTGAAGTGTCAAAAGGTCATTTGGTTTAACCGTCCAAAGGCCAATACAGCCATTTCATTGTGATTAAAATATCTTAAAATGTAATAAATGTGTATATTTTTTATTCTGACATGATTTTATAACATCATATATCAACATAGTGCAAAATGGTATTAAAATTTTGTGTAGAAGTCGTTGCTTTGTTATGAGAAAGAATGTCCGGACAAATGAATTTCATTGATGTCATTTGAAATAACCAATATATAGGGACCATTTTGGATCAAGTTATTCAGTCAATATCATGTGACAGGATCAACATGTTCTCCAACCAATACGACCATATAGGTCGTTTGTCACTTCCCTGAAATACGACTCATAGGAGCGTTTACTAATGTGGTGCCCCTATCGACAACAGGACACTTTCATTTTAATTCATGAAATACGACCAATAGGAGCGTTTGCTATAGTTGCGCCCCTATCGACAACAGGACACTTTCATTTTAATTCATGAAATACGACCCATAGGAGCGTTTGCTATAGTTGCGCCCCTATCGACAACAGGACACTTTCATTTTAATGCATTGTTCCCTTTTACCTGCGTCTTATTTCAGGTTCGCGTAGCTCAACTGGTAGAGCATTGCAATAACAATATGCAATCATGTGATCATGCGATCGTGGGTTCAATCCCAGAGAACACATGTGCTCATAAAGTGTGTATGCACTATAAATCACTAAGGGTAGGTTTAGGGATGGGGTGGGTGTAGTCGTTAATAAAAATTAGTTTTGGTAAATGTAAAAAAGGAGAAATGTTGTAAAAAGTCCACACATTGGGTCTCATTCATGAAACATTCGTAAATTTACGAGTAAATATGTGAGTGATTTGCGCGTAAAGAGACCTTCCCGAAAACTCTTCTCCTGATTCACAAATACTTCGTAAACGTCAGAAGTGATAGTGAAATTTGTGTGTGTGTTAATGAATTCCAATCAGTCGTAAATGGGACGCGCGTGCACGCTCATTCTCAATTACCATAAATCCCGCCCATTAAATCCGACTGACAACTATATATGGGCATCATATTATGACACCAAACGAAGGATTTTGGCCATTTTATAGGAAACAATTTTCATAACAATTAAGGGGCCATTAGTTTGCCCAGCCCTATTGAAATCAACTAATTATTTGATTAAAGTGCTCCGTTTGCAGATGCTATATATAGGTGCGTTCACGCGGCCTCGTAATTCCTGTAGTTACGAGATTCTACCACCTGACCGCTATAGATTGATTTATTAGGCGTTGATAGTGGTGCCATGGAAACGCATAATTCCCAGTCCAAGGACCAAAAGGACGTGAACAGCTCCGAATATAACGTCACGTGTTGTCATTTCAAGATAGCGTTAAATAGGTGACGAGAACGCAGCTTATTACTGGCTCTCACAACAAAAGTAAAAAGAAAAAACGTATGTAATTAATATATATAATATTTTTTCAAAATGCTGTGTATGTACCTTTATTAAGGTGAATTAAAATGCAGCCTTATTAATGAGCAAAACGTTCGGATGTTAAACGCAATATTTACGCGTGGCTGGGAGCAGGTGTAGATTTCTTTCGTACCAACTAACATTTGGAAAATACGAACATTTTAATGAATCCGAAAATTTACGCCAGAACCACTTTACACACGATTTACACACAAATTCGTTCTGCTCGTGTTTCATGAATGAGACCCATTGCATTTAAATGAACACGCATTTTGATTGGTAATGACAGTCATACGTCATTTCATGACGATAGACGTAACACGACACTGTCATTATTTTTACGCCCACTAGAGGGCACATGACTTCAAAACTTAAATATAGGTCGTAATATAGGTCGACAGTCTCATTTGAAAAATTCATGTTTTCTCTTGCTCATAAACATGTCCCGAAACATCAGGCCATTCGGTACAACGGATATAAAACATGGAAAATTTTTAAACTATAAAATAACTAAATATAAAATGTTTGATTGTCCTTTTGCAAGCTAGCAACAGGCTAACTAGCTAGCTAGCTAGATATCAGCCTGTTTGCATTGTTTGAAAATATTGTCATTCGGTATAACCAAAAGTGTCATTCAGTAAAACCGAAATTTTGGTTAATCCGAATGACTTTTTTGGAGACAAATTTTGTCCATCTTGTAAAAAATTACAAAAGCAGTGTTAATTGATTATAAAAACCATATAATCTCATTGTTAACACTTAATAAAACTTCAAAATGAAATATATCTCCATTGTGTTTTTTTACATTTTTAAAAACCTTATTCATCAATGTTCTGAAGATGAAAGGGTCAAATTGCATTCTGGTACACTGTAATATATGGTATACAGTAAATATTGTTTCAACATGATGTGTACATGCTGCCTTAAAATGTTACATTTAGTCAAATTAAAGTGTGAAGTTATATTTAGTGACAACTTGGATATTTGGGTTATTGTCACTATACTTCTCTCTCTCTTTCTCCATTTCTTTCTCTCTCCTATATAATGTCATTGCAGTGGCAAACAAACTCAGACTCTCAATGTGCTTTTACACAGCAGACTTAAGCATCCTAAAATGCATATCAGATAACAAAAAGTGTTTAAAGACAATTACTCTAACCGTAACCAAGATCTTCTCCGCATTGAGCTTCTTTTGTTAACATTACTTAATATACAGTGGCATGCGAAAGTTTGGGAACCCCTTGCAGAATCTGCGAAAATGTGAATAATTTTAACAAAATAAGAGAGATCATACAAAATTCATGTTATTTTTTATTTAGTACTGTCCTGAGTAAGATATTTTACATAAAAGATGTTTACATATAATCCACAAGACAAAAAAGTAGCTGAATTTATTCAAATATCTCCGTTCAAAAGTTTGGGAACCCTTGATTCTCAATACTGTGTTTGGTTACCTGGATGATCTATGACTGTTTTTTTGTTTTGTGATGGTTGTTCATGAGTCCCTTGTTTGTTCTGAGCAGTTAAACTGAACTCTGTTCTTCAGAAAAATCCTCCAGGTCCTGCAGATTCTTCAGTTTTCACAGATTTTTTGCATATTTGAATCCTTTCCAGCAGTGACTGTATGATTTTGAGATCCGTCTTTTCACACTGAGGACAATTGATGGACTCAAACACAACTTTTAAAAAAGGTTCAAACATTCACGGATGCTCCAGAAGGAAACACGATGCATTAAGAGTCGGGAGGTGAAAACTTTTTGAATTTAAAGATCAAGGTAAATTGTACTTAATTTGTCTTCCAGGAAAAATGCAAGTTGCTTCCGAAGGGAAGTACTAAATGAAAAAAAAAATATTTCAACAAAATAAGAAAACTTTTGACTTTTTCATCCTGTTTAAAAGTTTTCACCCCCCGACTCTTAATGCATCGTGTTTCCTTCTGAAGCATCAGTGAATGTTTGAACCTTTTTTGAAAGTTGTGTTTGAGTCCCTCAGTTGTCCTCAGTGTGAAAAGATGGATCTTAAAATCTGCTGTAAAGGGTTCAAATATGCAAAAAAATCCTTGAAAACTGAAGAATCTGCAGGACATGGAGGATTTTTCTGAAGAACAGAGCTCAGTTTAACTGCTCAGAACAAACAAGGGACTCAAGAACAACCATCACAAAAAAAAAAAACAGTCATAGATCATCCAGGTGACCACACACAGTATTAAGAATCAAGGGTTCCCAAACTTTTGAATGGAGATATTTTAATAAATTCAGCTACTTTTTTGTCTTGTGGATTATATATTATCATGTTAGTTCACGGTGCATTAACTGATGTTAACAAATACAACATTTGAAAAATTTTGATTTCATGGTGACTTCAAATTCAACATTTACTCTCAGATCCACTCTCATGCAAAGCGTGCTGGGAAATAGAGATCCACTATCTAGTTATGTCAACAATTTAAGTAATGAAACTAAGCTGTGAGAAAATGTTAAAGAATTGTGCCTTAGCTCATTTTAAGTAAATTGAACAAGTACCAAAAATCTTTTTTTGATGGATTCTAAGGCATTATTACGCTATATTCTAATCTATATTGCAACCAAGAAAACCTGTTAGGTCTTTTCTGATTTGTAAGGACTGTGTAACATTTTCTGGCCTATCTAATGTCAAAATATATGCACTGCTGGCATCTATCTTGAGTACTCTTGCACACAAACACACTTTTCCCCCTTTTCAGCTCCACTGATTCCTCTGACAGTGCGCATAACTACGAGAATTCATTACGGTTCTTGACGAATGTGCCGTTAAAATGCTTACAGCTGGAGCGTAGCGGCAGAGGGGAAGTGACAGAGCTCCCGGCATCTCAGTGGCGATAAGGGGATTTCTGAAATTCTAATGGGGCCATTACTGCAGCGACCACTCCACCCGCTGTCTCATGCTAACATCAACGGATCAGCGATTCAGCGTTTAATTACAGCAGTGACACCACTGTCTTGCGTCTCACAACAGGGAGGATGGGAGCAAGGGTAAAGACAAGCCTTAAATTGGATTTTTGTGAATCTTGAGGGCAATCAGTGACAAGAAGTTGGGGATAAGCAATAACACGGCTGTTTGGAAAACAAGGGATTTAAATTTGAGAGACCTGCTATAGAGAGAGAGGCGGTCTGAGACAGAAATGAAAAAGAATGGAGAGGAAGTATTCAGTTTGTCACTTTGTGTTATTCTAATGATGTCAGTAGGTGGGGGTTTATGACAAAGCGCTTCCCTGACTCCGGAAAAACAAACACATACAATGTGTATCTATTTGTTCCAGGCTATTATGGGAGTGCACTGCAGCGCGGTAGTTGAACATGCACTGCATGAACAAACCCAGAGATTCACCGGCCCCGGATAGCAGAGGCAATAACTGGACAGACAACATTTACCTCTTTGTTGAACAGCACTTACAGCAATGCCAAGGGTCCAGTCATTAAATCAATTTATGACTTCACTGTATGACTAAACACAACTAAAATAGAAAGTGTGGACGATGAGGCGATTGCAAGCAAAGATAAATGGTTTCTTTGGCAGCTTTCACAGTCACTTAATTTACAATTAATTGACAATTCATATTTTTATGGAATATTGCAGTATTTATTATAAATGATTTATCCGTGCACATTGTTACTTTTTTTTTAAATTCATGTGCCCTCATAATCTTAAACAAAATAACTTCCCCTCCCTCTTGCTATGACATCTCTTATCTTCTTCGATGATGTGTTTACTGGCGCAAGCGCCACCTACTGTCAGAGAGCGGATTTTTTTATTATTATTTAGCCTGTCCACCAAAAACCTAACTTAAAGGGTTAGTTCACCCCAAAATGAAAATTCTGTCATTAATTACTCACACTCATGTCGTTCCACACCCGTAAGACCTTCATTCATCTTCGGAAAACACAAATTAAGATATTTTTCATAAAATCTGATGGCTAAGTTAGGCCTGCATTCCCAGCAAGACAATTAACACTTTCAATGCCCAGAACTCTACTAAAGACGTATTTAAAACAGTTCATGTGACTACCTTAAGGGATTAGTTCACTTTCAAATAAAATTTTCCTGATAATTTACTCACCCCCATGTCATCCAAAATGTCCATGTCCTTCTTTCTTCAGTCGAAAAGAAATTAAGGTTTTTGATGAAAATATTCCAGGATTATTCTCCTTATAATGGACTTCAATGGCCTCCAAACGGTTGAAGGTCAAAATTACAGTTTCAGTGCAGCTTCAAAGGGCTTTAAACGATACCAGACGAGTAAAAAGGTTCTTATCTAGCAAAACGATTGGTCATTTTCGAAAAAAATTTAAATGTATATACTTTATATAAACAAATGATCACCTTCCAAGTGGTTACGCCAAAACCGCACTTTCATATTCTTCAAATAGGAACAGTATGCCCTACGCGTTCCCTATTCTACTTACGGAAAAAACAGAACTGGCGCTGCGTTCGTTCCGTAAGTAGAATAGGGAAGGCGTAGGACATACAGCATAAGCTTTTTGAAGAATACAAAAGTGCGGTTTTGGCGGAACCACTTGGAAGGCGATCATTTGTGAACATCTTGGATGACATGGGGGTAAATTATCAGGAAAAATTTATTTGAAAGTGAACTAATCCTTTAATGTTATGAAGCGACGAGAAGCTTCAAAGCTTTACGAATCTTTTGTTACGAATCAGTGGTTCGGAGCGTGTATCAAACTGCCAAAGTCACACCTCCCAGTGGTGAACCATTGAAATTTGGAAACACTTATGACGTAATGAAGCCTCGTTTACTAAAATCACGTAACCTTGGCAGTTTGATAAGCGTTCTGAACCACTGATTCGAAACAAAATATTCGTAATGCTTCGAAGCTTCATGAAGCAGTGTTTTTAATTCACCCATCACTAGATATTGTCATTATTTAGTTTTTTTGGTGCACAAAAAAAATTCTCGTCATTTCATAACATTTAGGTTGAACCACTGTAGTCACATGAACTGTTTTAAATACGTCTTTAGTAGCTTTCTGAGCATTGTGTTAATTGTCTTGCTGGCAATGGAGGCTTCACTGAGCCATCGGATTTGTTCAAAAATATCTTAATTTGTGTTTCAAAGATAAGTGAAAGTCTTACGGGTGTGGAACAACATGAGGGTGAGTAATTATTGACAGAATTTTCATTTTTGGGTGAAGTAACCCTTTAATTCTCATTGAACATCATGAACCACAAAAAATGAACCATTCAAATAAATCCAAATTCCTCACAAACACTTGACAGAAGACAAGACCAACACAAATGATGATTGTACACTGAAGCTAATCACAACACAAGACACCTGGAAACAATTTAGAAGGAAAGGGGAAACACAAGCAATTACAAAACACGTGGAAACACTTCAAAATAAAGGTCGTACATAAAAAGCACAGGAAAACAAGTAAACATATCTGATAACCTTGTCTCATCCTGTCCTTCGAATGAAATGTTAAACTGAGGTCTTGACTCTATGTGGTCATAAAAAAAATCCCATGGCACTTTTCATAAAAGAGTTGCTTTTTAAACCACTACATGAAAATCCTTCACATGAATAATAGCACACACACACACACACACACACACAAACAATATCTCTTATTGTGTTGTGAGTGGGCCAGTCTCATATGCCTCTTCAACGGGAAAAATATCAGATTTCTTTTTTTTTTTCACACGCTATATTGGATTACTGTGCCTATTTTTAGTTTTTGCCTCAGGTCCAGGTAGTTCAGAAAGAACACAGAGGTATTGGCAAGTCACCTTCCTTGCACAAACCTGAGAGACTTGACAATGAGAGTAAAATGTAGGGGGGTTTATATGGTTTTACAGCACTGCCCTGTGCTCTACTGCACCATGAAGTAATAAGTAAATTCATTTAAATGGGATTAGTTATGTATCCATTGTTTTATAATTTAAAATATATTATATGCAAGTCTGTAGTAAAATCATATGGAAACTATATGAGGGAAAAAGGATTTTGCACTGCTACTTTGAAACTATTTAAAAGCTTAGCTGATGGGAAGTTAACTGTTAATTGCAAGAAAGGAAATAACAAGTGGACTTGACTAAGCACAAGAAATAAAGTAATTATTATTTTCATTAATCAGAGGAAGTGAAGTTCAATCTTTGTAAGTCTGATGAAGCCAATTTAAACTTGATTTTAAATACAGACATTTGTGTAATTAGGCCATAACCGTCTAGTACACTTACGAACTTTAATAGGTGCATATGGATTTTATTTATAAAATTGCCAACAAGTCAAAAGGAATTGTAGGAAGTATAAATAGCCTTCTTCTAAATGACTAAAGTAGTAAATATGTAGAGTCACAAGTACTTAAAAAATGAATACTATTGAATAAAAAAAAAAACACTTTTAAAAAAGTAATCAAGAGTACTACATGTACAAGTTCTTTAAGTTCTAAGTTATATATTATACTGTATATTCTCCTTATCTATAAGGTAACATGGCTTCTCTTGAACAAAAGCTGTGGGTTAGCATAAATTATACACACACACATACAGTGCTCAGCGTAAATGAGTACACCCCCTTTGAAAACAAAAACAATTTCCAAATTGTTGACAAGACTAAGTTTAATATAACATCTGTTTAACTTATAACATGAAAGTAAGGTTAATAAAATAACTTAGAGTACACATTTTTTAGTTTTACTCAAATTAGAGTGATGCATAAATGAGTACACCCCACAACAAAAACTACATCTAGTACTTTTTATGGCCTCCATGATTTTTAATGACAGCACCAAGTCTTCTATGCATGGAATGAACAACAATTTGGCAACGATTTGCAAAATCTATCTTTTTCCATTCTTCAAGAGGGACCTCTTTAGAGACTGGATGCTGGATGGAGAGTGATGCTCAACTTGTCTCTTCAGAATTCCCCATAGGTGTTCGATTGGGTTCAGATCAGGAGCCACTGAATCACTTTCACCCTGTTCTTCAGAAATCCAACAGTGGCCTTAGATATGTGTTTAGGATCATTGTCATGTTGGAAAGGTGCATGACAACCAAGGCCATGGAGTGATGGTAGCATCTTCTTTCAGTATAGAGCAGTACATCTGTGAATTCATGATGCCATCAATGAAATGCAGCTAGCTAGCTAGCAACAGGACAATAAAACATTTTTATATTTAGAACAAGTTAAAACATTTTATAGAGTTTTATAGCGGTTGTACCGAATAACCTGATGTTTCGAGACATGCGTATGAGCAAGTGAAAACATGAATTTTTCAAAAGAGTTAGTTACTTTGCTTCATGACCATGTGGTCCTTTGCAGGTGTCTGAATGATGTCTCATCCTGTCACATGATTGTTATGATACAGAGGGGTCGGACACAGATGTAAACAGGTAAGCAGTCTTTATTTGAAACCAGTGAGCAGATAAAGCAAGCAGGATAGGGCAGAGGAGCACTGGAATAGGCTGGTGATAGTTACGGTCCTTTTTGTGGTTGCAGATGAGAGAGTCTGGAAACTGGATGGAGCTGGAGAACGTTGGAGACAAGGGAGCACTCACACACAGACGAGGAACACACTGGGAGATCGGGATTCACAGGAGACAGGTAAGTAGCAAGCAAGGAGTCCTTGAGGTAAGTATACATGAGAGTATAGCTTAACGAGACCAGACAGTGAGTGCTGGGTGTGAGTGCTCTTTATGGTGGTGTTGATGAGAGTGGTAATGAGGTGCAGGTGGCGGTGATCAGTACTCCGGTGATTGAGTGCGTTGTGATTGGTGCATGGTGGAGCCTGACGTGTCTGTGACAATGATATTGACAGCATGACTTAATCCAAAATGGTCTCTTTATATTGGTTACTCCGAATGACATCAATGAAATAAATGTTTTCTGACATTCTTTCTCATAAGAAAGCAATGACTTCTACACATAATTTTAATACCATTTTGCACTATGCTGATATATGATGTTATAAAATCATGCCAGAATAAAAAATATATATATTTATTACATTTTAAGATATTTTAATCATAAATGAAATGGCTGTATTGGCCTTTGGACAGTTAAACCAAACCTTTTTAACACTTCAAAATCTTTAAAATACCTTTATATGTAGCAAAATATAATTAACCTTTTGGATTCAATAAAAAGAGATCTAGTTGTACTACCTTACATACTTTGGATGTCATTTCTTAGTTTTTTAATTATTGTTAAGGCCTTTGGACAAAAAAGTGACCTGTCACGTCATTGACCCATATATATATATGTTTGTGTGTGTGTGTATACATCTATAAAATAGTATAGTATACATGCTATAAAATGTTGTATCCATTTTTTTTCTTTTTTTTTGTTGTAGTATGATAGATGTTTATTATATTTTAGAGGGCCCTTAAAAGTTGGACGTGAGAAGTATTACCTTTTATTACATGTGTACATGTACTTAGTGTTACGACACTAAATTTCTGTCCTGCTGGGCTTTTTTCTCTAACCAGAAGAGAAACGTTACAGCTAATGATAAGTGGCATGTAGCATCAATGCTAATCAGCAACTAGCACAGAGATGTGAATAACCCAGTCTTTATGAGGATATAACAGTGTCCTCTGGCAGGTTGATTAGTTTATCCATTACGTCAAGTTTCCATTCCTTCCCCTGGCAGCTATTTGGAGAAGAAGCGGTGGCTGGAATTTCTCTCCTCCCACAGACATTATCTCCTCCACCTGCCTGCACAGCTCAAATTAAAGACGCAGCCTCCCCCAGGCCGTTCTCGAAAAACAGACCTGGATGTGTGTATGTTTGTGGGTACATGTGAGGGCATTTCAGATGATAAGGACAAATGTGAGGAGACTACTAGTTAACAGCAGATACATACAGCTAAAGAGATTAGGTGCTGTGAGTACCATATCACATGCCCTAAATACAACTTAAAGAATTATCTTGCCCTTATGCTTTTAACAATTTAATAGTAGTAATTTTGTAGTAAAAGCTTTACACAATCAGCAAAAAAACATTTAATTACTTAAGTGTTCTTAACTACTTTCATGTACTGATTGTTCTGATAAACAACAACGATATCATGCACAAATTATCTGCAGAACTCCTATAACTGAACATACTACTCCCACATTACGACACTTCCATTGGCTCCAGGTTAAATACCGTATTGATTTTAAGATCCTACTCCTTACAAGGCATTCAATAATCATGCCCCTTCATCACATCTACACCCCTACTCATACTTTAAGATCGTCTTCTGCACTCATTCTTGTTCCCTCTCCAAGTCGCACAACTTCTATGGAGGCCCGAGCCTTAAAGGGATAGTTCACCCAAAAATGAAAATTTGATGTTTATCTGCTTACCCCCAGGGCATCCAAGATGTAGGTGACTTTGTTTCTTCAGTCGAACACAATTGATTTGTGTTCTGCAACCGCTGCCGTCTGTCAGTCAAATAATAGGAGTGAATGGGAACTTCTACTATAAGAGTAAATAAAACTTGCTTAGACAAATCCAAATTAAACCCTGCGGCTCGTGACGACACATTGATGTCCTAAGACACGAAACGATCGGTTTGTGCGAGAAACCGAACAGTATTTATATAGCTTTCCTGTAGCTCAGTGGTTAGAGCGTGGCACTAACAATGCCAAGGTCATGGGTTCGATCCCAGGGATTGCACATACTCAGATACAAATGTATAACATAATGCAATGTAAGTCGCTTTGGATAAAAGTGTCTGCCAAATGCATAAATGTAAATGTAAATGTTATATCATTTTTTACCTCTAAAACACCACTATGTCCAACTACGTTCAGCACTCTGTTAGTGAGGTCTGATCGCGCTCTGACAACGGCAGTGATGTCTCGCACTTATTGAAGTATATGCGCGAGACATCACTGTCGTTATCAGAGCGCGATCAGACCTCACTAACAGAGTGCTGAACGTAGTTGGACATAGTGGTGTTTTAGAGGTAAAAAATGATATAAATGATATAAACCGATCGTTTCGTGTCTTAGGACATCAATGGGTCGTCACGAGCCGCAGGGTTTAATTTGGATTTGTCTAAGCAAATTTTATTTACTCTTATAGTAGACGTTCCCATTCACTCCTATTATTTGACTGACAGACGGCAGCGGTTGCAGTTAAAAATCATCATTTGTGTTCTACTGAAGAAAAAAAGTCACCTACATCTTGGATGAGCTGGGGGTAAGCAGATAAACATCAAATTTTCATTTTTGGGTGAACTATCCCTTTAAGTTATGTAGCTCCCTATTTATGGAACTTGATTCCAAAGGATATGCAGAATAGTAAATATCACAATCGATAATTCAATATCATGATTTATTACCATTTATACAACAGTTCTTTCTGGTTCTCGAATCTGATTGGCTGAGAGCCTTGCAATATTCTCCCAGTATCAGCACTGGTACCGTTTCACCATTTGTATCACTCCGCTTGCAGCAACTGTCATGGCGGTCGAGCAAATCTACCATATTTTTTTTATAAATACTACTGTTGTTATGTCACAAAATGTAGTTTAAAGAACTACACTTTTTTAATGCAAGAATGTACTTCTTTAGACCTCAAATATGTGACTCATATATAAACTTAGCGCTTATTTTACAATTTGTTTAGACGCTTTCGCAGATGCGAGCTCTGTACCCGCAGAGAACAGCTTCATCTCGGCCAGTCATTAGGGTATTTGCTGCTGGCTTTTATGTAGATAGTGGTTAAAAGATATATTCATTTGGGGTATTTCAAATGGGCAATCTTTGGTCTTATTAATCTGTTACTTGTTCCAGAGCAAGACGATTTGGGTGAAGCGGAAAATTAAATTTCATAACTTTATATTTAGGCTATATATAACTTAAATCCTGTACTGGAGTGCAACTTTTGTACATTTGACTGAATTGTTTGCTTGTGTTTATGTCTTTCATTATGGCTACTGTTGTTAATTTAAATATTGTTCAATAAATATTAATATGAATAATGTGCCGTATTTGGTATTGAGAAAGGGTTCGTCAATAGTATCAGTGAAAGTTTAGTCAATCTCTCTCTCATAATATTTGACTCTACATAATAAAATAAGCTTCAATGAAGCAACTCAACGTTTCTTCATTACTAGTTCTGAAGTGACATTTTAGAATTAGTAACGGAGGCTTGAGCTCAACTGTTAAACTGTCAATTTGAGATTTGAATCCGTGGCGGGAGGAAGTAGTTCTGCACAAAAGAGGGTTTTTAAAGACACTCTGTTGTTGTTCTTATTTATTTTAACACTTGTGCCATCGAACTGTTGTATAAACACAATATCACACTTGTACCCATGCGATGCGAGTCTTCCTGTATTTCTAAACCCACTGTAAATGTTTCTCTTTGTGAGGTTTGGTTAGTGGTGGTTAAAATGCATCTTTACGCACAACTGCCAGCCTGCATGGAGAGCTTCTTGAGACACCAGCAGCTTCAAATACCTGTTTGCTGCTCAACACTGGCTTTTTTATTAATACAATACATTTTTTTGACAGGAACTTTCATTAATAAGCTTTTATCTGACCGAGTTCTCCTGTGCTCTAAATCACTCACAAATCTTATGATAATTCGATAATCTGCATTCAGTTTTCACACAATATTAGTTGTTTTCATGCCTTTTGCACAACATTGCACCATTTCATGCTTTTCATCTTCAGAAAGATCTTTCTTCCTCCCCATATTGCAAGAGAACTGTGATTTGCTTAATAATGTGGAACAACCTCTAAGTAGGGTTTCCATAGATCTGGCAAATTATTTTGTCTAAGATTGATACCAGTTATCTAAAAAGACATGGACAAATAAACAAACAAACATTTTCTTAGAAAAACTAAAATCTGAATGTTTATTGTACTGAAATCTTACTGATATGTCACTTGCATAATAATTTGGAACGCAGTGTATTATATCTGAAATTCAGCACTGTTTACTTTAGTCACATTTAATATTTCTTTCAGCTTCTGGTACTGTACACATCTCCATGTGGGTTTGATCTATAACATACTAGTTAATAGTCTCTGCAGCATGTTTGAGTTTTAGACTGTTTGTTCCCATTCATTTCCCCAGTGGACTCTGTGGTTAAAAGAGTATTTGACTGAGAAAAACAATTTAGAGGAAACAATTCAAGGCTACTGTGAAAAATGTGTACTGCAAGGAACTTTCCGACAAGCCTAATCACAGATTTAAGAGCGTCAAAGTGGTTTTGATCAATCTACCCAGCTGTTAGAGTATTTACATAAAAGGGCTTGTTTTTTCAGTGTGAAAAGAGACAATTTTCATGACCTGGAAGAAAGGAGCGATATTGACAAAGGCAATGGAGCAGCAGCTCGCTGCAGCTAAAGAAAACAAAGATCTAAATATCTAACTAATTAAAGCATGCTATGTTCCTGTCAGAAGAGTTTAAAAATAGATTGGGCAAAGCATTCTTTTTTTTCTTTTTTTTTTAGGACTGAGGCAAGCTTGTTTAAGGTTGTTTCAAACTCACTTAGAGGTTTTGCCATCAGTGTTTTCATTTGCTTGCTATAAACTTCACAGAGCATGTGGAGGGGTGGGAAATACCTGTGTTAAGGGTCCGTAAGTCTCTGCTTGCCAAGGCATTAATTTGATCAAAAATGCAGTAAAAACAGTAATACTGTGAGATATTATTACAATTTAAAAGAACTGTTTTTTGTTTTAGTATATTTTAAAATGTAATTTATTCATGTGATTCAAAGCTTATTTTTCAGCATCATTACTCTAGTCTTCAGTGTCCCATGATCCTTCAGAAATCATTCTAATATGATGATTTTGTGCTCAATAAACATTTCTTATTATTATAAATGTTAAAAACAGTTGTGCTGCTTAATATTTTTTAGTGGAAAACGTTATACTTTTTTTTCCAGGATTCTTTGATGAACAGAAAGTTCAAAAGAACAGCAGTTATTTAAAAAAGAAATCTTCTTTAACATTATAATTGTCTTTACTGTCACTTTACACACTCAATTTAATGCATCCTTTCTGAATAAAAGTATTAATTAAAAAAAAAAACTTCTGAACGCAAGCATAAATATGGAAAATATCCAATATATTACTGAAAGAGAACCTGACTGACAAGCTCCAAAAAGATAGAAAAAGCACAATAAACATTTAATAAAAGCACAATATATATTATTCTGAAGCTATATAATATCGCTTTGAAAAATGTGATAAACAGACCATAATTTGATTTATTTACCAATAATCTTCATCTCTTTGGTATATCTCATATCAGCACTGAAGCTTGCAGTGTCTCGAATGGTCTTGTAACACAACTGTCATTTGCAGGGGCGCACTAATGCATAGGCTTCAATAGGCTGAAGCCCAGAGGCCTACACCAGGGAGGGGCCTACTAGCTGCATAAAAATAAGATTTTTTATTATTCTATAACCGAACTCACACCCATACATTTTCAGGAATCACAACCGAATTTTCAGCAAAGCCACAGTGAGAGCAACTCTTTGCTGAACGCGGGTTCGGTAACTTACAAAGACGTGGATATATGGTTTCCACCAGAGCTGCTTCCGTGAATTCTCGAATCATTCTCAAAATTGGCCTTAGTACAAAAAACAAAACAAAACAAAACAAAAAAACTAAACAAAACGAATGTCTATCGCGAGTGGGGTTCACTAAAAATTGGATTTACTGATGATTTCAAAGACTTTTGGACTAGAAAATGAGAGGAATGAGAGCGGCCCAGGGGCCTCTGGTTATCTCTAAAGGTTATTTAGATGGTTATTTGCAATTTGTCACATCACAATGGTGCCCAACTTGCCATATTGTGTCTAAAGGCCCCATTTAGGTAGAAAATAAGGAAAGTTGGGAAACACTAGTGCAAACTTGCTGCATCACGATTGGCCACAGAATTAGTCATTGCAATTGAAATGTATCATGTGCAACAGAATTGATTGTACCATATACAGTAGGAAATGAAGGAAAGAAAGGTAGGTGGGATGTTAGGTAGTCACTGCCAAATGTGAATCACTGTTTTAAATCATTCTTTAAGAGACTGGTGTCACAAACTTTTCCATCTTTAAGGGTCTTAAGTGTCTTACTTCAACTCTTAAATGAAATGCATTTAAAAAAAAAACTAAACATTTGCCTACGAGCTGTTTTTTTAACTAACAGATGTTTAGGTTGAGCCATAGAAAACAGGGTAGCCTCTGTCTAATTCTATCTAAATATAAGCATGTAATGTGCATGTCAACACATACACAAGTTTTTTGGTTTCCATCAACGCTAAAATCTTTAATTCCTAGTGACAGGCCACCATTTTTATTTTTTTCATCATAAAATCCTGAAAACCTGCCAGCACACACACACACACATACAGAGTGTCTCTCCACAGCTGTTTTATACCCCTCAAAACACAACAGGCTTTTAAAAATGCATGCCAAGCTATAATGACAGATTTACATTCCCAAACCGTTCCTAATGCCTGTCTCTTACCAGGAATACACCCATGGGTAACGTTTAAACATAACATCTCTAAAATGCTCCAGAAATGTCAACATGCCTCGCTGAAACATAATAGGCAGCGGAAGCATCTATCGTGAAAGAGTCGCACAACCCCTCTAGACCTGAACGCCACAAGCACTAGACCACTTGGCCTTGTTCAAATGCAACAAAGAACGAGAGCTGATAGAAAAGCTGCTGCAGTGCTGAGATAGACCCTAAAAAGGGAAAGGACAGAGGTAAAACAAGCCAATAAAGCCACAGCTCTCTGAGTTTAGGAAGGAGACACATTCTGTCTTTTTCACGGAAGCATAGTCTGTGACATCGCTGTGCCCTCTCTGACCGGGGTAGTGGCACACCGAGCCGTAATCATCCAAACTGGCAGAGATGACTGGCAGGAGACAGTTGGGACACTGCCCTGCTAATTGGCAGAGGGGGGCACTAAAGCTTTGCCCAACGCAGTGATCAAAGACTTCATTCTCCAGTCTGGCAAAGACATACATGCTGCCTCCGTGCAGGAAGCCAAGCCTGACATCTCCAGATGATTCCATCTCCATCCCAACATCTGGCTCTCGTTATCGTCACAACGCTAGAGGACAGTTGCGGTAATACTAGACGGCCAATCGCAATCTTAAAGGTCTACAAAAGTAATAATAAATGAATATATGTAACAACTACCATTCAAAAGTTTGGGGTTTTAATGTTTTTATGTTTTAATGTTTTTGTATAAATTGTATTTTACACAAAAATATTAAGCAGCACAACAGTTTGTTTGTTTTTTCAACTTGAGCAGCAAATCAGTATATTAGAATGATTTCTGAAGGATCATGTGACACTGAAGACTGGGGTAATGATGCTGAAAATTCAGCTTTGCCATCACATGAAAAAAAAACATTTTAAAGTACAAAACAATTACTTTAAATTGTAATAATATTTAGCAATATTACAGTTTTTACTGTATATTTCATCAAATAACTACAGCCATGGTGACCATATACATCTTTCAAAAACATTAATAAAAAAACAACAAATATATTACCAACCTCAAAGAGAGAGAGAGAGAGAGAGAGACAATGGTTCAAAACATGCCACACGTCCGCCTTTAAAAATACCCATAATGCAGCAAAACATTTACTGATTTACAAAGGAGGGAAATGCATTTTCAGGCTGGATAAAAAGTGCTTGTCTGTGGTTACCTGAACATCAGAGGTGGAGAAAAATGGGAGACAATTACAGAACAAACAAAATAGGCAGTTGTAAAGCATCAGAAAGCCTCGGAAAAAGAAATATTACAAAGGAAATTACAACTCCTGTAGCTGAAAGGTAAAGCAGCCATTTTCATATACAAATGTGTAAAAAGCAACATTTTTTTAGAAAGGGAAAGTCTTAAGACCGCTATCAATCATTATCAGATTTTTAACAACTAAAAAATGATCATATAAACATAACATGATAAATGTCAAAAAACACATTTAATGATACTGTCACTGTGTTGTTGAAAAGACTGTTTGTTAAGTTGTTTCATACATGACATCTGCTCTCTCTGGATCAGCAGCAGCGCCAACACAGTTTTTTTAGACACAGGCGAATCATTGTCATTTAGGAATAAGATCATGAGGGTGTTTGAATCGAGATCACGATCTTCTAACGATAATCTTGCAGCTCTATTTTGGAGTAAAAATCAGTTCCACTTTAAAAATGGCATAATTAAGTACTAATAATCTACATTTATCATCTTTTTTTTCTTTAGTCACTGAACACAATATTGAGAGGGTTAGAGAGCTAAAACTAGCTGGATTCTTTCGAAGTCATGGTTGCTTGATACACATGTACATTTCTAACTTAAAATGCATTAAAGTACCTCAGAGACTTTCAGCATCTAAAAAAAATGTGGGAATTTCATGAAGCGCTTTTCATTGGCTGTCACTTTTAATCCAGAAATATACTTTGGTGTCACTAAGTGTCAAGCTTTTGTATTAATTCTTATTTTGCATCAGTTGGCTTACGTACTGTATACCGTGAGATCTGTGAGCGAAACAAAACAATCCACATCTAAGAACAGTCTGCATCTACAAATCCTACAGAGGGGTCCAAAAGCTTTAGATCACACTGAAAATCTGGCATTCAAAATCTTATTTAAACCTTACAATAAACAGAATGGTTTTTTTGGGGGGGTGAAAAATCTTTCACTCAGATTATTATAGTGATAGTATATTTTGCAATTGAGAAAAATGCAAAATAGAAGAATTTGAGATGTGGTCGCTCTATAGACATTTGAAAATTAAATACAAAACAAACAAACCAATAAAAATAACTGACATGTATTAAAATAGCAGCAGAACAAAACTGTACAGAACTTGTGCAGACAATTTTTTTTTTTTTTTACACTACATAGTCTTTCCTCTATATATCCAAATGCTCATTTGGTTCCTTAAATGCTTTTTCAAGTATATTAATTATTGTAATCTTAAAGGGATATTTCAACCAAAAATTTAAAAATTATTTCATTATTTGCTCACCCTCATGTAATTCAAAACCTGTAGCTTTCTTTCCTCTGCGGAACACAAAAGAAGATATTTTGAAACTATTTTGGTTACCATTGACATTAAACAAAAAATTTAAATAAAAACAAAAAACATGATGCCTGCTTGAATGTACTGTAGTGGATGCACTCTTCCTGGAACAACGCGCTGAAAATGGCAACTAAACTCAATGAATTCACAACGATTTAATAAAATATTGTTCTCATTAATCTTATGTAATATGACAGTCCCAATCATAGTTTATTAGTCGTGCATTGCTGTTTGAGCTGCGCCCGCTGAAATGCTGAATGAACACCGGTAAACTGGAGCACTTTGCTAGTGCATGCGTTATTTAACTCAAAGAAACACATTCTAAATGAGATTAATCAGATATATACAAAATAAACATAATATTACAAATTATATCTGCACAAAATAACGCAAATGTACATGTAACTCTAGCTGTAAAATGGTCTCAAACATAACTGGTGTGCTTGCTTCATTTTTCCTCGTGTCTGCTTTACGTGTTTCACTGTTGAGCAGCACACACGTGCGTGAACCTGCTAAATCGACAATTAATCAATCATCGATTAATCGTTAACATCCCTAGTAAGCACTGTTTCTGAACTCCCTGAAATGCCTCAATTGTAGTCTTGAGTTTTCTTTCAGGAACGTAGACGGCACAATATCCTCTTTTAAATAATTCCCACCTACAGCACACACACAAAAACAGGCATTAGTAGTGTGTTGAAACTTGCATTCATGACAAGGGGTGTGACATTTTCCAAACAAGCTCAAAGCAGTTGACCAATCACAACACACTGGTCCAGCCAAACAATCAGCGCACATTGTGCTTTTCAGAAGGAGGGGCTTCATATATGTGAAAAATAGTGTTTTTTTAACATTCAAGCATGAAAAACTGTTCTAGATCCCTCCAAAAAGAGCATAATACAGCCTCTTCAAGCTTTGGTTTCAAGTTTGGCAGGGGTCACAGAATTAGATAACCGAGAAAACTGTGGAAACATCCACCACACATGACTGACTGACATAATTTCTGTTTTCTCAGTAAACCAATCTCAAAGACTGGCAAGGAACCAGAGGGATTGCAAGACAATCATGATCACGCATTCGTAATCTGTTTGTAGAGGTGACCCATACAAACCTTTCGCACTCCCAAAGACATACATTTTCTAGACAAAACAGAAAAACGCGTGCCAGCCCAAAGTTTCTTCCCCGAGTCATTGGTGTGTGTTGGAGCTTTTATTCAGAGAGCAAGATGAAGAATCAAAGCCATTTCCAAACAAAGCCTCCTGTTGGCAGAATTTGAAGTGATAAACTTGTCCTCCAACTCAGTTCTACAGGGAACAACACAAAGAGCTACAACAGATGGAGCTCCAGGGGAGTCACTCTGAGGGGAAACACCTCAGAGATGGAAGTGGGTTGAACAGGGAGGAGTTAACACACAATCAATGCCAATAACTGACACATTTTGATTGCTAATATTTACCTGTCACTCAAAAGCCTGTAATTTCTCCACAAGCTTGATGTTTATGGAATATGCACAGCTTGAAATTAATCTAAATGCCTCCATTGTGTAACTCTACTCCACTGGCTTATATGTCTCTTTGTTTGTACAAATGTTTGATTTATTTGATAAATACATTTTGAAAAAGTTCAGCCACATCAGTTTAGCTCTTATTTTCAGCATGGTGTTATATATTTCATGAATAAATGGTTATTTACGAGAAACCATTCTATCTTTTGTAACAGATTCTTACTGAGGGAGTATCACAACTGTAGTTTTACCGTCAGAAATATCTTCTGCACTATTTTCAACAATAAGGCCCTAAAGCTGTGCAAGTATGAACGCAAATGCTTTTAGCGATACAATTCATTTTGTTATTGTGTTCTGAAACACAATGCAAGTACACATTGCATTCTCAGTGTTGCCACAATAGGTGCTATAGAAGACATTAGGGTCATTTCGTGTCAACTCAACCTGAGGTCCCTGGCTCAAATTTTTAGTTTTATTAATATTTTTTCTGTTTAAAAAGACAAACATAAATAGTGATGAAAGCCAAAATATTATATAATATCCTTTTGGATTCTGGTTCTTAACAATCTTTCCTTTTGGTATCTTCATTTTAAAGGCCCTCGATGGTTCAATCCCAGAAATATGGACGTTAATGTGGCTCCATGAGTAAATTGGTAAATTGTTCATTTTCAGTGGTCAAAAACCATATGTGGGTCACTTTGCATACTTTTTTTTTTTAAAGAGGAACATCTAAAGAAAAATAATGTTAAAACTAACAATGTATCTCATTTTTTCTATCGGCTCAATTGTGTAAAATATGTCTGAGTGCCATAAATATTATTTTTCCAAAGTTTGCTCTAAAAGTTAACTCAAAGTAGTCAAGATATCTTACATGCATGCAAACTTTGGAAAATGAATATTTATGGCACTCAGACAGCTATGTGCAATTGAGTTGATAGAAAAACACGAGATGCATTTCTAGTTTTAACATGATTTGTTCTTTAGATATTCCTCTTTAAAAGAAAAAATTATCAGCTGTATGCAAAGTGACCCACATTTGAGTTTTGACCACTGGATATGAGTTCATTTTGCCAATTTACTCATGGAGCCGCATTAAGATCTCCATATCTCTGGGATTGAACCATCGAGGGCCTTTAAAATGAAGATACCAAAGGAAAGTTTGTTAAAAACCAGAATCTAAAAGGATATCAAGATTTCTTTAATACAGTGGTCTCAGTTAATCAAGGTCTTCAGGATTACTAGAAACTTCCAAGCAGGTGTGAGTTGGAGCTGGTTGGAGCTAAACTGTGCAGAAACACAAGTGCTTTTTGCCATTTTTGAACTGTCACAGTTGGCATATAATGCAACAAAGATGGCTAAAGTCAACAGATTTTACTAATATACCTACCAATCTCTGTGAAAAAATAAAATAATGAAGCTGCCATCTTTCTAAAGTCATTTTTACACCCCTGTAAATAGGCTCCAAATCTCAGATGAAAATTGTCATTTTGACCCCCCTCCACAAAATAGTGGATTACTCATAAATATACATCTGTGGCTTTCATCACTATTTATGTTTGTCTTTCTAAAAAAATATTAACAAAATAAAAAATGTGAGCCGGGGAAGTTTCCGAAATTTGGTTGATTTGACACAGAATTAACATAATCTGTGAAATGATTCAGCCAGTTTTTCAGTCATGCAATAAAATATCGCTGAGCATTTTAGTCAAAATAATGATCATGTTTTAATTATTAACATTAGCAATATTTTTATAGCTGCTATCTGAACAATACAACGTCTAGCTTATATGGCAGAGACATTTGAGAATTTTAAAATGCCTCTACCAATGTGGAAAAAACATCCAAAACTAAACCCTTACTTAGACCTAAACTAGCTTTGGATAAAACTCATTTATTTTCATTTTATTTGACTTCTATTTGATTTGATTTGATTTGATTTGATTTAGATTTTCTTATTATACCATATTGCATAAATAGCTAAAACTCTTATCTCAGAATCATAATTATGAGATAAAAAGTCAAAATTATAACATACTAAGCCAAAATTATGTAAAAAGTCATAATTATGACCAAGGAAAAATCAACTTATGTCAACATTTTATCTCATAACATACTATGCTAAAATTGACCAAAAGTTGTCTGTCATTATTTTGAATTTTTATCTCATAATTATGCCATAGTATCTCAAAATTTCAACCCCTGCATAATTGTGATTAACCAATCATGTGGGTTTTTTTTTACCAAATGTGGTGGAAAAGAGCCTCCACAAAATCCTAAGGATGAATATAGCCTAGCTCTATCAAATTCTTATTAGCTTCATGAACAAAGTAATGCAAGAAGGCAACATTTTAATTTGCAGAGAATGTAAAAGTAAAAACAAATGATCCACTAACTGAAGATAAATAGCTCTCGTTTTTACTGACCCACCTGACACTCTCTATACGTGCGCGAGTGTTTGTTTTCGGGGGAGCCCACGCAAAGAACTGCAAGACAAGAAGAACCCAGAAGAACCACAGAGAGCTTCGGTAATGAAGACGTTCCTGTGAGGTAGGTAAACCAGGAGAGACTGACACACAGCAGCACTGAAGACCTGAGTATACATACATGAGAGAGGAAGCCAAATATATGTTTTAGCTTAGTCAACCGTTCGAATGTCATGAAAAGCTAAAATGATGAATGTTACTGCTAACTTCGAGCTCTCCCACGTCAAGGATCACCCACGGGGATGGCAGCAAGCGCAGTATAATTAAGACTATGGAAGGCAACTTCAAGGAAAAGCGTAGAGGATTTATGTCTTTGTCTAAGTACATATAACAAATGTGACTTTTGTTGATAGTTTTTCACCATAAAGACCAGAAACTCTAATGAAGATATTCTGTGTTGATGTGGAACTAAATGAGAGTCTCATAATCTCCTTTCATGTGAGGATTTTAGAGTGGGTTTGTGAATTATGCCACTGTTAGCAGGACAGGCGGAGCTGAGTGTGCCGACTCTTGACTCACAGTTCCTCAGTTTCAAATCCCCATATTAACAAACTAAACCTAATGGATGAAGGGAAAAAAATGTCTCCCACAGAGTGCTGGCAACTAACTAAAAGTAGTGACGCAACTAACTTAAACACATTTCTCACTAAGCACGACAGCAGCTCGGCTGTCTTCAAAATAGCAATGCTTTTCCAGTAGCAAACTCTTTTTTCTGGAGAGTTGCAGTGTTGTGTGACCAAACACTATATCGCTGCATGTTTTTAATGTCACAGCGAGGCCGAGGGAGCTGGAGGAATAATCAAACACACGTTTTTGAATGGTCATCTCTTTCATATTTAACTCTGGAACACCCAATTTTTTCTGACTCTCTCCATTCATATGTAAATGATGCCTGATCTTATTAATATTCAAAGGTATGTATACATAACATTTACATTTCTGTTTGAATATATGCTGAAACATTCAATATGAACGTAATGACAGCATATAAAATGTATTAAGGTATTTATGAATAATTCTTATAATATAAATAAGCCTCTCTCAATGCTGCATTTATTTAAAAATACTGTAAAAACAGTAATATTGAGAAATGAAGACTGGACTAATGGCTGCTGAAAATTTAGACAATAATTACATTTTAAAATATATTAAAATAGAAAAAAGCTCTTGTAAATAGTAGTAATATTTCACAATATTACTGTTTTACTGTATTTTTCATCAAACAAATTCAGCCTTGTAGAGCATAAGAGACATTTTTCAAAAACATGGGGAAATATCTTAATTATTCCGAAATTTTGACCGGTAGTTTTGATTCCCTTCTTTTTTTAGCAGAATATTTAAATAAATCAATGTTGTTAACTACTATTTGTTAATAGCCTGTATAGCTAGCTGCTTTTTTATTTTTTTATTTTTGACTGTAGACTCTAGTTAGAGGATATAGAGGAAATAGAGGATTAGTTCACTTGCTAATTAAAATTTCCTGATAATTTACTCACCCCCACGTCATCCAAGATGTTTATGTCTTTCTTTCTTCAGTCGAAAAGAAATTGAGGTTTTTGAGGAAAACATTCCAGGATTTTTCTCCATATAGTGGACTTCAACAGTTACCAACAGGTTGGAGGTCCAAATTGCAGTTTAAAAAAAAATAATAGGACATAAACAAAAAAGGTAGCTGGCCGCACACTGAGTCCAATGAAGACTGAAGAGGTCTAGAAAAACATAATTTATTTTATAAATTGCATGGTGCAAAAAAGTGCAAAGTGCATGTGAATTAGAAACAAATGAGCAGATGTTTCAGCAAGTTACTATCCTCAGTAAAAAAAAGAAAAGAAAAATGTATTTACTTTTTAACCACAAATGCTCGTCTTGCACTGCTGTGCGACACACCACACATTACGTAATCACGTTGGAAAGGTCACGCGTGACGTAGGCGGAAGTACTGCGGTAGGGCGAAAAACTCCAACTCATTTTCTCCTCCAACTTCAAAATCATCTGACATCGTTGTTTTACCTTTCTTGGTAAAGGACGTTTGACTTAGTCTTTGCACGATCGCTTTTTTGTAGACACTGGATCGGTACTTCTGCATACAACATGAGTACGTAATGTGTGGCGCATCACAGAGCAGCGCAAGATGAGCATTTGTGGTTAAAAAGCATATAATTTTTTTTTTTTTTTTTTTGAAAATGACTGATTGTTTCGCTAGATAAGACCCTTATTCCTTGGCTGGGATCGTGTAGAGCACTTTGAAGCTGTAATGATACTGCAATTTGGACCTGTACCCCGGTGAAGTCCACTATATGGAGAAAAATCCTGAAATGTTTTCCTCAAAAATCTTAATTCTTTTCGTCTGAAGAAAGAAAGACATGAACATCCTGGATGACATGGGGGTGAATACATTTTCAGGAAATTTTAATTCTGAAGTGAACTAATCCTTTAAATTATAATTAGCTTGTAGCTTGGAAAGCTAGTTTCAAAGTAGTTTCTGCACATTGCTCCTTCCCTTTCTCTGGCTTTAAATTTCTCTCAACACACACACATACACACACCTCTGCATGCACAAGCCTTCTCGTCTCCCCTTTGGCTTCTCTCTTCTTTCTCTATTTCTGTAGGTTTAGCCACAGAAGAGGTGCTTGTATGGTTGTGTGCCGTTACGATGGCGTGTATTCCATGGCAGCGGAGCTTAGTGCTGACAGCTGCACAATAGCCAAGAGAGCTGGGGTGGGGGACAAAGTGGGAGTCCCATTTTCTGCCTGTTAAAGAGCAGCTCTGTTGATCACAGCACTGTTTCATTTACTTTAAGAGAGCAGATTAAGTGTCTGTGTTTAAATATATGGCCGTTGAATTATCAAGCATTATAACTAGCTTTGGAAAAATACTTAAATCTGACTGGCTGATAGACCTTGCATGATCATACACCCCAGCAAACCTCAGCGTACCTCCTCATGCTTCATTTATTTTCATGAAAAACAGCAAGCCACCTTATAGCTTAACACTCCCTGAATACATGTGCGCACAGTCAAACGCTGAAAAACTGGATTTACACACACGTACATCCATTTTAAGATGTGTCTTGCTGTACAGAATGGTCCAATTGCAGCATATGTCATGCTGACAGGCCTTTACTGTACTGTGAAAGCTATGTGGATGCCTACTGTCATCAAAGATAAATTTGAACATGAGCTGCTGGAATGTATTATGTACCTATAGATGTTTATAGATGATCTGTTGGTATAGTGTTGATTCAGCATAATGCTTTAACTACAGCGAGTGTGCATAATAAAACAACACTATTAATTGCAGTGGCTTCAACCATACTAAATGATATGCAATAATCTGACATTTTCTTATGTCATATGCCAGTTTTACTGATTTTTTTTTCTAATGTGTGGTTTTTTTTTAAAGCATTTATATGTTCAGTTGTGTTTGTTATGCTAACAATACATAAAAATGGAGCAATAAGCATGTTAGCGTGAAGCAGAGATGCTGTTGAGGTGAGATGACAGACGCTGGAGTGTTGTCAGGTGTGTCATTCTGACCTCACCTCTCACGGTTTCCCAGCTCAAAATGTGTGTGTGAGAGAGCGAGAGACAGAGAGTTGAGTGCACTTGTTCCTGCAAATATTTACACCGAGAGAGCAAATCTCGAGCAACAGTCATGAGCCAATATAAGTGCTGAGCCAAAATCAGACACAACCTATGAACCATTTTTCAAAATCTCTACTGCGTAAAATACATCTGGAACTCTATTTCTGTTGGATGCAGGAAATGTTGTGGTCCATGGTCCTTTAATGTCAGTTTACCCAGCTATGACATCCAAAAAAAGGCTTCCGTTTTTTCCATACTTTTGCAAATTTCTGAGAAGGACAGGGCTAAACCTGTAGGCTAATGCAGGGCATTATTATATTACAAGAACAGAGTTGCATGTCCATGAGAGGTTATTTCGAGAAACAAAATGTAACATGCCACCAAAACTCGACTTGCTTTTACAACTATAATACTTAAACTCTTGAACCAGCCATTAATATTCTCAGTATGTAATTTCTGTACCAGTAGTGTCATTAAATAAAATTGCAATAATAATTACTGCTTCACTCTGGTCTTTCCCTGCAAAAAAATTGTGAAATTCACATCACTAGTTGAGCCAATGTTGCTGTGTTGAGATGCTCAAAAAATGTAAAGCTTAAAGTCCCACAGAGTTCAAATAGTACTACATGCAGAGTCAATCTTTACACAGAAATCAAAATACAAGTGGCTTACTATAGGAGACATTATGTATATAAAAAAAAAAGCAAATAAGGTTTACTGAAAGAAATGGAGGTGTTACACAGCAGATAGCCTACATAATGCTTCAGTTTTGACCACTGTCAAAAATCCATTGTCAAACATGTATAAAAAAATATATATATATTTCTATTTGTTTTATGATTTACAAATTTTAGCTGTACTACAAATTTCGATACGACTGAACTGAGTAATATATAAATGGTGTACATATTATGTAGGGATGCACGATATATCATATGGATGCCACCATATCGGTATTGGCCGATATATGTTAATTTTTTATGTTATCGTTATCGGCCCAATAAGAACATTTGGCCGATATATTAAAGCCGGTAAGTAATGTATTATTTCCTACAGCTGAGACACTTCAGATGCACACTGTTCGCCATGACGTTTTTAAATTGCATGAAATATGATTGGAGTCACTTCATAAAGGAAATCGGTATCGGCCAAAATTTTCATCCCTAAAATTATGAATTCAAAACTAATGTGAATTGAGTAATTAAAAGTATGAACTTCTAAATTCTAAACAATAAGGATTGGTAAATGCCAAACAGCTATGTTTGTTAACTAATTTTATACTTAGCAAAGCATATTTAAACAACACTATACTAAACTCTTTATTTAAATTTTACGTTTGCCGAGAATTTTTTTGAGTCTAGGTAAAATAGTAAGGTTTGATATTTCGGTAGATCTTCCACTGTAATTTTCTTTCTTATCATCATAATTATCAATTAATTGAATAATCAATCATGTATTTCAAATTCAAGATCTCCTAATGAAATTGGTAAAACTAAGTAAACAGCTGTTTAAAGGTCGCCTGGTAGATGTTAAAGATATTTTGAAGGTAATAGACTGTATTTTTAAGTTTAATTGGCTACACCTCAGGTGACAAACTCTCATGTGTGAGTGCACATGCACACGGTTTAATGACTTTCAATCGTCACAAAGCACACATGAACAAACTTTGATAGCATAGATCAGCCACCGCCATGGATGTGTCAGAATCAGAATTTGAATTTGGCATCTGGATGGTATATCAGTAACACACAAGTCTACAAACGTTCACACAATCACAGCTCAAGTCTCAGGTGTGTGTCACTCAGCGGAAGAGTGAACTGCTATAAGTACCTCTGTGAAACAGAAGGACAGAGAAAGAGACAAAGACAGTGAGAGCAATGTATTCAGGTTGACACAGCTGTTCACTTATTTAACTGAGTAACATAACTCTCAGATTAGAGGGATCGAGACACAGAATGACAGAAAACAGAGAAAAATACTGTCTCATATATGACGAAGTTCGTACTATTAATCATTAATTTCCTGTTTATTACTGTGAAGCTGCTTTGAAACATTCTGTATTGTATAAAGCGCTATAGAAATAAAGGTGACGACTAAAATATAATTAATAATATAATATAATATATAATACTGTATAATGTCACCACCAGAATCTAAACCAACAAGTCTTGGTCAAGCATCAGTAACAGAAAGACAATGCAGCCAGGTTTACCATTTTTTGTTAAGCCTCCAGATAGACCAGCACCAAACCAGCTTAAACCATCCTGGACCACCATAGAAATTAAACTGGACTTTTCAGAAAAAAAAGGACAATACCAGAGGGTTTTGCATGGGCAGAATATCTTTGAGCATTGTTTCAGGGTTTGTGTGTGCACGAGCGTCTCTGCTATATATTCATAAAGATCTCTGTCCTTATTTTAAGGGTGTGAGATCTAAGACGGCTCACCTCCAAAGAGGAAGCCTTTGATTAGAGGCACATCATCACAGGTGATGTTGTGCACCAGCTGCTGTCGTCTCGGCTGACACGCTGTCAAAGCACAGCAACACACAGGCTCTAATGAACCTCAGGTCTATACTATAAAAATAAAGGTTCCAAAAGGTGGCGATGCCATTGAAGAACCATTTTTGGTTCTCAAAAGAGCATTTCATTGAACAGTTCTTCAAAGAACCTTTTTTTTCTTAGTGTGAAGAACATCTCAAAAAACTTTTTTCAGTATCAAGAACCTTTAGTTGAATTGAAAGGTTTCATGGATGTTAAAGGCTCTTCATAGATGCTGATAAAGAAGTTTATTTTTATGAGTGCACCTGGTTAAAATACACCTCATACGGCTTTGTGTTTCAAAGCCACACAATACTATCCTCAACAAACTCAAATCAGAGATGCTAATTCAACCAGAGAGTTAGATTGATGAATTTACAGAAGAAAAACAAAAGGCAAATAGTTTCATTGCACGAAATACTAGATTCTGATTGGTCAATTGTGGCATTCAGTAAAATATTTCCGAATAATGATCATTGTTCAGGGCAACGCAGCATAACTGACCTTTCAACTGGAAAATCTGTTTCCTACATAGTTGTGCTCATGTTCTGTACCTCCACAGTCTCTATAAGTAGGCTAAGACAATAATATTAACTCACATAAATATTTAATATCCATCTAAATATTTAATAAGCAGTCACAGTCTCTGTGATCCTGGACATGCTGAAGTTCTAACATTATAGAATAATTATTAAGCAGGATAATTCACAGTCAGTTCGTCATTATCAAATAAAGCTCTCTGAAGATACAAGACCCCTCGACTTCATTATGACCAGATCACTCTGAGGTCCTGTACACTTAGTATCTCATAATTTTCAGACAAGAAAATTGATTACTAGGAGGATGAATTAATGAGCAGTGCTGGGAACACAAAACACGTGCAGTGGTTCTCAACCAGGGGGATAATAAAATATTAGAACTATATTCAAATAAACAAAAACTCTAATCTAAATAAAAAAACTGAAAAACACAAAATCAAGATGTCCTATTTCTTTTTCTTCCCTCAATAACTATTGATCTTATGGAAGAACATACAGTTCTTGATTTCTCATATCACAAAATGACTCATTGTAATTAATTTAACATATCAATGCTCCCAGGTTCTATTAATTGAAAAAAAAAAAAGTTTGAAAATGAGCAGCTTTGTAGCCTATCATATAGCCTGTGTGGGAGAAGGGGGGCCTTTGAATATTGTGTTGGATAACAGGGGGCCTTCAAGTTAAAAAGGCTGAGAAAAAGTTACTAGTACAAGGTACATGGAAACAGTAGCTTGCCACATTAAAAATGCGAAGTAGCTTAAATAATTGTGAAATATTAAAAACAGTCAACTGTAATTAATACATGTTTCTGTTAAATTACCTTCACTTCATTCAGCACATTGAATATCCCTGTACTGTTTTACTTAGTGAGGAACATCTTCAAACAATTCAGTGCATAAATTAATCAAACAGAATTGCAAATTGATTCAAACTGTTTTGCTAACTTGTTTGAATAATTCAAACTTTCAAAAAAAGTGATTCATTCTGACAATCACCTTTCTACTGAAAAATAGTCAAAATAATAGCTTAGCTTTTTAGCAACACAGGCTCATTGGAAAAACTTGCCACTACAGTACCTACATTTTTGCAAAACTCCAAAAACATACAATTCACTGCAGTTACCAACTGAAATGAACATAACTGACAGTAACATCAAAGAGCTCAAAGACTTGTAGCAGCAAACATGGCACGGTTGCTTCAGTAAATGGGTTTTTCCATCTCACGTTTGCTTTTCACATTATCAGTTAAAGTGTAATTTTGCCAATTTTCAACCTGCTTTGTATTGTTACAATGTCGGTAGTAAATGAACAATGTTTACTCATTCTCTATGTTAAAAGGGGTGAGTATTCCAGAGAGAAAGGTTACCTGACTGCCACATATACCCTGAACTCTGTTGATGAACTCAAACCTTGCTTACTTGAAGTATGCAGGTTCCAAAACCACGAGTAATTTCAGTCAACCCGGAGTATGAAACTCAGACCACACAAAAGTCACAAATTTTGACATTCTCAAAATTTAAATCAGGAATATCAGAATCAGAATGCGTAGCATAAAAATGTCCGTCAAAACCAACAGATGTTGTACGATGTTCACTAACCCAACAGAGTTTTTCAATTGTATTGGCATTTATTCTCTTTAGCATGCAGTGTGAATTATTTCACTCAGTTCCCTGATCAATCCGATTCACTGTCGCACAGTGTATGCCCGGCTTCAGGCCGCCATTTCCTCCCTCTTCTCAGAAAGCGATGATGCATTCAAAGCTTCCGGTAGTGTGGGTTTTCCAAGAAATGTGTGTACTCGCCAGATCCCTGCTTCTCATACATACTACTGTGTATTGTGCAAGTTATTTTTTGACAGACATCGATGTTGTGAGACTCAAAAGTTGTGGATTTGAAAACAGATGGATCGTAAGGTAATAACTATTTATTTCTTAGCTGGGAAGTATTCAGTGAGGTGACTGATGCCCATATGAGTGTGTTATTTTTAGTTTGAATATTTCAACCAGCAGCCAGCCTAGGTTTTTGATGGATGTGATAACGTGTGTAAGGGGTGAACTATGTTTGATTTCCGGGTAATTATAAAATGTGTTGGAGACGTTTAAAATGCTTTTTTGTACAGTTCATTATACTTACTTTCTTTTAAATCTTTTATTTAAACCCATGAAAATGTAGATCCTGTTGTAAACAATAGTGAAAAATCACTTTTTAAAACTATTCTTCTATTATTACCCCTTAGCAGATTTTGACTCTACTGTGAACAAGTAGTAATTATAAATTAAAAAAAGATTGATTGAACTAAAAAAAAAATTGTCTGTGCTTGCAAAAATAATATGAAAAGGAACTCTGTGCTGTGTTGTGTAATGTGCTAGCCAGAATGCACACACAGAAAGCTGCCTCTCTCAGAAGGCGATCGCGAATTTGGGATGTGCTCTATGTTATGTGAAAATGCCCATCTTGTGGAGTATTCATGTGAACACAGCTGGTTATGTATCAAGTGAAAGTAAACAGGATGTGTATCAGTATGGATCTATGCGTTTGGTCTTAAAATGACAGCAGCCTAATATACCTTTCATTAATGTGAATCAAACGAGTAACTTTTAAGAATACATTTATATTTAATTCAAACAGTGAAGACTACGCAATATTTTATTTTTACATTTGATTATTAAATTTCTGTACTAATTCTAACTGCGTTAAATAAACCAATTGTACCTGAAAAATGTTATTTATTAGGCTGATTTTTCCCATGACCCTCTTGTTGCAATATTAGGTTGGGCCCCTTTCTTTGGAGACCTGTAATCAAATCCAGGCGATACAATATGGAATGACAATAGCAAAGAAGGCAATTTTGTTGATGTGGAACAAAGAGTTTGTACCTAAATTTGAGATGCGGCTTACAGAGTTTAGCAGTGTGCTACATATGATCAGATATGAAATTGCTGGTAAACAGAAGAGGTTCTTACAGATTTGTAATTCCTTTTTTGAATATCTGGAAGGTGATTACTGATCCCTGAATTTAACATTCTGGATTTATACTGTCCTCCAAAAAAAGAACGACCCTATAGGTCATTTTTCAACCACCTTATTACGACCTATATTTACGTTTTAAAGTCATGCGCCCTCTAGCTGGTGTAAAAATTGTGTCGTGTTATGTCTGTCGTCATGAAATGACGTATAACTGTTGTTACTAATCAAAATTCGTGTTCATTTAAATGCAATGTGTGGACTTTTTACACCATTTGTCCTATTTCCATGTAGAATTTGGTTTCCATTTGGTTGGAGAACATGTTGGCTTTAAGAGGTGTGGTACTGTAGATTATATAATGTCTGGCAGTGTGCAATTACTCGTTTGTTTTCTATAATTGTTATTTTATTTTAAGTATTTTATTTTGAAGGTATGTGTATCTGTGTGGATATTGTATGTTTGTGTGTGTATATGTACTTGTACATATGTGTGTATATATAGGCATTTGTCATTGTTTCTTTATTTTTATTATTATTTATTCATTTTTAATTTACTGTTTTTATTTATTTATTTGTTTGTTACTGATTTGCTGGCATAGGGTGGCGGGTTGTTCTGTAAAATGTGAAAAGCTTTAAATCAAATATTTTTAAAAAAGAAAAATGTATTTTATTTAATTTATATTTATGTTATATTGTATTTGTACTACTTTACTTTGTAATTTGCTTCTTTTTTTTTCTTTTTTTTAATAACAGAAATTAGATAAAATAACACAAAATAACTATATTGAGAAACAATTAAAAATGAAAAAAGAATTAAATTGCATTTTAAACATGAACAAGAAGCTGTGGTGGAAATGTAACTTATCTCCTCAGAAATAACAAAATAAAAAGTCCATGTTCTTAAAATCTATACAAACTTTCCACTTAAATACACCAAAAATGACTCATCTTTCTGTCTGTGAGAATACTGATATTGCATCTTAAATGCTGAAAACACACACACACACACACGTTTGTTTTTGTGAATTGTGGGGACATTCCATAGGCGTAATGGTTTTTATACTGTACAAACCGTATTTTCTATCGCCCTACACCAACACTACACCTAAACCTAACCATCACAGGAAACTGTGCACATTTTTACTTTCTCAAAAAAACTCCTTCTGTATGATTTATAAGCCTTTTGAAAAGTGGGGACATGGGTAATGTCCTCATAAGTCACCCTCTCCTTGTAATACCTATGTCATACCCATGTCATTATACACATTTGTGTCCTGATATGTCACAAAAACACACGCACACACACACAGTCACATGGATCAAACCAAATCTTACAGGCATAATGTATGCAAAGCAAGTGATTTCAAGACAATCCCAATGTAGATGTTTAATGTTAATCTTCTAAACATAGAGCTGCACTCACTCTAGCTGTTAGACAATGAAAGGTTCCAAAAGAAAGTGGTTGTGTTGAGGAATTTCAAAGAGGACTTCTCCTTTTCCTCTGGCAAACCCAAACTCTTTCTGATCATAGGCCACCAACACACCGTCAGATCAGCCGGGAAATTGCAGCAATTCACCCGAAATGAAAACACGATCAAAAAGAAAATGGGCTCAGCCGAAGACCTCGAGCACATATAGTCAAACTCACTCATGTCTCATCACAAAGCAAAAATAAGCGCGATGAAAAGAGTTATTATGACATCTGAAATGATGCCATCATGCTAGGTCGTGACTTGCAAAAAGAAAACTTGCATAATACAGCTAAGTTTTCTTTTTTACCCGAAATGGCATATCTTGGTTCCAATCCAGGACTGTTGATTTCACAATCCAAGTTTCCAGCTAGCTTAAAGCACTCCCACAGAGGTGTAAAACCCTTTGCAGGATGGGGGAAGCTAATTATCTCTTCTCATGTACTACCACAGGTACTGGCAACTGGCTTTGTTCCCGCACACATTCTCCCAGAGTAAAATCTACAACGCGGGCAATAGAAACGCTAATAAAGGAAAATATGTTTTATAATTAATAACTGAGGAATAATTGGCACTGTTATGAAATTTGAGGCTGGGCAGTGAAGCATGATGACTTCTGATTACCCTAGACATCATATATCACATTTCCTCAGCACTCCACTAATAAACTGATTAAGTTTAGTTGGCCCAGCTGTCTCTGATAGCCCATAAACACACAGCACAATCACAGGGAGATTATTTACTACCAGCCCAGCAGAAATACCTCGGTCCTAAGAGAGGACATTACAGATGCCTGCTGCAGAGTAACAGAGATGCGCTGAGATTAACAATCATAAAATAATAATAAGAAATGCCACAAAGTCTCTCATTATGCTCAGCTTGCAGATTCTGCTAATCGCTCCATGAGGGATACTTTAGAGCCCTGCTGTAAACAGCAGAGCATGCAGGGTTTTTAAAGGGGGCACTCATGTGGAAGAGACAATGGCAATGAATCACACCCATGCAAATGGTAGTCATATGTGCATAATTGACGTGCATCAGTAGCCGCGTTTCCATTACAGATTTGAGCAAAACTTTTGCAATATTTTCTACATATGGATGAAAAAATGATTGCGAAATGACAGCGTTTCCATTAACCGATGTTATGCGACTAAAACGTCTTTTTTTCCTCTTGCGATAAGTCATTAATCATGGCAACGGATGTTGGTAGGTTTACGTATATCCCAGCCACTGCTCTAGCCATTATTTTTTATCAAAGGAGACGTTGGCATGTTATCCAAGCATTTATGGCAAGGAAAGCCCTTTATACTTGGAAGTGGACACGTATGAGGTGTTTCTGGGTGTTTCTCCCTCGTGTCTGCTTCAAGGTCTTGATAAATTCAAATTGTGGCATTTCTTTGTTGTTTAAAATCCAGTAGTCCTGTTTTTGTCTTTTATGAGTTTAATGAAGAACTCTCGTCTTCTGTCCAAACATACTGCGCCCTCTTTAAAGAATGATCGACTTTTACGGCAGGTGACCTGTAAATGCGAAAAAAACTGTTTCCATTGCAGTTTTGCGGAATATTCCTGTTTTGAATTGCCTGAAAAACCACTTCATGCGAGCATAAAAACTTTTTTTGCGAATTTTTATGCAAAATTTACATGTTTCCATTGAGCGTATTTACAATTAGCAATTTCAATTTGCGCAATTTAAAGGGTAATGGAATCGTGGCTAGTGTTAGCGTAAATCAGTGTCAGAAAATAACTTTTTCTATTAAGTGACACTTTTTGTTCTATGGACTTAATTTTCAGTGGCATTTATTTATTTATTTTAGTTTTATTTCTAACCATATAAAACTAAAACTGTCATATTGTAATGTCAAATGCCAAATGATCAATTCATTATCATAAATTTAGATATGAACTGACTATTTATTACCCATCAAATCAAATTCTATACGAAAATACTCAAAATTAGGCCTAGAATTGAAGAACAAACTTTCATGGCAACTCGAAAACTATTTTACGTTTTGCAGTAGAAAAATCACATGAATTTGTGTAACGGATGCCAGCCGGTAACAGCTGTGCTTGTAAACCTCACTCCCCTGATCTCAAAAGACTGCGGTAGAGACTGTGGCATTTAGCCTCCTTGTTAGAGCACCCGACTCCCATGCCAGTGGACCCGGGTTCGAGTCCTGCTTAGAGCTGGTGGTTCGAACAGGAGGGGTTACATTCGTACAATCTCATGTGTATATTTCCGTATGATCCATTGAGGGTTAGGTGGTTTAGGGTGGTCCATTATGCTAAGTGTTTTTTTTTTTCCTTACATTTTTTATGCATCACATTATACAAATTCATACAAAAAATCGCCATGCGTAAAATAGGTTTCTCATGAGATCAGGTTAGGTATTGCAAAAAAAAAAAGAAATTTCAGAAATTTCCTACAGCCCACTTCTGAAGTCGTGATTACAAGTTTGTCACATTTAAGTGCTTTGTTGGCAGAAAGAATAGAGATCATGGAGGACACCGGTTTATTCTTGCCTATTTATTGGGTAAATCTCATTAAAGCCTAAATGTATTGAAGATATTTTTGAATAAAATGTAGTGTCCCATTGGTTGACAACTATATAAACATTCGCTCTCTAGATCGCCAGCTTGCTGACAATTCAGGAATTTCGGTCAAATATGGTATTTTCGCTACGTATAAAACCTGCAATATGCTTCAAATGGTTATTTATATATGCACTTTAACAACAAGACAAGTCGATGTAGCTGTTAAAGTATAGCAGTCACAGCAGCAATCATTCTCCCCTTTAATACCACAATCCGGAAAGCCTTTGTTAAGGAATTATATCCTTTTTCTTCAAATAAACATTAAATATTTCAAAACCTTTTTCAGTATTGAAGTTAAGATATTAAGAGCTAAATATCTTAAATTTCCAGTTGCACCAAAAGCAAAGGAAGTGCACTTTAAAATTCTTAATGGAGTACATTGATTTGGTCTTGACAGTTGCCCTTTTTTGTGTTGATCAGATTGAAATAACGGAGCATCTGTTTTATGATTGTAAATTTGCCCATGCATTATGGGAGAATTTGCATTACTGGTTATTTCCAAAATCTGAAGATTTACCTGAATTAACAAATGAAAATGTATTTGGTAGGTTTATGAAAGATGAAACACATGACTTGGCAATTTTCACATTTATTATTCTTGGGAAATTCTTTTTACACAAGAATAGATTCCTGAAAACCCTTCCAAACTTATATTTTTTTCACAAGGAACTGTGTCATTACTTCTCATCATTAAATCTAATGAAGAAAAAGAATGCCTTAAAATTATGTACTTTGATAGAGGATCTTAAACTTGCTGAGAACCCCCAGTCATTTAAGATAAATATGTGACGCGATGACTTTACCAATTGGCGATTGGCTCTTATTTAGAAGGCGGGACTTATTCCGCCATATTGCGCATTGCACTTTCTCCCATTCAAAACAATACGAGTGATGTGTCTTGTGTTATTCTATATGTCTTTGGTTATATCCACTAAAACAGAGCTTCCGAGTTCCTACCTGGGATAAGATTCTCAACATTTTGTACATCTATTTTACCAATCAAGCAGGTTTCTTAAAGAAATACACTGATAAAGCATCTACCGAAAGAAAAAAAAAGTTCTGCACATTTATTAAAGAGGGTAAAATAGGTGAATGAGGTGAACAGCATGTGATGCATTTTCTCTGATGAATAGCAGTGTAGCTCAAAGGCTCTTTAGCATAATATTCAACAATAAATCAGCCCACAAGAAATGAAAAAGCCTTGCTCCAATATTGTAGCTCTGGGTGGCATACAGCATGATGTCTTCAGTGTTTTTTAGTACAGATTCCTGACTCTGGCCAGGTAAGTCATGCTTTGATAAACAACCCCACCCAATTCTCAACCTCCATCTATCTTAATGTTTTAGAAATCATCCAGCAGAGAGGCAGAACCACTTAATCTTAACAGGCCTTTAGGTGAAAGAGGGCCGAGCCACTGGTGTGTGAGCAATATGAGCTGGAAGGTCACAAGATAAGACGTGGAGATAGGCTCACTAAGACTATTACATCAACATTACTGAACGATGTCATAAAATGGCCATCAATTATCTTAAATTTACATGCTGACAGGTTAAGTTGGCACAGGCATGTGGCGTCAGGATGGGGTTTGTGTGATGGGGGCTGGGAGAGGAGAGGGAAATGAACAGTGAAAACAGCTAAGAAGTGAGAACAGCTCCACTAATTTTTTAAGACATTCATTATCACCTGTGGCAATGCTGAAAGTGCTTGCTTTGATATCTAAGTCTCTCTCTTGCCATCACATACACTTTAAGATGTCTAAAAATAGAGGTAGTGACAAACTGGAAGGAACACCTAATTAAAGCAGATTTGGTAGTGGATAAAGCAAAACTGGCCAAAGCAGTGTGGTCAGAACTATACAACAGCTGTGTCCGAAACCAAAGGCAGCTGCCATGATGACTTTCTGGCCACTAAAGAATATATTATCTTTTCATAGTGCAGCGGCTGTTAGAAGCTCAGGTTCCTATAGAAACAGTCAGACGAGCACCTCCGAAATGAGACACAAGACACAAGCATTAGGACTGCGCATGCAGCCTGAAAAATACAGTTTTTTGTCATGATACGAGCATTTAGAAACAAAATTTATGAGACAGTTGTTGTCAGATCTCATTGGTGATTTCAAATATGAAATTTAATCGAAACCTTGGCGAACAGCTTTGGAGAATTTGATGTTTCCCCATTCAAAGAGATGGGAGCTGCACTTGCATGCCCCAGAGGCGTTTCAAAGATGGCCACCGAGTGAAGTGACTTGTCTTAAAGGGACTTTCATATAACATAACTGAGAAACTTAAAAAGCTGTGGTCTTATGAAATGATGTACATACATTTGAAATGTACATACACTTATCCTGTTGATAAAGTCATCAGGAAATTAAAATACACCTTATCTATTTTCTAAATGCACGTTATTATGGAAGCTTGTTTCCACCACTGAATTAAAAAATTGTGACTTTTTATCTCATAATTCAGACTTTTTTTCTTAGAAATGTGAGATAGCCTATAAACTCTCAATTAAAAAAAAAAACAAGTCAGAATTCCAAGAAATAAACTCAGAATAGTGAGAAAATGTCAGAACTGTGAGCTGACTTTTTTTTCCTCAGAATTGGACTTTATGACTTTCAACTGCGAGTTTATCTTGCAATGCTGAGAAAAAGTCAGAATTGTGAGATTAAAAGTCGTAATTACCTTTTGTATTTTTTATTCCATGGCGGAAACAAGCCTCCATATTTTAGATCATATTGTGAACAATTGACATGCCCAAAAATAGAATAGTGCCCCCAAAAATTCTGTCATTATTTATCAATGTTGTCACAAACCATGTGATTTTATATTTCAGTGGAACACACACACACATTTTCCATACAAGAGTTAAAAGTAACCAGTTTTTCAAATTTCAGTCTATTTCTCAAGCAAAACTATTGTATAGCTTTGAATGACTTGCAATATAGCACACAAGTCAAATGGATCATTTTTATGGTGCTTTTATTTTATTTATTTATTTTTATTTATTTTTTGACAATCCTTGGTTACTATGAGCACCAATGTGAGCAAAAATAGCAAATAAGTGTATATTCTTTTAATAATAAAAAAAAAAACATCACTAGATTCACTATTTCCCTAAAATCCCAGTGCTTTGTTTTTCCCCTTGTTTTTATTTGTCACATCTAATTTGTAACATAAAAAGTTAGTCTGAGTGTGTATGTGTCTCTGTGTTAAGATATACAGGCAGAAACTGTGAAACAGAAATAGATGAAGACAGAAAGATGAGCAGGCAAGATGGTGATTTTGATTATCAGCTGTAAATCTGCAGTTCATATAAGAGTGAAAAGAAAGAAAAGCACAAGCCAGAGAAAATTAATAAGGAAAATACACAGGATAAAAGAGAGTGCATGAAGGGTTGGGAGAGATGAAGTAGATAATAGATGAAAGACAAAAAATGAGAGATGAAGAGGGAGGCGAAGGCTCTTGGTGGGGGTTTTATATGACTCTCTCTTGTGTGTCTGGCAGGCCAATAAACATATCATACTTCCATAAAGGTGGAGCACAAAAGATAGACTGAAGCAAGAGGCAGGCTAATCTTTAAATCCTCCAGCAGCCTGTCTAACACTGACTCTCCAAGGTCAGTTTATTAATGAGCAAACAGATGGAGGAGAGAAATCAGAGTGTGGGAAAAGCAAGAAACCTCACCCAAACATGCACTCACACATGTGTGACGTTCACCGTTAAGCTTTAATCAAGATTTTCAGGCAACCTTATTCAACCTTGAATTAACAGAGGAGACTGGAAGGACAGAAAATATACAAAGGAGATCTCTTTATTTTAAAACTACTCTAATAATCAAATCTAACCAGATTTATAATTCTTTTACATTTGTGAATGTGATTTTTATGAGCTCATATCAGTGTTATTTTAATATCACTGAGATACTACTGAAGTTTTTTAAAATTTTGAATTAGTTTTTATTTTTATATTTTCTTTTTTAGTTTTCTATAGGTGGAGAAAATGAGTTTTTTTTTTCTGATAACGTTTGTTTTATTTCAAGTAATGATTTGATAATTTTAGTTTTAGTTCATTATAATAATGGCTCATTTGGTTTTCAGTGTTGATTCAGTTCAGTTCACTGTGTAAAGTTCCTCAGTTATGAAGTGAAGTGAAGTGAAGTGACATGTGGTCAAGTATGGTGACCCATACTCGGAATTTGTGCTCTGCATTTAACCCATCCAAGTGCGCACACACACAGCAGTGAACACACACACACCGTAAACACACACCCGGAGCAGTGGGCAGCCATTGCTGCGGCGCCCAGGGAGCAGTTGGGGGTACGGTGCCTTGCTCAAGGGTCTCACCTCAGTCGTGGTATTGAGGGTGGGGAGAGCGCTGGACATTCACTCCCCTCTCCAACAATCCCTGCCGGACCCGAGACTCGAACCCATGACCTTTGGGTTACAAGTCCGACTCTCTATCCATTAGGCCACGACTGCCCCCTATCCATTTCACACCACAGGACTATTTGAAATGAACCAGTCAAGGCAAACAGGTGACTAAGAATGATGAAAAATGTAAAATGCCCCGATTATGCTTTTTCGAATATTGACTTTCGTGTAGAGTGTAAGAATCGATTCTGAACTGCTGAAACAAGTCATCACCACTTCCAGTCTCACTTCCTGTTACATACGTAACAATGTAACACATTTGCAAAATGCTATATGCTCTTAATTGGCTGCCCGTCAGCAACTTCTACTTTGACACTGTAGTTGTAGCTGAGGCCTGGAAGAATTTGGTTTGTCTGTTTTCTGTGCTGCAAATCCATACACTTCCAAAGAATGAGGACTCTGGCTCAAATTGATACAGTAAAACTGACACCATCCTTACTGTTCGTATCACTGTGTATCAAGTGCTGAGGAAGCCTCCGGATCTGAAATTCAGATATGGTAATAGGCCTTTCATTTCGGACACACGCTGTAAGTGGTAGCCCAATCACAACAGACTGGGCCGTCTGACCAGTCAGAGCAGAAAGAAGTTTAGAGAGACTGAAACTTCAAACAAACTGTTTTCAGACTCTGAGAAATGAGGTGATGATGCATTGTATATTATGAGAAAATGAAAGTGTTTTTTGACCTTGGATGCATGTTCTATTCTATTGTAGGAGACCTCCAAAACAAAATTAGGAACATTTAATTAGCAAAAATAAGGGCACTTTAAAAGAAATTGTAGAAACTAAAGATAAGATATAAGCTTTTCTATTTATAGTCATACGAATCTTGATGTTGATAAAAAAATACACTCATTGTCATGTCAACTGCATTCTTACTTTGTTCCATTTGTTCTTATTATAATTTCTCCTACAGTCAAGCTAAACATCTGAGACAAAGTTGATACTCAAATTAAACATAAAGAAGAACTCTCTTGAGCTATATGAAAGAACAACCTCTGAGCAAATGAATCCTCCGTGAAAGTACCTCACAAGCTGACCTGTTGTAAACCTGGAAAGGCCTGTCGGCAGGGTTTTGTTGTGGGTGAGAGTGGGTGTAGAGAGCGCCGAATTAGTTCTAATGAGCATTAACGAAGGAGGGCACTTTAGGGACGGATTGTACGTGGTCGTATTGTGGGTGGATTTTCATGAAGGATTTAGTTCTATTCCAGACCAGGTTGGTAGGATGTCGGGGTGCACTTCCTGTCTTCTGAGCTTCGTGCACAGTGGTGTAATTTGTCCGGCCTGGGGCTTAAGCAGCAAAGGAGGAAACAGCAGAGATCCCATTAGAATGGCCTTCCTGCAGCAGGAAAATTGCTAAATATTAATCAAACATTGATTAAAGTGTTAAATCCTGGTCTCATTATTCACATTTTCCTGCTAGATCTCTCATTCACCATGTTCTAGGAAGGTATTTTATGTTCTCTCTTCTAACTTTTATATTTAGTATTCATGGTGGGAAAAGCTAAAAGAAAACACGCAAGGGACTAAGAGAACGATCTGAAGCTCAATAAGACTTGTGCCATTGTTCAGGCCTTGTACTTGGTGGCGCAACAGAAAATAAATCCACAAAGGTCACAATAACACATTCTCACAGCTAACGAAAAATAGGAAGATGGATGGATGGATAGATAGATACATAGATACAGGGAGATATGGGGACACTCTGTTGACTTTGACGGATGAAAAGTTTTAGTGGTGAACCAAATTTTTACTGCCGCAGTGAAACCACCCGAGAGCTTATTCTGGACTAACAATATTTGCAATGGTCAATTTTCTGTGGAAAAATATTTTGGTGTAGAAATGAATCTGCTAAAGAAGCATTTTATCATTTGTGTTTTGGAGCTACACACTTTCAAGCTCTAGAAAATAGTAACAAAATAATAAGGTGAATTTGGTCAACATAAAATTGACTTTTTATCCTCCACAAGGTGAACCTAATGGAGAAAATGAATGCATGGCTGACCAATCTAACCCTCAAGTTATGCTTTAATGCAGAGATCGTAAACTCAGAATCACTGGCCAGATGATCGAACAGTTTCAACAAATACAAGTGGTTTAACAGCCATGAATTGTGAAGTATATACAGTTATGGGTGTAGATATTGATTTATGAACTGAATTACAGAGCAACTCATTTCTCATACAAATGAGACCTGAGATTGTATTTCTTGACAATTTTCTCTATGCAGATCAGGCAGAGAGATCAGAAACATCAAGCAGGCTGTGGAACAGTCAGAAGTTACAATTTATAATACCATTTCTACCAGAAAGACTCAGAGAGCAGGTGAACGTTTGCTTGGTATTTATTCCTTAGCTTTCCTGTAGCTCAGTGGTTAGAGCATGGCACTAGCAATGCCAAGGTCATGGGTTCGATCCCAGGGATTGCACATACTCCGATACAAATGTATAGTATAATGCAATGTAAGTCGCTTTGGATAAAAGCGTCTGCCAAATGCATAAATGTAAATGTAAATGTAAATGTATTCCATAATGTATTAACAGATGGTAGTGAGCGACAATGATTCATGTTTAGTTGTATAAGTGTTTTGGCATAGGCCCAGTCCTTATTCCGAATCCTGGGGGAATGCAGATTCGGCTGATCCTGCCTGAAGATGAAGGCAGGGGCGGAGCCTACCCCCAAAAAGACATTCGATTGATACCCACCAGTTGAGGCTTTTCTTATCTTGAATTCCTAAAAAGAACAATCAAAATTAGTATTAAATTTTATGACAAATGAAGGCATAAATAGCTTATATTTATCAATGAATGACTGTATAAGCTATGGGCATGAGAGGCCATGTAAGGCTGTTCAACACGGAAAAACCACAAAGGTCATATTACATGAAAGGCAGCGATAGGCCGGGTTACATAAGACAACAATAGTCAGTCGTACCTGATGGCCCCGATAGGCCATGTGATAAACGATTGACTGTAAAAGCTATGGGAGGCTACGTTAAGTCAATTAACACAGAAAGACCACATAGCTCATGTTGCATGAAAGACCACGATAGGCCGTGCCATGTGAAGGACCACAGTAGGCCTTGCTATGCAAAGGGCCGTGATGGGCAGTGCTATGTGAAGAGCCGTGATGTATGCGGAGGGCCACGATATGCCAGTTGTGAGAATTAAACAATGAAAGGCAATGTCGGCCGATAATGTGAAAGACCAACTAACAAATAGAAGTCAGTCTTACCTGATGGCCATTGGCCACTATAAGCCATGCTATGCGAAGGCCATGATAGGCTGTGCTATGCGAAGGGCCACGATATGCCAGTTGTGTGGTGGGCCACTAAAGGCCAGGTTACATAAAATAATAATAGTCAGTCTTACCTGATGGCCACGATAAGCCGTATTATGCGAATGGTCCCGATAGGGCAGGCTATGCCAATGTTTCTGATAGGCCGTGCTATGCCAATGGTCCTGATAGGCCATGCTAGGCGAATGGTCTCGATAAGCCGTGCTATGCCAATGCTCTCGATAAGCCGTGCTATGCCAATGGTCCTGATATGCCATGCTATGCGAATGGCCCTGACATCCGTGCTATGTGTAGGGCCACAATATGCCAGATATGAGAATAAAACGAAGAAAGACCATGATAGGTACCAAGATAGACCAAGGTTGGCCGTGTTATGCACCGGGGCCCTGATAGGCTGTGTTATGTGGACAGCCCTGGTAGGCTACGTTATGCAAAGGGCCCTAGTGGGTCGCGTTATGCAGAGGGCACCGATAGCTCGCATTATGCAGACAACCTTGATAGGCTGTGTTATGCGAAGGGCCCCGGTAGGCCATGTTATGTGAAGGGCCCCAGTAGGCCATGTTATGTGAAGGGCCCCGGTAGGCTGCGTTATGCGAAGGACCCTGATAGGCTGAATAATGCGAACGCACCGGAAGGCCACGTAATAAGAAGGGTCCTGGTAGGCTGCGTTATGCAAAGGGCCCCGGTAGGCCGTGAAGGACCACGATAGGCAGCATTATGCAGAGGCCACGATAGTACGTGTTATGTGAAGAGCTGCAGTAGGCCACATTATGCTAAAGCCACGTTACGCAAAGGCCATGCACCCGCATGCTTTATGCGAAGGGCACCGATAGGCTGCTTTATGCGAAGGACCCTAATAGGTTGAGTTATGCAAAGGGCACCAAAAGACCGTGTAACAAGAAGGATCCTGGTAGGCTGCGTTATGCAAAGGACCTATGCAGCTCAATATGCAACAAACTGCGATGCACTGTGTATTCTGACACCTTTCTATCAGAACCAGCATTAACTTCTTGAGCAATTTGAGCTACAGTAGTTCATCTGTTGGATCGTACCACACAGGCCAGCCTTTGCTCCCCACGTGTATTAATGAGTCTTGGCCGCCCATGACCCTGCTGCCGGTTCACCACTGTTCCTTCCTGGACCAATTTTGATAGATACTGACGACTGCAGACCAGGAACACCCCACAAGAGCTGCAGTTTCGGAGATGCTCTGACCCAGTCGTCTAGCCATCACAATTTGGCCCTTGTGAAACTCGCTCAAATCCTTACGCTTGCCCATTTGTCCTGCTTCTAACACATCAACTTTGAGGACAAAATGTTCACTCGCTGCCTAATATATCCCACCCACTAACAGGAGCCGTGATGAAGAGATCATCAGTGTTATTCACTTAAACTGTCAGTGGTCATAATGTTATGTATCTATGTATCTATCTATCTATTAGTGCGGTCAACGTTAACGTGTTAATGCATGCAATTACATAGAGCACCTTTAAACTGGAAAAAAAATTAAGTTTTTAACTGTACTAAAGCATAAAAATACCTTAATATGTTTGCAGATATTTATTGAACATGCTCAGTTCACATATTAATTTCTCTGAAAAGCATTGCTACAGCCAGTTATTTTACTTTGAAATTTGCGTTCCGTGTCGGAATTTCTGTCTGTGCAAGACCGCACGTTGCTAGTTTACCCAATAGTATTTCGTCACCCCTGGTTGCCAGTTGGCGGAAAAAACATGCAGCAAATTGCAGCCATGGAAGCCAGCGAACAAACTGGGTCAGAGATCGCAGATTCTACCCGACCTAAAAAGCCTCAGCATCCATTTAAAAATCTCTATGAACGGGAGCATATTAAAACGCGATATCAACTGATCATAAATCAATAAATCAAATAATTATCTTACAGTGTGTAAGTCTCCTTGCCTTCCAATGTCAGTTGAGCTCGCTCCTGTTGCGTGTCTTCAAAGTGGCAACCCGTGTGAGCGTTGAGTCTGAGGAGGTGGGGGCGGGGCAAACAATATTTTGATTTGGACTGCAGTACCCATTTCAACCACTAGCTGTCATTCTTACATAGAGCACCTTTAACGCATTAAAAATATTAACGCAATTAACGCAGCATCTGTTTTTTTCTGTCATCCTTTGGCTAGCATTAGAATATATGATCATCCTCTTATTTATGCATTTAAACCATTTAAGTGTGCCAAAAGAGAAAAAGAGAACGGGCTGTCTGTAAATGTCCTGTCACACACACGACACACAGAAAGACGCACGCTAGTATCATGTGCATGGACGGCACGCCAGAATTGAGTTCTGTCACGCCAAAAATATCCGTTGTGTAATTCCAAAAATATCCGTTTTGTTGAGTATCCTCATAAGAGCAGCCTTGAATAAGTTAAATAAAGTCTTAAACTAAAGTAAAGAGCTGTGAGAAAGTGGGAGTATGTGAGATCCGTGTCATGTGCAGCAGTGACAGCTCTTAAAGTGACAACAAAATACTAATACTGTCTGTCATTGAAGATAATGAAAGAACAAAGGTAACCGAGAATATTACTCACTGCTCTTGACTAAAGAACGTTTGCAGCTATAATAATGATTAATCTATATTTAACTTAGGCTATAAATTATGCAGTGTAGACTGTTTGGTAACTGTGAGACAGGCAGGAAGGGTACAGGTAAATATGACATTAATTATAGTTCACTTAAATTAAAAGCTGTTGTATTTTTGAAGCCTAATAAATGTAAAAAATGATAGCTTTCAATTACACTGACTGTAATGTTTAATGGCTATAATTCAAGTTTAAAATTGGGGAAAAAATCTATTTCATCGAGACATCGAGACAGTATCAGTGATACTGGCCTTCATTCATAAAAAGATGCCATTAAACAAGTATTTAAAATATACTGTCTTCATGTTGTTTCTTTATGATGTTTTAATTTGGAGATTAACTGTGAAATTATTACATTATAAAATATATTAAAAACATATAAAAACTAAAGTGTTTTTAATTGCGATTAATCACAGAAAAATTGTGTGATTAATCGAGTTAATTTTTTTAATCGATTGACAGCACTAATATATATATATATATATATATATATATATATATATATATATAT
>RJVU01074626.1:2979721-2991858 GCA_003731715.1 Anabarilius grahami
TATAATGGTCAAACTTTAGTTTAGGGTCCAATTCTCACCATTAACTATGACTTTTGCCTCATTAAACTCCTAATTACTTAAATAATTAGTATGGTAGTTGTTAAATTTAGGGATAGGATTAAGGGATGTAGATGGTCATGCAGAATAAGGCATTAATATGTGCTTTATAAGTACTAATAAACAGCTAACATCGTAGTAATATGCATGCTAATAAGCAACTAGTTAATAGTGAGAATTGGACCCTAAACTAAAGTGTTACCAGTAATATAATATAATATAATAATAGTATCTTGAACATACATGAGACCAGTCTTACAAAAAAACAGAAGCAGAGAGTGCTACACGGGTGTCCTGATATAGCCACTGGTGCTCATTGGATGTGATGGAGGTAAACTTCAAATTATGTAGACGAAATACTTCCAAGGTACTCATGTGGGTGAGCCAGTATTTTGTCTACATTCATGAGACCAGTGTTGGGGAAAGTTCTTTTTAAAAGTAATGCATTACAATATTGTGTTACTCTCTAAAAAAGTAACTAATTGTGTTAGTTACTTTTCATGGAAAGTAATGTGGCTTGTTTGTTTATATAATAACAGTTATAATAAGTTCTATTTTTGGCAAATGTAAAGGCCCTTTCACACCAAAAGTGAAATGAATAAGCCTCAAAACAGCTAAAACAAATCTTTCAGCTGTGCTGCCATTTTGGATTGCAGAAGAATAGGATGCAGGAGAAGAAAGTTCAGCTTTTACTTCAGCAATAAAAACAAAAAGAAACACAAATGTGATGTTTATTTAAAGTAATTTTTGCTTATTAGTTTGGATGAACAAAGGTCTGCAGCAAAGACAATGGTTATTAAAGTGAGGTTAAATACATAAAGTGTATTTGTGCTATTTAACATAATTATTGCAGGTTTGTGAAATATTCAGAGTTTGCATTTCACTGTTTTTATTCTGAATCTGTTTTGAGCAAATGAGTTGAGAAAATGCTCACATTTAGTCTAGAACTACAATAAGCATCATGTTCACACAGCACACACAACGCCTCTGCACTTATTTCCGATTTCTCTCAACATGAGGACAGAAGAGGTGTCAGTCAATAAATGGAAAAACAAAGTAACCTGCATTACTTATTTGAAAAAGTAAATCAGATATTCTGTTGTAAATTTAAAAGTAATGCATTACTTGTTACTTGAAAAAAGTAATCTGATTACATAACTCACATTACTCGTAATGCCCAACAAAACAGCATGTTACTGTTGATCCTACTCTCTGGACAATACTCATAATAATAATAAGTGAAAAAAGGTTCATATTTCTCCAAACACATTTTATGGTTCAATAAACACTTCTTGGGGAAGCAGCTTTAAAAAGAATTCTCAATTTTTACATCACTATGTCAAGAGTGCTTGAAACTGCAGAATGAATGCAAATGATCAAGCTGATGTTCTGAGAAACAACATTGTTCAAAGCGCGCACACGAAACATACTGTAAATGAGTGGTTCTCAACTGCTCAAGTTGCAACCCAAAAATGGGTCAAAGGTCTGTTCTAATAGGGTTACATAAAGCAAGGAAAAACACTGCAAAATGAAAATAATAAAAAGTAAGCATATAATCTATAATTTAATGCATAGTTTGGATAGTGCAAGTCTATCCATCTATCTGTCTATATATATTTCAAATGTGTGGTTTTTTAGAATATTTTTGTTTACTGTAGTATGATAATGAATTCTGGTACTCTGCTGGGTCAGCACTTGATGTCCAATATAAAGCCTGGGTCCTGAACCACAATCATTTGAAAACCTTAAATAAAGTGCATTCATTTCAGAGAGTAAAAGTTAAGTTCTTGCTCTGGGCAATTCCTTTCCCCTCATGGAGACGTATTACTTTAATATTCTGTGAAGCATCATTTATAGGCAAAGGCTCAAGTGTGGTCATTCACAGGTAAGGTTGGGGCAGCTTGGTCTGTTTCACTTCAGCAGTGCCACATTTATGCGTTTCTGACAAACACAAACACATACACAGATTCGTGATGAGTCACAGCGATAAAGCAAAACACTCACACTCTTACAACTTAAAGCACAGCAGTGACAGCACGCAGTAATGAATGCGGAATGAAAACGAAATGTCATCTAAAGACACAGGCCACTTCCCATTGGCTTTGCCAAACACAGCCATTTTTCTTGTTAATGTAGCATGTCGAATTTGTAACGCGACGGCGTGAAAATGAAAGGTTGCATGTCTCACTTGGTTGGCAATATGTATTTGATACCAGCAGTAAATCACTGCCCTGTGCAGAAACACATGTTAATGGAAGCCACTAAATTGGAATAGAATTTGTTTAGGAAGGGAGAAAAAAAAAAAAAAAAAAAAACGAGTGGCTGAGAGAGCAAGAAAAACTAAGCCATCTGTTTTATGTCACTGGAAAATGAGACGATTTGAAAGGAAAAAGAGATGTGTGAGGGGAAGCTAATTTTCCATTTTGGATCACTTAGGAAGCTCTTTAAAAGAACAGGGAGGTCCAATTGATTAAAACTGGGGTTTTCAATCTTTACAGAGCCAGTAATTCCAAGCCAGAGAAAGAGAGAGATCACCCAAAAAATATCCCATCATTTACTCACCCTCAAGCCATCCTAGGTGTATATGACTATCTTCTTTTTAGGCAAACACAATCGGACATATGTTTACACGGAATATCCTTAGTCCTCCAAGGTTTATAATAGTTGTGAATGGGGAGTCGTGTTTTGAAGACAAAAATAATGCATCCATCCATAAAAAAGTAATCCATATGACTCCAGTGGGTTAATAAAGGCCTTCTGAAATAAAGCAATATGTTTTTGTAAGAAAAATATCAATATTTACAACTTTATAAATTCAAATAACTAGCTTCCGGTGGATGACCGTATGCAGGATGCGCAAGTCGACTTGCGCCAAACTGACGCGATGTATGACGCAGAATGTTGGAGTATTGTAAGCTTAGACGCCTCTCGCGGTTCAAACAAATAGGGCAGTGCAACAAATTTAAGCTCCTCTTCTCTTAATTTTAGACTGAACGGTGATTTGTTTTGCTCTATCCTCTGCGCCTCCATGTTCGTCATTATGTTGTACGTCAGGTAAAAGGATACTCTTCTGCTGCAAATCGACTTGCGCATTCTGCATACGGTCGTCTGCCAGAAGCTAGTTATTTGAATTTATAAAGTTTTAAATAGGGATATTTTTCTAACAAAAACGCATCGCTTCGCTTCAGAAGACTTTTATTAAACCACTGGAGTCGTATGGATTACTTTTTTTATGGATGGATGCATTATTTTTGGCTTCTAAACACAGCCCCCATTCACTGTCATTATAAACCTTGAGGACTAAGGATATTTTAAATATATCTCTGATTGTGTTCGTCTGAAAGAAGATAGTCATATACACCTAGGATGGCTTAAGAGTGAGTAAATCATGGGATAATTTTCATTTTTGGGTGAATAACCAATTTTAATATTCTTCTAAAAAGCCTATAAATTATTAAGAAGGTAATTAATTTAATAATTTCTACTTTATATTATATAATTATTTTTTTTATATGTATGTTCTATATCTGGGAATGTCAGTAAACAACATTTTTTTGTAAAAAAAGAAAAGAAAAGTAATATTCTGTGAAAGCCCCCTTGACTAAATTAATGACACCTATTTGGTAAAACAATGATAATGCAGCCCTTTACCTTTTCTCTGCGCCAGCAACATAATGACAGTTCCATCTTTTCTGAGAGGGGAAAAATGGGTCCAAATTTCAAAAAATGACTTTGAAGTCCAAGTGGGCGATAGTAGGGTTCATTACAGAGTATTTTTGTGCCATCTTTTGTTGAAACAGTCCAAATGAAATGTGTACAGTGGTGTACATCTCACCAAAATGTACTGCACACAAACTTTACCTTGTGCTGATGCTAATACTGGGGCTAATAGAATGTCTGGTGTGTACCGTCCAAAACTTTAGTCATTGGTGTACATCAAAGCTGCTCTCCTTGCACTGAAAAATAAAAGACATCAGAATCACAGACTATACATATATATGACGAACGAAATTTCATCCTTCATGAACCAAAAACCTGAAAACATCATGCACAACAGAAGCTCGGATACATCTACAGAAATGATTTGAAATATTAAGTAAGCAAAGGATATAGTAATGTATTTTTAATACTAAACAGGAGTTAAATTGGTATATTGGTATTAATCTGGTGCAGGTTCTCCCTAGATAATATGACATGAATAGCTAGCTAGTTCTCAAGTAGCTGGCTTACATTTGAAAAGTTAATGGACAAGCTGAAACTAAAGGAAAACTAAAGAAACAAAAATTCCATGTCGGTAGGTAACAACTTTAATGACAAAGCACACAATGAGGGTAATACTGAACAAATACCAGCAAAGGGACGTTAACGTTAAGGGATATTGGTACTTTTGTAAAATGAGAACGTAGAGCGTTGCAGGTGTGTTACGTCATTCTTTCAGCTTAAACATCTGTATGTTTGTACAAAATCATGGCGTCTTCAGGTGCTAAAACGTATTTATATGAAAATATAGATTTGTATACATGAACACGAAGTTGCTTTATCAGATGGACATGTTTATACAAAAACAGGTACTCATATCAGAATATGACATAGTTTATGAGAAAATGTTGAATATTGAATGAGCATTTAGGAATAGACTATCTGAAAACACATCAGAATATTACTAAGCAGATGAATATGGAATAAAGATGAGTTCATATTCTCCATCTTGAGTCATTAGACATTGTGACACTGCATCTAAGGCCTCGTGTGGATGGTGAATGAAGAGCGTTATTGTTACAATCCAGTATATTATTCTGTTTGAAGAGGTGTCAAAGATGGCCTTGGCAAACACATGAGCTCAACATCTCTCTCTCACATTCTATTATATGGTTTCTTCATAATTTACAGTCACAACTGACAATAAACTGGATAGTGCTTAAACCAAGCAACGTAATAAGAAAACAGTCGCTCTGCTGTACCGAGAGTCAAGGCCAGAAATAAATGAAAATTCATACAGTAAAAGTCAAACCAATCCAATGAGGAAACCTGGGAAACAAGATATCCTGTCACTTCAACTCGATAAAATGAGGTATGTATGTTTTAGGGGGGAAAGAGGGGGGGTTAAAATCACCCCATTAACTTGTAGCTATTGGAATGAAGTTATTCTTTTTTTGTCTTGAACTTAAACTGCTGCCCCTTAAACCAATGTTTCTCAGCTCCAGTCCTGGGGACCCACATACCAGAATGTTTTACACTGATTAAAACACCTGATTCAACTCATCAGCTTCTTAGAGTGTTTAATAGGGAGACAGCTAAAACATTTTTGGAGGATTGTCCCGAGGACTGGAGTTGAAAAACACTGCTTTAAACGACTGTCAAAATATTTAAGTATTTCAGTTTCAGTGTATCTTTAGGCATGTCAAATAGATGGAATCACACATCGCTTATGACAAAGAGCAATTCTGACAGGGGAGAGCAGGTATAAATGTAACACTCAATAAATGCCCAATGTACTCGCCCTTTCAATGGAAGGTCTGAGCAATAAAGAATAATAAATATAATAATAATAGTAATGGACCATTTTATTAACAGACACATATTTATAGGGTTAGTTCACCCAAAAATGAAAATTCTGTCATTAATTACTCAACCCTCATGCCGTTCCACACCCGTAAGACCTTCGTTCATCTTCAGAATGCAAATCAATGGAGGCCTCACTGATGCAAGTTAATTTACACTTTCAAACGCCCAGAAAGCTACTAAAGACATATTTAAAACAGTTCATGTGACTACAGTGGTTCAACCTTAATGTTATGAAGCGACAAGGATACTTTTTGTGAGCCAAAAATAAATAAATAAATAATGACTTTATTCAATAATATCTAGAGATGGGCGATCTCAAAACACTGCTTCGTGAAGCTTCGAAGCTTTATGAAATCTTTTGTTTCGAATCAGTTGTTCGAAGTGCGTATCAAACTGCCAAAGTCGCGTCAACTATTGAAATTTTGAAATTCTAATGACTTAACAAAGCCTCTTTTACTGAAATCGTGAACGTGACTTTGGTGCTCCGAACCACTGATTCAAAACAAAAGATTCGTAAAGCTTCGAAGCTTCATGAAGCAGTGTTTTGAAATCGTCCATCTCTAGATATTGATGAATATGAATTTGGCGCACAAAAAGTATTCTCGTCACTTCATAACATTAAGGTTGAACCACTGTAGTCACATGAACTGTTTTAAATATGTCTTTAGTAGCTTTCTGGGCCTTTGAAAGTGTAAATTAACTTGCTGTCAATGGAGGCCTCACTGAGACATCAGATTTTATCAAAAATATCTTAATTTGTGTTCCGAAGATGAACAAAGGACTTACGGATGTGGAACGACATGAGGGTGAGTAATTAATGACAGAATTTTCATTTTTGGGTGAACTAACCCTTTAAGTTAAAAGTCCAGTTTAAATGTTTTATGTAATTTGGAGTTTCAGGGTCAAATCATATATCCTATGAATCATTTATCATTTCTTCAAAATGACACACAATTTAATGCATCCAATAAAACACAATTGCATTTTGCTATTAATAATTAGTTTGTGATTATGCCATTTTATAACCTCAAATTAATTAAGATGCTACATTGAATATTTGTGCTTTAAAAAAAATAATGTAATACATTTTTTATAACACACACACACACACACACACACACACACACATATATATATATATATATACGTACATCTATGTATGTACAATTCAATATGCTCTGCTCTCCCCTACATCTACTGTAGTTTTAATTAAATGAAACCCCTTTGAAACAAACAGAAATAATATATCAAAGGAAAAGACTGAACCCTGTGCAAATGGGGAATCAGACGTTGTGACATGTCTAAACATATTAACGCCTATCATTTTTATTCATATGGACATATGAAACACTGAAATGGCCCCATGACTCTTCTGTGTGTCGATAGTGAAAATGTAGGCAACAGCCTTCTTGCAGTGTCCACAAGAAATTTTGAATCATTTTATTTACATCCTATCTCATATTACACTTACAAATAAATATTGCATTCTTACAGTCTACATTTCGATTCTACCACTGTTCATCTGTGAGCGTATTTTCACCTGAGCTTTCAAAGAGAAGGTTTCCACATCTGTCCTTCCCTACAACTCTTCAGTAATATAAACAACAAGGATTCAAGGAGCCGGGTAAATGCTGGGGTTAGTGAGGCAGAAATAGAAAGTTGCTTTAAAACCTATAGGACATGTAAAAACCATGGGGAGGTGCTCCGGCCATGTAAAAAGGGGGCAAATGATGTACATTTCGCCTCAATAAAAAGAGAAACATTCATACATTTACCATACTGGAGAGTAATAGACCATATCTACTCTGTATATTTTTCTATCACAGCAATCATATGGTTTTATAACATACAACTCAATTTTGTGGGCTTGTATTTCTACACAGTCCGTCCCATGTTCATCATCGCATCTTCAAACTGTCAGGTTGTACTTCTGGATCAGTTGCTGTATGGACAGTCAGATGGGCCAGTCTCAGATCAGCTGAGGGCCAGTATATGCACTTTCTGTATTATTCTTATTGTGCAAACGAACAACCTCCCGATGGGGCTCAAAAGAAGTCCTCAGTCCTTTTTTACCCCGATTCACTTGATCAAATGGACAGTGCATGAGGAGTCTTTATTCTCATGTTGCTTTTCATCATCTAAGTCTTGTGATTTTCTCCCAGAGGAGAGATGGAGAGGGAGGACTGTGGTGTTATGGTGTTTTTCACCGACTCCTTAAACAGTGAGTGTGCAGATATAGCTGGTACAGATTCCAGCCAGGGGGAATCCCACACGTCCACGACTCCGTCTTGGAATTCACGCAGGAGGGACAGACAGTACAAAATAAGTGTTAAAAAACAAACACACACCTGGATCTGGGGCCAGCTGGGTGCTTTGAGGGCCTGTTTTGGTCTAGTTACATACTAATCTGGAAAAAGCCTGGGATCATCTAAAAAAAAATAAGATCTGTTGTATCCGTCCACAATCCTATGATTTGAATCTAAATAAATCAAAAAACTAAATTACATTAGCAATAACAACCCACGTTCATTGACTTTCATGGAGTGTGATTTTCTGTACAGCTGTCAAGTTTGTTTCCTTTCTTTTTCTCGCTGGTCTTGTTTGGGCTTGTGTATTCAGGGTGTCGGTAACTGGCATTCTGTCCCTGCGCAAGCCAATTGGCAGCTGCTCTCTCTGCGCCACCTGGACCGATTGTAGGAGCCAGTGCGAACGTGCCAGTCTCTCTTCACCCGTTTCCCCTTTCTGTGAATTTCCTACTTAACTCGAGTCTCCCGATAGATTTTATTCTACTCCCTGCATCCACTATCCATTCTTTAATAATTCCTCCCACCCCCCACAGTGCAAAGGCATTTCTGGTGAGTTTTTGTGTGTCCGCCCTCTCGCTTTCCCTTTCTTTCTTTCTCTTCCCAGCTTCTACAGATTGTCTTGCAGTCTCTCCATGTAGCTTCTAAGCTCGGCCGACTGTCCCAGGTCTATGTCTTGACAGACCCACTTGATGTCGTCTTCATTCCCAATGAGGATGGAGTTGGTATATGGCCCACCTTCGTCTGGTAGTACGGTGGCAAAGGAAGTAAACTTGACCCTTTTGCGCTTGGCAGCGCTGGGAGAGTTGTTAAGGGGCTCAACTTTTCCACTGGGGTCATTTCCCGAACAAGATCGTGGATCGGAGTGCACATGGGGGATGCCGCGCCCGTGCAAAGAGCCGCTTTTCTGAACGCCGCTCCCGTTGAGGAGGTACTTGCTCTCCTCGCATCCCTCATTGCGATCTATCGCAGTCGTGCACTCATCGTTGTGTGGCAGCGGCCCGTGATCGCCGTGATGATCCATCAGGTCCGCTTCATTGCCAAGCCACACCCAATCATGGGCGTGGTTCATGTTGCCTTGCTCCAGAACAGGAAGCTGTTTGTGGCGGTAGCGGAAGGCGAAACTGACACAGTTGATGAGGAAGACGAGGATAGCAAGGCAAAAGACTCCAAGCAGAGCGTACATGCCAATTTCTAGGTCTGACAGACCTCTTGGAGCCTGGGTTAAGTCGCTCTCCGCCCCGCCAGGTAAGTCCACCTGTGCTGGGTAACTGGTATAGTCCACGGGATTGTTATTTTGTCCCCCACCCTGTTTGTTGCCCCCGGAACGACTAGTTAGCGTAGTCTTTGCTGTTGTGCTGACTTTCTTCAGGACCGACTCTTCCCGTTCTACCGCTGTGTTTGTGTATTTCCAGCTATCTCCTCCACTCGTTTTATCCGGTTCTAGTACCTTATGTCTCTGTTCATTTGTGCTGTTGTCCAGACTGTTCTCCTCTTGAGTTCCACTCCTCTGCTCCAGGTCGTTCTGTCCAAACTTCACCTGTACGCTACCTATGCCCATTGCCAAAATGCTCTTCCTCTTGGATTTCTGGCAGATTTCTGAGATCATCATCTCCACGCGCAGCAGCGCCCCCTGGCCCTCGCCTTCCGCCACTACCACAGGCCAGCGCTGGGATTGCTCCTGATAGGTGGAGACCACGCTCTCATCCAGCGAGGTGATGGTTAAAGTAAAGTCTTTGGGGTCATAGATGTCGAGAGGGGTCACAGAGCCATCGCTGTACTGAATCCATGCACTGATGATGGCCTCCTATAATAAAACAGAGAGTCTGTGAGAAATAGAAACATGGTTTAAAGGATAAGTTTGCCCAAAATGTAAATTCGGCATAATTTACTTAGTCCAATGTTGTTTCAAATTCATACGACTTTTTGTCAAACACAAGATGAGAAATCATTAAAGAATTGTAATGCTCGCACTTTCTTTTGATTCATAGTTTCATTGAATTGGTTGATCCAGTTTACAAAACCAGTCTGAAGGATTTGCTTACAAATCTGCTTCTCAAATCAATGATTCAGTCTCAGGTTAACAGAAGGTGAGGAAAAGATTAGTCACTATATATAGTGCATGAGTTATATGGACCACTTTTACAGAGTTTTGCATCCTTTTTGAAGCCTCTTCAAGACTCATTATCCATTCATTGCAATTGCATGGAAATGATGACCGAATTTTCATTTTGGGTGAACTATCCCTTTAACAACAAAACTAAATGAGTTAAATGTTAGAAACATTATTATTTATATAGGTACTGCATCGTCGTCTTAGGAGAGTTATGTTTTATATAGTGTATATGCCATTTCATAGTGAAAATGAGGGTTTCTGCTCTGAAAACATTTCAAATCCCTAAACATGTGAATCAAAGCACAAACTGCCTGTGATTAGAACTGACATCTAATAGCCATGCTGTCAAGATTATTTATTTTAATAAATGTTTAAAAAACATTCCCTCGATAAATGCAGGAGCACTAGATTTACCTTAAGATTTATCTTAAGTTAAGATTTACCTTTAAAAGGCTCAGTCATTTATACATCAAATAAAAAGGAAGAGGCAATTAAGTTGGCATTCTGAAAACAATAAACTTCCTCTTCACTTGACTGTGCATGCCCAGCAGGAAGTCCTGCAGTAAAAAGACTACATTAACAGTACAGAATGGAGTTGCATGCCATTTTTTTTTTGTTTTGGTTACAGCATCAAATTCAAGGTGGCAGTATCATCTTCTGGAATAACTCCCTGCTGAAACAAATGATGTTTCACATCTTTCATCACCATCAACTACAGGGAAACACAACTCAACGGTATGATGAGGCTGAAAAGAGTTGCTTTAAAGGGATAGTTCACTCAAAAGTCAAAATTCTGTCATGGTTTACTCACCCATGTTGTTCTAAACCTGTATGACTTTATTTGTCCTTGTAGAACATTCAAACCTTGTATGCTTTCAATATACGGGGAAAAAAATCATGTTTATTATTCAAAATTTCCACAGAAGAAATAAAATCATACAGTTCAGAATGACATTAAAGTGTGTAAACAATGAAACCATTTTCATTTTTGAGTGAAGTTTTCAAGTCAAGTTTTCCAGAAGCACACAAAAATATATGTAGCAGAACTTGCGAACTGTGCAAATTAATTTTAGATTATCTAAACATGTAGTCATATATAATTTAATAAATACTAAATACTATGCTAGGAAAGAGAGATGTAATTATAGGATTTGGATTATAATTATATAGGATGTGGAGTGTGTGGAGTTAATCACAAACGCTCGAGACAGTGAAAACGCAAACTGCAGATCAACTACGCTAGTGTCAAAAATAGTGCACAAGAACAACCTCCAGATATGTGGCCACCTTGATTTTGGCAGCTTCTTCAAATGAGACAAAAATCGTTTTTCTTAATATCCGTAATTGCCAACAACTCCAAATGAGACTCTTGCAGTGTTTTCCTGCCCACTCTCATTCACTCATAGTTAACCTTGGGCCTTGTGTGTGGGAAAACTCTGGCAGAAGCCAGGGAAAGCGTTTCAATTTTTAGCAAAGCTGCTATTTTAAATACTTTAATCAGATGATTCCAAACAGCACTGTAGGAGGAAGTAGAATATTAGAGCTATTCACTTCTCAGTTACAATAAGGCCTGCCAAAACGAACACCGGTGCCTCAATTGAGGGGCCACGGGTTAATAGAGCAAACAGAGGCCATCTTGCCGAATGTGTTTGCATACTGGATTATTTCTGCAATGGTATCTGTACTGTACTGTTTTTACTACGCAAGATGGCGCCGCGGATGGCAGCTTCAGTGCATAGCTCTTCAGTGTTTGTTCTGTTTTTGTTCGTTTTTCCTGTTTTTTGTTTTTCAAACACCATCAGTTTTACCAGGGATGAACTGCTGAACATTCGGCAGTACACACCACAAAATCTTTTACCGGATTTCGATTATTCAGACGTTTTGTTGAACGTTTTAGTTGGCGCAGCGGCAGCGCTGTTAAGACGTTTCAGGAAGACGCGCAGACGGGGGAAGCGCGCCGGAGCTCTTGTGAAACTCAGACAGCGCGGATTAAGAACGGCGCTCCCCAGCATCCATCTGGCAAATCTCCGTTCTCTTCCCAACAAAACAGACGAACTCCTTCTGCTCTCCCGGACAAATAAGGATTTTTCAAACTC
>RJVU01074626.1:2991964-3003590 GCA_003731715.1 Anabarilius grahami
ACACTATTACACATCATTTACTTAAAACACTTACTTATACTTCAAATTTGCACACATAACTGCACATACAATTGTCTATATTATATATTGTTTTTTGCTTTTTTTGCACTTTGTCTATCTTGTAAATTCGTATATTATTATTTTATTCCTTTTATTATGTGTCTTGTCTTGTCGCTGTCACTCTGTTGCACTGTGGAGCTTCTGACACTAAAACAAATTCCTAGTATGTGTAAACAACATACCTGGCAATAAAGCTCTTTCTGATTCTGATTCTTTCTGATTCTGTTGGCAGGGGAGACTGTGGAAGGTTGATAGGTGTGCTTTACAATGACTGGTTTAAAATGTTGCATGGTCAGGAAAGTATGTGAAAAGCAGTCTGCTTTTTTCCAAGTTGTTCCTTTACTCAAATTTTTATTGAACATTTTAGTCTCTACATTTTGACTCTAATATCTCTCACTCTCTCCCTAGCCACAGACTCCTTAAAAAAACTCAACCAGGTAGCATGAATGAAAATTTATTCTGAAGTGTCACAATATTAGAGCCTATTTCTAATGTAGAGCTCTTGCTTGTGGACACTTTTGTTAATCAGCAGGTTTCCTTGCAGCTGTTTAAGCTTTAAAAGTTTTCAAACAAATGCTTTCAAACGGCACTGCTCTTTTAAATTAACACACTGGCCTCAACTTGTCATTGACAGCTGCGATTTTAATTTGTTCTCCCAGCCTCATGTTATAGTTCTTGGACATTCCAGCTAATTCCCAATAACCTCAAAGTTCTAGAATGTTTCGATAAATTCAGGGCAGCTTCAGTTTTTGGTTCTATCCATTTTATTTTTTATTTAAGAGCGGGCTCTGCCACTTGTTACTTGAATGTGCGAGGCTTCCATTGTCAGCCGCTTGGTTATTTTCGCTCTACAAAAACAATCTGTTATACTGCTTGATGTTGAAAACATAGTGACATAGCAAACATTTTTTCTAAAACATTCCATCCAATTTACAATAGACTCAACTTCTAATTCCAGAAAGTTACAGGACATTTGCATTACCTAAATTTCTAGTTAGATCGCTGCTGCCAATTCACAGTAACTTCCACTTTTATTTCTAAAATTTTCAAGTCAATTCAATTGATTATATTCTCTACAACACTGCAACATCTAGTTCCAGAAGACTCCAGCCAATTTACAATAGCCCCTAATGTCTACAACAGCCTGAACTTCCCTTTTTAGAATTTCATAGCTAATTCACAGCAGTCTATATGATTTTCTTCCATGTAATTCAGAGTACTTTATGATAGTAAAATTTATTATTCTGGTGGTCACTTCTCATGGCTCTCACCTGTTTGGGTGTGTGCAACAGGTCCTGAGCAGTGGTTGTGATGTAAAAGGCTCTGTTGTTGGTGGAACTGGGCTGCAGCGAGAGACTCAAAGAGCCCACCAGCTGAACTCCCAGATCACTGATGGTCACTTTATCATCCAGCACTCTGATGGCCTTCTCAGCCAGAATGGAGTCAGACAAAGGGGATATCACCTGGGAAATACAAAGAAATGGAGGCACCAATGATCCAAACCTCACACAGTGCAGAAAAAATGCATGTGTCACTCTGTGCCTGCCTATCTATCTATCTATCTATCTATCTATCTATCTATCTATCTATCTATCTATCTATCTATCTATCTATCTATCTATCTATCTATCTATCTATATCTATCTATCTATCTATCTATCTATCTATCTATCTATCTATCTATCTATCTATCTATCTATCTAAAATCCTTTCCTGTCCCTGTTTCCATTATATAATATCTCCCATCCTTACAAAAGTAAAGCAAAGGCGAGGAGATACAAACTGACTCTTTGCAATTGCTTTACTATGACAGACAGGCAGTGTGACAGGTGTACAAAAAGCTCTCAGAATCAACATGTCATCGTCGAGCATCATATTCTGTTAGTGTGGACATAACTGACACCATGAGGATTCCCAAGCTGAGGGGAGGAAAGGAAAAAATAACAAAAATGGCAGCAAAACAAAGGGGTGGCGAAAGCCTAAACGATAGGGAGTGAGACAACATGAAAAAAAAGGAGAGAATTCGACACAAAACTAAAAACATAACCAGATCATAACCACATGCGAGGTCTTATATAACCATCACACATTTGGACCAGCATGTGAAACATGATAAAGTGCAAATGGAGACTGACAGACATGAAAACACACATGGAGAGAAAATGAACATAAACACAGAGGGGCCTCTTAGTCAATGGGTTCCCAATAGAACACATGAGCATTCAACACAGCTGAGATTTTAACACCTGTAGGCAAACGTGCTTGTTATCACTCACACGCAATAACATCTTTGCAATGAGGGGTGAATATTTCCGGTGTGTTTGACAAGGGAGGTGTTACTATCTCTCAGGTTCTTTCTTTATTTGTCAACAGTGAATACTCTAAATAAAGTATGCCGACTTTATTTTAAAACTGAGCTGCTCACCAAACAGATGCAGTCAAACAAACTGACTATGAATAAACTAGGCATGGATTTGATTCCCAGGGAACACTTATACTGTACTGGATGGATGGATGGATGGATAGATACATACATAGATACATAGATAGATAGATAGATAGATAGATAGATAGATAGATAGATAGATAGATAGATTGATATATACCTGTATTGTGGTCATGCCCACATCTCTTCCCACCAGCACCCTTCCATCAATTAGTCGAGCAATGCGTGTATCTTCCACTTTTAGGAAATCCAGGACCATCTCTGTGATGTCGGCTGACCAATCAGAACCCAGCATGTGGACAAGCTCCCCACCAGGGTCAGCTGGCTCAGCTACGAAGTGTGTGAGAACACGCACCAGAGCATACTGATACTGCAGGGCACAGCCTCTGCCCTTCCTCTCATCCTCCTCATCGTCCTCACTGTCCCGGGTCGGCCTGTGCAATACAGAAAGCAAATAAGTTAATAAATTTCAAATCTACATGTTTAGAAAACAGAAGGTCTGAAGTACAAGGACAGAAAGTCAAGCTCAAAAAATTAGGAAAAAAGCAACACAAAAATACCAAAATACTAGTCCAAACAGCCTGTACACTATATTCCAGCTCTGTGTGAGGTCATTTAAATCATTATTTACTTGTTCTCACATCTCATTTTCACTCTTGCCAATTAAAACATTCCATAGAAAGAAAGAAAGAAAGAAAGAAAGAAAGAAAGAAAGAAAGAAAGAAAGAAAGAAAGAAAGAAAGAAAGAAAGAAAGAAAGAAAGAAAGAAAAAGAAAAACAGTCTGATCTCCAGCAATTATCCAATTTTTGTTTTTTTGTTTCTTTTCTTTTCTTTTTTTCTGTTTTATTTTGAATTTATTATTTTTATTATTATTTTCGCTGCTTTTTTCTGTTGGGTTTTGTTTTGTTTTCCTTGCCTTGTCTGTTCTTTTCCTCCATTTTATTTTTCTCTCTGAAACTGTGATTACTTCAAATTTCAAGTTCACCTAGGGGGAAGCATTGCGTGGGGTGTGTGTGTGTGTGTGCGCGTGTGCGTTTGTGTGTGTTTGTGTGTGTGCGTGTGCATGTGGTTCCTGGTGTTAACAGTGGTTTTGTTGTTGCAGGCAGAGAGACAGAAATTGGCCAAATTGAAAAATGGGCCCAGCAGACAGACTGAAGGCCAACAAGAAGAATTGGGCTGTGAAAAAAACAGACATATATCCACACACACAAACACAGAGCAAATACCATGAAAATGAAAGGGATGTTGCTGGATCTATGTGGCAAAAAACAGTGTGTCCTTCTCCTCAGATGTCTGGTCACACACATATATATAAATATACCTTTTGCTTGCTCACACACACACCTCTTGTTGGTGATGATGGGCACCCTCCATCCTTTGACTTGGCTGAGCTTGTCATTAGAGACCTCAATCTGGAGCGGTAACCGTGGCACCCAAACGGTGAGCTCTAATTGGCTGGTCATATAGAGGTAGGTAAAGTTCACTTGAAGAGAGACACGCCCCCTCATCTCTTTCCCACTCACCAACACCTCATCACAACCAACAGATACCTGCAGTGTAAGAGAAACAGATATGGATAAGTAGATATGGATCGAACAGTTGTGATTGTTTTGTTTTTTGATTTTGTAATGGCGGTGGCATTTGCTTTATTTTTTCCCCAGCACTATCCACAATTACACTTATCTGAAGAAAATGGAGAGAACTTTTTTTACATAATTATGTGAAAACTGGTAAAAACAGCCTATTTAGTGTCTCCTTGTTAGTCTCCCTGTCTTTTTCCTCTTCTTTTTTATATGGACTTCATTTTTCCCCATCTTTTCTCTATATTTTGCCCTCTTTACTCTCTGTCGTGATTAATGGTGTTCTGTATCTGCTGGACGTTCATGACACTTTGATGGGCTGTGTCTGTGTGACGTTGTCATGGCGAACAGAGCACCATCATTTTCCTACCGGTAAATCACACATACACACACACACACACACACAAGCTCAAGCAGCGTAAAGCAGTCACATCTCACTATTACAGCTCAGGGTCACCACAGGGGCACACTGAGATTTGAAATGAACATGCATGTGTGTCATGTACGGCTCAAAATGCTCAAGATTTTGTGGTTTGCCAAGTGCTTTTATTTCATAAACATGTTCCTTAGCATACTTCCCCTTTAAAAATGATCACCTAACAATGAAAGCAAGAGATAAAGAGAGCTGAAGAAGAAATAAGAACAGTGAACACAGATATTCAGAGCAGACCACACTTGACTAGATGAATAATTAAAAAAAAAAAGTATCAATGCCCGTCTTTTGCAGTACTGTACCAAGTAACAACTTGCAGCTCTTTTCCGCTTCATTTCTTCTTCCAGTAGAATGCTGCTTTTCCTGTCAGTTTTGCACTGTCAAACCATGCTTTTCTACTTTTTGCAATACAATGCAATCATTCAAGTAGTTTCATTTTCATTTGATTACTAATTTCTGAATGTTTACTTGCCATTAACTGTGGTTAGATACCTGAAAAACTTTGCTCTATGCATATATTACTGCTGACTCTTTACTGTTAAGAACATGAAGCAATGATTACTTAATTGAGAAATACCCGAAGGCTAGACGTCATTGTTACAGTATAAACTTAATTTTATATTTATATTATTCCTTCATTCTTATTCCTAATTCTGAAGGACATCATATGTTTGGTACTTGAATGTGCACTTTTACACTAAACCAAATTAACAGAGGCAAATCATTTAGAAAAAAAATATATAATGTCAAGAGATCTGGGAATACTTGATCTGGGAGGTGGAGAGCAAGAGAGACAGAAAAAGATAGATTGAATTGCCATTCTAAACAGACAGTTAAACAAAGACCCTTTTAAAAGCAAGACCAACTAAAATGCACTATGATTCATTCAACGCAAGCAATTAGAATGAAAATATGAGATATAAATGTCATTTCATCAAAGTAAATGCACTGTCTCTCTTACACACCCACCTACACACACACACACACACACACGTTTGTTTTTGTGAATTGTGGGGACATTCCATAGGCGCAATGGTTTTTATTCTATACAAACCGTATTTTCTATCGCACTACACCAACCCTCAACTAAACCTACCTATCACAGAAAACTGTGCACATTTTTACTTTCTCAAATGGGTTAATGTCCTCATAAGTGACCCTCTCCTTGTAATACCTATGTCATACCCATGTCATTATACAAAATTGTGTCCTGATATGTCACAAAAACACAAACACAAGCCCTGAGAGGATGCATAACAGATCCCATGCTGTGGATCTTTTCATATGGAATGTAATGTTCTGCCACACAAACACAGGCACCCTCTAGAAGCCCTCAAGTTTTTGTGTATATGTGTGTGACTCTTGAAAGAGCAATTACCCAGAATTCCCTGCAAGGACGCTACGCTCAATTTCTCTTCCTTTGCTTCCATCTCTGTTCTTGCAATTTGCACCTTTTTCAATTCACCCATCTTTCTGATCATCTCCACTGTTGTTCTAAGAGCCGCCACCCCATCATTCTCTGCAGCAGATATGACTGTGTCAGGTCTGAGGACCGCAAGGCTAATGACACAGGAAAATGGCAGCTAAAGTGGCATGTGGCCATATCAGATCATCAAAAACATGACATGAGAAAAACATTTTGGAAGCTGGGACAGCATCACACTTTTCCTCTGAGGTTGATAATTGTATAAACCACCAAAGTTCCAAATAACCACCATATTTGACTAGATTTACATTTATTGAAACACCAGAGAAATAGCACTAGAAAAATCTGTACTCGCAAGGCAGAAAAATAAAAGTGGTAATAAAATGAAATGGCCACTGTTACCATAATGACACCATTTGAATCGTGTTTTCTGTCAGTTTGAATAAGAGACGTACTGTATATCACGACACCATTTTAAAAATAAAATGGCATATAGTTGTATATGCAAATATTGCAGTGGCATTATCATTGCAGGTTAGATTTTGTATGCTCAACATTTTTACAATGTAAGTCAATGGGAGATTTTCAGACTTTAATTTTAATTTATTTAATAAAAATAGCACACTTGAAAATCTACAAAATTAAATGCACATGCAAAAACAATACAAAGACAGTGCGTATATAAGAAAATGTAATGCATTTTAAAGTTAAATGCATCAGTCTGGAGCACTTTGAGAGTTAAAATTAAGAGCTCCAACCCATGCTCTATGTCCAAATTGAGTACAAAGTCCTTGCATTGACTTGTATCTGGACTTTAAAGTGGACTAAAACCTCTTTTTAGTTGTGCTATAGTGTCTCAGTCTATATCACATTCACACTGGTGTTTTAGGAAGCCAAACAATTAGAATATTATAATAATAATAACAACAACAATATTTTTATATTATTATTATTGTTGTTATCCCTAAAACTAATGTTTACTGCAAAGCAAATGTAAATGAAAAATGAATATTTCATAAAAAGTATATTGTTTTAATTTACATTGCAGCTGGGATACTTTTGTCTTAATTTTTTCACTTGCAAGAGATAAAACCTTCAGCTTTTATTTTTGCGGAAAATTGCAGTTTTTATGAAAACAGGTTTACAAAAGCACCTCATGACAAATCTAGTTAAATGCTGTAATCATCAGCGAATTTTTCAAATGTGAAAACAGTGCGTAATCGATGCCTGTTGTGTTCCAAATGTACATTAAACTCACAGCAGATTCACTGTAACCCGACCCGCACTAAGGGTGCGTTTACATGACACTGATGTACTAAAAATGGAAATGCTTTTCCTTCGCGTTTTTGAAAAGTTTTGCGTAGAAATGAAAACGTTGTCAAAAGACCCCCGTTCACAGGGATCTATGAAAAAGACAAAAAATGCTGTATCATGCATGCCAGGCCAGTAGTTGGCGATGTCACTTTGTAAAGAAACACTACGCGCCTGCGCACATACGCATTCTTTTACAGTGCCTATAGACTGAACATGTGATACGCATGCGGATGCCGTCACCGTTACAAATTTTTTGTAGTTTACACAGAGACGATAGCGATATCATTTTCAAAAACTTGCACCTTCAAACCCATTTTCAAAAGTTTGCATTTCAGCCCCCCAAAACGCTGTTGTTGTGTAAATGAATGGCCAAAACACTTTTTTTTTTTTTTGTATCTTTAGTTGAAAACGATGTTGTGTAAATGGCTCCTGGGACACTGAAAACATCGGATCACAAGCAGATCGAGTGCAAAGTGTTTGCGAGTGCATTCTTTGCAAACAGGCAGTGCAACAGACTATATACTAATTTAAAATATATTTAATTAAATCATATATTACTGTATATTATTGTGTACTGTATATATTAATAAACACAAATAATACAATATATTATTAACACAAGTATTCCTTGACACTGGTCTCTTGTTCAGTCTTGTATACCTAGTTTATCCAGTTTTCTCTCTCTTTTCCTCTCATCTTGCGGCTGATGGCGTATTATTTCGTGACTTCGGAACGAACCTGTATAAACACTTCCCTTCGTCAAAGCCAAAGAGCTGAGCCATGGATTTGATGACACTGAAAAATCGATTTAATCTCTGTCTCTATTTTAAAGAGAGGGGGAGAGGAGACTGGGCAATGAGAGAGAGAGATGAAGGCCAGTGTTTCTTTGTGGAGACGAGCACTATAAAGAGAAAATTATGTCTCAACAAGAAAGGCGAACAACCTAAAAAACAATTGGAGGTTTTCTAATACCTCTATAAAATGAATCGTTTTTGGCCATTTGGACCTTTAGGACCTGAAACTTGGAGAGAATATAGAGAAAAACAAAAACAAATAAATACTTAAGAAGAAGCCTAAAATATACAGTAAGTATATATTTATTTATTTATATTTATACTTATACATAAACCCCCAAAAAAGTGCTTCTTGAATTAACTGATTTTATTCAAATCAAAAGAATTATTTTATAATCAACCAGACTACATTATGTTACATGAAAAATGGAAGAATTAATATTCCTTTAGCAAAAATCCTACTATTAAAGGAAACAAAGCAATTAAACAGTTTATGAAGAAGTAAACTTCATAAACTTCAAAACAATAACTAAAGCATCTTTTTTTATAACTGTTATTCAGATATGTGTATTTATGACTTTACTCATTTAAAATATCATGCGTTGTGTTGATCTCGGCAGCTCTTTTCCGCTTCATTTCTTCTTCCAGTAGAATGCTGCTTTTCCTGTCAGTTTTCTTTTCTTTTCTCCACTTCAATTCCACTCTTTCTGTTCTGTGTCTTCCTCCACTCTCAGCTCATCTCTGGAGTGATAAATCACAGATTATTTGGCTGACAATGCAAAACAGCGCCAGGTGCCGCAATCCACCAATCCTATCAACCGCCCAGCTCGCAAATTACTCGGAAGAATTGGCACTTGCCTCTCTGCCGTGGTGAGGAGGAGAAGAGAGAGACAGAGATTGGTAGGGGCCAAAGAGGAGGCAAGAGAGGGAGAGAGGAAGAGAAAGAAAGAAAGAGAAAGGACAAAAAGAAAGAGGAAGACAAAGATGGTGGGCATCAGCTGGAAGGGGTGGAATCAATTTCCTGGACAGGCAAGAGCAGCTCAGGTTCACTGCATGCAGAGGAATGGTCAGATGTAAAGAAAGGTTTTTAAAACAGATAGATGACCTCACTCAGGGATCGTCTTCACTTTTACTGTTTTTACAGCATGATGCTGCAGATTGTTACGTGTGCATCTAAACTACATCATGAGCGTGGATTGCGTAGATTACACAAGTACAATACAAGTGTCATGTTTTCATTTGTAAAATGAAGATATTTTATAATATCTAGTAATATAGTAATAGTAATATTTTTTTTAATAACCAATTACTTTTATTTAGCAAGGATGCATTAAATCAAATAAAACTGATCCATGACAGTAAAAACATTTACAATTTTACAAAAGATTTCTTTCAAAATAAATGCTATTCTTTTGAACCTTCTATTCATCCTAGAATTCTGAGTATCAAAAAGTATTAAAATAAAAAAGTACAAGCTGTTTTTTAACTTTGATAATCATAAGAAATGTTTAAAAAAAAAATTAAACAGTAGTGTATACACATCGCTACAGCTTATTGAGATGACATGCTTTTTTAAAATAGAATTTTCAGTTTCTCAAGTGTCTAGACTGTTTATATGAAAGGAAAACATTCAATACATAAACACTGCAGAATTTAGAATTCATGTGTACATCTGTATAGTCTATGAAGTCTAACTGATTTAAAATGTCCCTACCAATAAACCAAACCCACGGCCATGAACTAGATTAATGCTGAGAACAGTTTGGTCTCTGAACTAGTTTGTAGTTTGCACTCACATGAACACTGATATAAAGTTACAGTTACCCCCTCCTCCAAGCTTGCCTTTCTTCCAAAGAGTTTACAGAGTAATTGAATTTAAATTTAGAGCATTTCCACTGCAGAAGGCGATAAATTCAGATTCCAGGTTCTAAATGTGACACTGCCTGCGGTTAGAGACTCCCATAGTGCCTTGTGGGGGGATTTGGCACTGTTAAACGTACATTATGAGTTTAAAACTTCATCTGTCAATCTTCCCCTTTAGGTGATTTCTCAAAATGCACATCTACGGAGTAAGATTTCTGATATTAGACCCACATAGTATAAACCTTTCTCTCTCTCCTTATGTTCACTCTCAAAGTACTTAGCTTAGCATAATTAGATTTTTTGTGATTGATCATAACGCTCATCGTTGCCTGTTCCCTTGCATTCATGACGTGGGACTTAAAAGCTCTGCAAATGTTCAGAGCGTCACAGATAAACACAGAGGCAAAGAAAGATTAATAAACAGAGTAGGGGAGAAAGAGGCAAAGGAGAGTTCAAAAGTGTGGTGATAACCTTAAGTCATATCTTTAATCAGAGAGTTTCCATTTGTGAGCAAGACCGCAAGTTTTTGTTGATGTGGCTTCAGCTAATTCCAAACATGCTTAAATGCTTATTCATTCAGCAAAGAAAATTGCTTTTACTAGATCACCAGTCATCAGTGAGTCATGAACTCTCTACTCCATGGGGTCATCAAATCTGCACTCAGATTCTTCCAGGAAACGTTCACCAAAAATAGATAGATATAAAAATACATCATTATTTTTTCACCTTCATGTCATATCATACCTGCATGTTTTCTTTTCATTTTTCATTCTGTAGAACTCAAAATAAAATCTTCCTATGTAATAGAGCTGCAAGATTCTGGATAAATTGAGATTTTTTTTTTTTTTAACTCGACTAAAACGACTAGTGAAAAAATAACCTTACAATTATGAGAAGTTAAAATTAAATTTAAACTTAAAATTATGGTGAGGACAATGCTGAAAATGTAAGTAAGTTATCCATCGTATAGCTCTCAAATTTCTTTCATGCTTGTGCACATTCAAACCTGGTGCCTCAAAACACATCAAAAACATGAAACATGAGGGTAAGAGTAAATAATGACAAAATGTTCAAATTTGTATGACCCTCTGAAACACTTGGGGCAGGCGGGTTGATTTCTGCGAGTCAGTTTGTCCTAGAATGGGAAGTCAGGTCTTTTTCAAACTTCTGAAATTGATATGCGGCATATTTACATAATATTTGCATAGGTATATAAGTCATGGGTGTCCCCAATATGTCTGATATTATTATTAGTGGTCTAAACCTTCATCAACATATTCTCTTTGGGAGATGAACTAAAAACAAAGCCCTTCTTTGAGACAAGTCAAAAGATCCACATATACCCACAAATAGTGTCCTTAGAAAATGGAGCAGTAACGATAAAGCCACAAAGACCTCAAACCCGGACAGGTTCGCTGCAATGAATGGGCTAAAAAAAGTATTTACTTAAGAAATATTGAAAGTTAACTTCCAGACACATTTCTTCTCTGATACCCCTGCATCTCAGCTACAATCTGCCATTGTTTCCCATAAACACCTTAAAGCGCTGTTCCATCTGTGTGAGCGTGTGTATTTGGTTACTTACACAGTATGCTATCATATCATGTGAGGTGAATCTCTTGTAACATATCTGATTAGAAAATACTGCCATCACAGCACAGCACCAGCAGCTATGCGAGTCTCATTTTCCATGGCGTCTGTTTGAGTGC
>RJVU01074626.1:3004092-3081561 GCA_003731715.1 Anabarilius grahami
AAAAAAAAAAAAAAAAAAAATGAATATACTTTTTACCCACAAATGCTCGTCTTGCGCTGCTCTATGATGCGCCACGCATTATGTAATCACGTTGGAAAGCCCTTTACAAAAAAGGAAACAATTTTGAAGTTAGAGGAGAAAATGAGATGGAGTTTTTTGCTCTACCTTGGTATTTCCGCCTACGTCACGCATTTCCTTTCCAACGTGATTACGTAATGTGTGGTGTGTCGCAGAGCAGTGCAAGACCACCATTTGTGGTTAAAAAAGTATATACATTTTTATTTTTATATTTTTTAAATGACCAATCGTTTCGTTACAAAATACCCTTATTCCTCGTCTGGGATCGTGTAGAACCCTTTGAAGCTGCACTGAAACTGCAATTTGGACCTTCAACCCGTTGTACCCCAGTGAAGTCCACTATACGGAGAAAAATCCTGGAATGTTTTCCTCAAAAACCTTAATTTCTTTTCGACTGAAGAAAGAAAGACATAAACATCTTGGTTGACATGGTGGTGAGTAAATTATCAGGAAATTTCAATCCTGAAGTAAACTAATCCTAAAAGGAGTATGGGGAAAAGTGTCCAACGGATATCCTGTCGTGTGTTAAAATTCTATTGGCCATCACATGCAGCGGGTAGCCCTGATAATGCTTTAAAAAAGATGTTTAATAGCTCCCGTTGGGAAGATGAGGGTTTGAGGAGGAAGGTTAACCGCTTCCTCCCCACTCTCTCACATGAGCTCAGAGAAAGAGGAAGGTTAGGTCAAAGGCTATTACCAGAACTGAAAAGAGCCCCTGGGAGGGTCTCGCAGGGTCCATTAGTTGTGAGTTACGGGTCCACTGGGTAGAGACGGCAGTATTATGGGAGCTTAGCCATATCCACTGTACATCCTAAGCTCAGAAAGAAGCTAGATCTATATAGTTTTAAAAGGGCGTTGCGGTGATTGATTAGCGGCTGGGATGTTTATGGGGGTCATAAGCAGTTTATGTTCACATTATATTGAAATTTTTCTGATTATGCGCTATAACATCCTACTCTTTTCTAACCATGTCAAAATCAGGCATGTGAAAATAGAACAGTAACCATTATAGAAGAGAAGGGATTAGTTGTCATAAGTGTTTTAAATGTTAATTTTATATAAATTATTTTATTTGAATTTTTCATTTTGCTGTTTAAATTTATCTAAAAAAGCCTATCCACTTTATTTTTTAATGTAAGAGAGGATACAGTTAACTTGAATATGCAAGGACTGTGGTGTCAGACAGTCTGTTAGGCTTCTTGATGTTGCAAATTTGTATGTTATCATATTATTTTAATTTATTATTAAATTTATTGAGAATTTCTTTGTTATTCTTCTAGTTGTTTACCGATAATATATTTACCCATAAGTCTCGCACATTCACAGGAAATAGCTTACTTTTGCATTTTAATAAGGTGGCTAAATGTCTATTTAATGACAGATTGTACTGTGACAACTTTTGTGACAAGTATTCAATGAACTGTATCACATAACCTTGGACAAAAATGGTGGAAATGTTAAATAGCTGTTTTGTAGCCAAGACTTTGAGGTATGTGGCGCGCCTTATACAAAAAATGTACTTTTAACAAATAAACTCAGACTAAGAAATATTCACTGGAGTTAAAAGTGACATCTAGCCCCTATTGTGCGATATGCTAAGCATCATTTTCTTCCCAAAATAATGAAATTCAGCCTTCATAAAGATCTGGAGGGTTGTCAGTAATACAAATTAATAATCACTTCAGGATCCACAACATATTTAGAAAAAAAAGACTCTGTAATCTTAATGAAAGATTGAACAAGTAATGATTTCTGATGAGAAATAATTAAAAAGACACACACACACACACACACACACACACTGCAACTCTCTCTTGACAAATATATTTTGTTTCTGTCTTGCTCAGCTGAACCTGAGAATAGGAGCAGTCTGATGCTCCTAACCTGATCAGAGTTTTACACGATTATGGGCTCGCCGGATATCTTCCCGCCTGTCACTGCAAAGTGAATGAGTTATTAAACGGATTAGCACCGTACACCTCTCCACACCATGCTCTTTCTTACATAGAGGACATCTGCAGTGTCTACACTAGCCGAGATACAGTGAAAACCCAATGATTTTCCACAATAAATTAACATGTAACAACAGAGAATAAAAAAAAAATGTGAAAGACTGAGAAAAAGGGTTGAGGATGTGAAAGATTGACTTATAATCCTCTTTGTTTTGTGTGTCCCCATGTGTCTGAGTGTGTATACACACACACACACACACACACTCTCTCACCCCTTCCTCCATGCCTCTGTCCTTCTTGTTCTTTGTCAAATTCAATTACCTCAGACATTACTGAGGGAGTCTTCACAGGAACCAATTAAGGCCGTGGCCTCACTCTCACAGACGCTGGTTAAACAGTGGGATTTGAGCGCTAAAGCCTATGGGATCTCTTTAGCCGTCTCCTTTATTTATTTGATCAGCCATCATTACGAGAGCCCTTCAACCCACACAAACGCGGAACTGATTAACCACAGCGTGCGACGATAAAGATAAGATCGCATTCACACCTAAACCTGCAGGGTGGCAATGTGACAAGGTGACATCTTTTATAAAAGACGACATTATCCTTTAGCTCAACCCTGAATAAATTCATTTATCGCCATTGAAAGAGAATGTGGTAAAATTATGTTTGTGAGCATTATTTTCTAGATGTGTAAGAAAATATCGATACATGTCAATATCGCGATATAATGTTTGGCGATACTGTATCAATTCTCAAAAACACTGTATTGATATTTATTTATTTATTTACATCCAAGATTCATGGCTTTGTGTTCGGTTTAATCCTAACCGCTAGTCCCTAGATGTCAGTGTTATCTCAGAATGTAAACTGACGCTGAGTAGCACAAGTCGCGCGCATCACTGGCGTTAGCATTAGCAAACCCAGCTCACAAGACGATAGAATTATTCCGTCTGCCGCCGCGGTGTACAGAGCTCATGTGGACTCATTTTGGCTTCAACTATAAAGAAACCACAAGGAGATCGACTATTTTGTTGTTTGCAAAATAGGCCATGTTAAAATCCAATACTCGGGAAACGCATTGAATCTGAGAGTTCACTTAACATCCTGACGCCATCCACGCTGCTGAGAGGCGTTTTGATAGAATATGTAATATGTACTGCACGCTTTCCTCTCAATAACAAAATAAACAGACAGCAAAAATGACAGCATAAAGAAAGCATCTGATCATAGCGATGTGGATATGTTTGCACCAGCTCTGTTCCAGCACTTCAGTGAAGGCACGTTTATTTAAATAGCACTTTATACAAAAGACTGCTTTAAAGCAAACAGCTTTACAGTATCAAATATGAAAAAGTCATGCAGTCATGGAATGGACTATGACTTTCTGTTGTTAAAAACTGCTATTCTGTGAACCTTTAAAAAATTTACACCTAAACAATTCTGCAGTCATTTTACTATTTTCCCTTTACTTAGATACACAAAATAGTGATTTGTGATATAAATGCAAATATTACTGCCTTGATTAAATAAAATACCTTTTTTTTTTTCAGGTTTTATGCATATGGTTGTGTGTTCTTTATGACAGTATCCTCTTTCAAAGAAACAAGAAATATCGCAATATATATAGCCTTTCTTTCAGTATCGCAATATATCACAATATATCGTATTGTAAGCCCTGTATCGTGATACGTATCGTATCTACAGATTGTTGGCAATACACAGTCCTATTATTTTCTGCTATAACCCACTTTCCTTTGTTTATTTCTACTTTAATATTGTACAAATAAAGCTTAGATATGTTAGCCTTTTGAACATATCCTGTAGTTGAGTTTATCCTGACGGTGCACTTCTGGATCTCGTCCTCAGTTGCAATGCTGTCATGTTTCCTGTTTACACCTGTCATGCATGTCACCCGGAGTTCAAGCACACATCTTTATGACACCCGCAAGTAGACAGGTACACCTGCCGCAATTTCCCCACCACATGTTTCTGTCATGAAGCAGATTCTCTTCCTATCCTGATGCTCTTTTCCCCCTATAACAACACCAACAGAAAATGAGCGTCCTGTAATTCCCTTAATAACACGCTCTGTTGTTCAACTTTGCATTAAAGCTCTGGAATGAGTTTTTCATTGTTACCGGGTATTGATTGTATTTAAACTACATATTGCTGCTTGTAAATGGAAATTGCCCCAGCATCGGGGAGGGTTCAGTTATTAGCTCAGAGCTCAGGAGAGCATGACAACACAGACTCTGATGCTACTTTTACGCAACCCCCAAGGGTAAAACTGACTGTCGGCCCCAAAAAGCATGTTTATATATGTACATTACCGTTCAAAAGTTTGGGGTCAGTAAGATTTTTTAATGTTTTAAAAGAAGTATCTTCTGCTCACCAAGCCTGCATTTATTTGATTAAAAATACAAACAAAAACAGTAATATTGTGAAATATTATTCCAATTTAAAACAGCTGTTTTCTATGTCAATATACAGTAAAGTGTAATTTATTCCTGTGATCAAAGCTGAATTTTCAGCATCATTACTTCAGTCTTCAGTGTCACATGATCCTTCAGAAATCAATCTAATATGATGATTTGATGCTCAAGAAACATTCATTATTATTATCAATGTTGAAAACAGTTGTGTACAAATTTTTTTCAAAATTCTTCGATGAATAGAAAGTTCAAAAGAACAGCATTTATTTAAAATAGAATATTTTCTAACATTATAATTGTCTTTACTGTAACTTTTGATCAGTTTAACTCATCCTTGATGAACAAAAGTATTGATTAATTTTATTTCTATCCCCCAAAAATAAAATAAAAATTCTTACTGACCCCAAACTTTTGAACGGTAGTGTTTAATGTTACAAAAGATTTAGATTTCAGACAAATGCTGTTCTTTTGAACTTTCATAGCATCATAAAAATAAAAATGTAAATAACTGTTTTCAACATTGATAATAATCATAAATGTTTCTTGAGCATCAAATCATCATATTAGATTGATTTCTGAAGGATCATGTGACACTGAAGACTGGAGTAATGATGCTGAAAATTCAGCTTTGATCACAGGAATAAATTACACTTTACTGTATATTGACATAGAAAACAGCTGTTTTAAATTGGAATAATATTTCACAATATTACTGTTTTTGTTTGTATGTTTAATCAAATAAATGCAGGCTTAGTGAGCAGAAGATACTTCTTTTAAAACATTAAAAAATCTTACTGACCTCAAACTTTTGAACGGTAGTGTATGTATATATATATATATATATATACAATATATATATTTTACAAAAGAAAAAGAGTAAGAGTAATTTATTCAGTGTTATGGTTCAAAAGTTTTTGATTTTTAATTAAAAGATTTTACATTTTTTTGAAAAATGTCTCTTATGCTTATTAAGGCTGCATTTATTTAATATAACAGTAATATTGTGAAATATAATATTATTTTCTATTTAAATATATTTTCAAATGTAATGCTGATTTGATGCACAAGAAACATTTTTTCAGGATTCTTGTAACATTATGAATGAATTACATTCTTTGCTTAATTTGCACATCCATTATTATTAAAGCAACATAAGTAATTAGCTTAAAGGTGCGGTACGTAAGAATGATAGCTAGTGGTTGAAATGGGTACTGCAGTTCAAATTCAAAATATTGTTTGCCCCGCCCCCTCCTCCTCAGACTCGACGCTCACGCAGGTTGCCAGTTTGAGTACACGCAACAGGAGCGAGCTCAACTGACATTGGAAGGCGAGGAGACTTACACACTGTAAGATAATTAGTTGATTTATGATCAGTTGATATCGTGTATTAATATGCTCCCGGTCATAGAGATTTTTAGATGGATGCTGAGGCTTTTTAGGTTGGGTAGAATCTGCGATCTCTGACCCAGTTTGTTCGCTGACTTCACGGCTGCAATTCGCTGCATGTGTTTTCCGCCAACTGGCAACCCGGGGTGGCGAAATACTATTGGGTAAATTGGCAACATGCAGTCTTGCACAGACCAAAACAAAAACAGAAATTCCAACACGGAACGCACATTTTAAAGTAAAATAACTGGCTGTAACATTGGTTTTCAGAGAAATGAGTATGTGAACTCAACATGTTTGCTATATATCTGCAAACATATTATGGTATTTTTATGCTTTAGTACCGTCAAAAACTTACTTGCACCTTTAAGTTGTGTAATAAGTAAAACTCTCACCGAAAAGTTTTTTTTTCTCTTTTAAAGGTATATTATGTATTACTTTTTTTGTGCTCAGAATTAACACAATTTAAATAATGCATCAATACATCATCAATCCTTCTTCTAAAATCTTACCCTGCTTCACTATGGTAAGCCTATTGTAAGTACCTGACTAGACTGTTTTTGCGGGAAATTACGTATGTCACCTGCCTGTGCAAGTCTCGTCATTTCTGTACATAGAGAAAGGTTGTTCTGGCTACTTTGATGCGTGTATGGTGTGGGAGTGGCATAGGTTAGTTGTCAAAACAAGAAAGAAAGGTTGACATAGAGCATGATAAATCTCAAAGCTCTGGGGAAATCACTCATCTTTTAAAAAAAAAATACAGAATAGAGGAGAGTCTGCTGACAAAAAGAGAATGCGACAGCTTGTAATAAAATGAGAATCAAAATTGGCTTGGCTATTTGGAGATGGAGAGAACTGAGGGATTTGAAATGTTGTAAAGGAGATGCAGATTTTTTTACTCAATAGGTGAGTAAGTTATTTTATTGAACAGATAATCTGCTATATGTAGGTCTCTAACAGAGTTCATTGTAAAGCATTATTGTGAAGCTACGGTAAAGTCTTCATCTTCAGCTTCTTTCCATCTAAACTGGTTATCTCTCTGAAGCCTATTACTGAATGTTTTATGAGCAATCAATAGGATTACCATATTCTTCCGCACAGTCACGCAGAGCCGAAGAACAACCAAAACATTGTTCTTCCACAAAATTAATGCAGTTTTGTTTGCAGGTGTATTGAGGCAAGTTAGAGATAAACTCTGCAGGACAGTGGCCCTCCAGGACCGACTTTGGACACCCCTGCTTTAAATAAATGAAAAAACTCTAGACATTTAGCTATTTTTGAACACTGAAACTTAAGAAAATGTAAATCTGAAAAATACGTCAGTTGGGATCAGGTGAACACCAAACCAGGAAGATTTTATACACCACAATAATTTAATTGATTTAATACACCCAGTAAAATGAGCAGTGTGCATGTAAACATCTTCAGCAATAATTACAGCATAAATTGAATAAAATATTGAATAGATAATAAGACAAGTATGACGTGGATGGTTTGTTTATCTTTTAAGGTGTTTCTTCCTGTTACATCAGAATTTTTCATCCTTATAGTTCCATCATTATTTTTTCGGTTCTGGCACCTTTCATGTCTTAATTTGCATTGGCTCAGTCATTTCATTTGATGTGACACATCTTGCATTTGTCTTCCAGACAAACTTCCAGACTTTTTTGTGCATGTGTGCACTTCTGAGTGTGCAACTCAAACCCACTAAAAAGAAAAGCTTTTCGGAGGAAAAAACAACTCTCACAGGTACACGCTGTTTTTCTTGTCTGTTCATCTTCTGCAACCACCCTTGGCTTCCCTGAGTCACCCTGGAACCTGTCGCTTTTACTTTTTGCAAGATAAAAATCTATTGACAATGCAAGGCCCCACTCTTGTCTAAACGTTTGATGGAGAGTGGGGGGCAGAGGATGAAGAAGGTAACACAAAATAAAGCAGGTGAGCTCTCACCTTGAGGACGTCCTCATCTGTGGAGATGCAGGTCACAGGGTCATCAACCTCTCTCACCGTTCCGTCCTGTTCCACGGTAACAACCTTTACCGGCATGGCAACTCGCCGTCCAGTCAGAATTGCTGTGTTCAGGATCTCTGTGTCCTATATGAAAGAAACATTTGCTGTTTAATTTATATATACTCTACATTTAAATGAATCCCATTAAATATATCATAATATTCAAATGATGTATATTTAGATATTACAATATTTGTATATAAAATTTGAAATACATTTAAAACTTTCCCAAATCAATTTTCGGGAACTTTTCAGCCCTGTCCTTTCACTGTTCTAATAAAATGTTGGATGAAATACAGCTGAAATCCACCACAAACACAAGTAAATTGATTTGAAAATAACAATTTGCATTAAATTGAGGTGCAGGGAAGGCAAGTCTCTCTAATGTAAAGCTGATGCCGGCTGGCACTGTGATGTTTCGCATCTCACGATTGCTCGGCTTTGACAGAGATTAATTATCATATTCTCAATTATGCAATCATTTCATCACATTCAGAGAGGGTTAATGGGTCTTCATGTGGGCTTGGGTCTCTCTGAATTCATCTCCTCAAGTATTTACTGCATAAATATTTACCATGAGAACACATTCCTCTCAGGAGAAAACACTCCTTTATTGGAGAAAAAAGAAAGCATGAGAGACAGAAAATGAGAGCGAGGGCTTGGAGGAGGCCTGGTCGTGGCCATAATTGACATTTTAACTTTATGAAAAGGCTGGTAATTACGCAGAGAGGAGAGGTCAGTTATCGCCGTATCCATAGCGATAATGAGTCATTACAACGCCATCCAGAGAGAAGCTCAAAACCTCCACCAGACAGACACAGAGAGAGACCAGGAGAGATTAGAAATAAAAAATAAGAGTTGCCCTCAGTAAATTTTGCTTAATTGATTAATTTTTCAGAACTAGTTTTTGCTACATAATAATCCAAAGTTTGAAGGTCTTATAAAGACTATAAAGAATGGTTGTTGGTAATTAATATGGTTGATAGTTCTGTTTTGGTTCTGTTTAGTGTTACATATGCTATTTTGTTAAATTACAGAGTTTAAATCGAAACAACATGTTTTGTTTCTCATATACAGTACTAAACAAATGTGCAATATACAAGACCATATTTACTAGCTTTGCAAGTATCTGAATGAATGCCTTTCATGCCAATCTAGTCACTTTGCCACATTTGCATTATATTATACAATGTATTAAACATAAAACACAAATTGAATAGTACAATAAACATACATTTATATGATTATTTTTTTTAATTAATACTTTCATTCAGTAATGAACTTTTCAAAAGTGACAGTAAAAACTTACAAACACTATATTTAAAAGAAAAAGCTGCCATCAAAGAATTAAAAAAAACAAAAAAAACCTTAGTTTCCACAAAAAAATTAAGCAGCACAACCATTTTCAACATAGATAATGAGAAATGTTACATAATAGAATGATTTCTGCTTCTCTACTTTTGAACAGTAGCAGTAGTATGAGGCTGCAAATTAAATTTTTTGAGTAAACTCTGAAATCTCCAACCAGATTTTTCATGTTTAATATACTGTATACTATATATTACATAATGAAAAATCTGTTGGAGATTTCAGAGTTTACTCAGAAATGCTCATTTGTAGCTTCATGTACACATTTTGCTTAGAAAAGTAGAAAGAACTTGATTAGATGGGAGGTACACAAACATCTCTTTAAAACAATTTAGTTAACCGGCTACTTTCTGTGGGAGGTGATGTTAATTGCAGCAGGTAAACACTGCTTACTTTTATGAATAAGCTGCAAATCCATAAGCCTAATTTACATAAAAAGTGGGCATGTTTTCGCTAAAAAGAACTGATTTAACTGAAAGTCCCATGCTGCTTTCTTAATACCTGGTTAAACTGGACTGCAGGTGGCTAGTGAATAAGAAACAGGTTTTTGCACTGAAATACCACTTAGGAATATCACAACTTTTTAGTGCATTCGCCCTAATGACTCTTAAATGAATACAGAATACTACTTTTATGAAACTCTGTCATATGTTGAGCCCTATATGGCTTAGGCATTAAATGTGCATTTAAATCAGGCAGGCAGAAAACCCACAGATCTTCTACACACAAATGTGGGGCCAGGAGTGTATCACAAATACAGCTACTGACAGAATGAGATAATGAGAAAACAGCAGTGTGTGTGTGTGTGTGTGTTTGTGACATATCAGGACACAAATTTGTATGATGACATGGGTATGACATAGGTACAAGGAGAGGGTGACTTATGAGGACATTACCCTATGTTCCCATTTTTCAAAAGTCTTATAAATCATACAGAATGAGTTTTTTTGAGAAAGTAAAAATGTGCACAGTTTTCTGTGATGGGTAGGTTTAGGTGTAGGGTTGGTGTAGGGGGATAGAAAATACAGTTTGTACAGTATAAAAACCACTATGCCTATGGAATGTCCCCACAATTCACAAAAACAAACCTGTGTGTGTGTGTGTGTGTGTGTGTGTGTGTGTGTGTGTGTGTGTGTGTGTTTAGAAGAGGGATGGGAATGAGAGAAAAAGTAGGGAGGAGACACAATACAATAGAGGAGGAAAAATCTACCTGGCTGCAACATAAGCAGTTTTTCATCTGGCGTCCTGACAGATAAACATGATGAATGAATGAAGGCTATATATTCATATCTACTTTAATCCACTTAGCTACATATAAAACCAAAAAAAAAAAAAAAATACTACTAAAAATATGTGCTATGACACGCCAGTAAAAATAAAAACAAAGCAGACCTATACCTACTAGCCAAACAACCTCACAGCTCAACAAAAAAAGAAACCAATTTTGTATGATGACATCAGTAATAAGCCACTAAAAAACTGGAAGTAGCGCTACTCTCTGAGTATCTTTGCATGAATGAGCTGCTTCCTCATAAAAAGACACACAAACACAAACACTGCATAAAAAAACACACTCTTGCACGCCTCTTCATATTCAAGAGATCCAGCTGCAGCTCTCTCATGCAACCAGACTGAATAAATCATAATTGATATCCATTACGTCACATTCCTAATCTCTTTATAACCATTCAACTAATGAATTTCACACTTCTCAAGTGGAGGAGAAGAGAATGATGCTGTTATAGCACGAGGTAGCTTGTACTTCACGGGTGTCGGCGTGACATTATAAATCGTCTCTGTCAAATGGAAAGTGTGGCAGCGGAATGCAAGCTCGGTCAGACAAAGGCATGGATAACGCTCTTTGACTGGTCACCTGTCTGGGCCGAAGGCATTTTATAAGTGCTGGGCATAGAGATGACTGATTGGATCTGCGAGACACAAGAATCCCTCTCACATAGGAATGACATAAAGATTAGAGCATAAATAACATGCGAAAAAATATATTCTACTATGAAGAATGAAGATTTCTATGGAAGTAAATTAATGCCAAATGTTTTTGAAATTAAAAGCTTGTTGAAATACTTACATTATAAAATACTTTTTGAAATACAGATTTCACATCCAAAATATTCATTCTGTTTAAAAATACAACCTATAATATTCGACTGGCAATTTTCGGTCCATTTTATTTCGCTTCACAAATTCAGTGGTTCAAATTCGGCAGAAAATTCAACAAGATTCAAGATTCAAGAGTTTTATTTGTCACATGCACAATTATATAGAGCATATATAACCAGCAGTGAAATGAGAGTCAGGTCCGCTCCATGGACAGTGCAATTATTAAAGAATACAACACAGATGAGAATATACATAACTATAGCTATGAAGGAATTAAATAAAAGTAAACAATAAAAATANATCTTGAGAAAACCTCCAACATTTCACATCCGGGAACTGCAGGAAAAGCAGTAGAGTGCCGATGCATGATCTCCATCTGCTGTTAGTCATCTTCACCAGCAGGTGCCGCAAGTGGCTGTTTACGAAGACCAGAGCAACTGCTAGTAAGTCATCATTCATTCATAAAAACGGATTTGCAGAAATAGAGCAAGCGGTAAGTGAATGTGTGATGATTATCAGGGCCAGTATAAATGCAGAAAAGCTGATAAAGACACAAAAGCTGCATTTATGTTTAATTCAGTGTCTTTACGGTTACTTTCCCTGTGTAGGCTACATGTAAGCAGCTTTCTCTCCAGTGAACGAGATTATACCGTTATTGACCGATTGCTGATGTACAGATCAAACGTTAAATCTGAGGTAGACATATATTTCTCTCTGTTGTTAAGTTTCCTCAACTTTCAAGGTTGTATTTTTAAACAGAATGAATATTTTGGAAGTGAAATCTGAAAGGTGAATATAAATTATTGAATTTTTAATAATTAAAAAGCTGTGTGAAATGTTTTGAATTGAAATATTCGCAGCTTAAATATACGACCATGTTAAATTTCAGCCCATAAAAATGCAAGCCTTAAAAATACAATGCATCTAAATGCAAGCACAGTTAATGTACGCATATTTTTTTTTCAATTAGTGCAATTCAACAAGCTTTTTATTTCAAAAACTTTTGGCATTAATTTACTTCCATAGATTTCTCAAACAAATTAACTGAATCAACTTAGATACAATGTATTATTGTGTTTTTATGGGGGTGGGTGTCACTTTGCTCAGTTCACGATATATGGGCCTGTTTACACCTGGTCACTTTATGCGTTTTCTCTGATCCAATCGTGAAAAGACCCGTTCTAAATGCCCTCCAAAACACATTTGAGACAGATTTAAATCAGATCGCTCAAACCACTTCAGGAGGTGGTCTGGGATGCATTCCAGTCAAAACTGAACAAGTCTAAATGCACCTGGTTGTTGAAACCACATATGTAAACTTTACTCCTCCCAAAAATGCTAAAAAAAAAATAGGCGTGTGAGAGGGTGTTATAGGCTAAATAACATGTTATAACCAGATATGACAGCACTACTGCAACGCGCATCGCTGCAGATGAGCAGATGAGTATTTCTTCAGCAAGCCAACGCGCAAACTGCTGCATATGAAACTGAAAGTAAGTCATAGATTCTCAAAACACAATCATCTTCATTAAAAGTAATGAGACTAAATGATCTTACCAGTGCTGTTGCTGCGCTTTCTCTTATTGCAGTCTTTGATTTTGAAATTAGCTGATGATCAATAAAATGCAGCTCATATTTGTTGCTTTCGGTGACGTGAACTCCCCTAAATCTGCATATAGCGTGGAATTGAAGATTGGATTTATATCCATTTTGCGGAGACGTGGCCAAGTGTAAATGGAATCGTTTTGATAAATCAGATAGCCATCTGATCAGAAAAAACACGAAGTGACCAGCTGTAAACAAGCCCTAAGACTGAGTATAGGCAATGACAGGATATGCAGTGATACAACTGATTCCTAGATTTTACGCAAGAGTGAAACTAATACAGACTAGCATAGGTGATAACGGCATGAGAAAACAACTGCAATTTATTAATTTGTGAGTGTGTTAGCAGTATATATACTGTTCCTGCACCAGGATTGTTTGTTTCCTCACAGGTTTCCAAAACCCTCCTGGTACTCTCTTTGCACCTTCCTCTCTGCTATAGAGTACAACAACAGTCATTCATTTTTTCCATAGACCTACTGTGAGCAACAAGGTTGTTAATCAATGGTATATGCTTTTGTTGAAGCCATCAGTTCATATTATTTCAAATTAACTATGTTGAACAGTGAAATTCCTGGTGAAAAACTACATTAACCATGATTCTGCAGAGAAATCTCCACCTATGAGAGAATAGGCTATATGCACGGTAACTTCCTGGTTGTCATTAAGCCAGTTCGGGCATTTCCGGGGAAGTATTAGCTGAGTCATTCTGCAGCCTACTCGCTGTACATTGACACAAAACCATCAATGGTAGATTTTTTAATGTTGTATTCATATTTTTATGCAGTTATCACATTTACCTAATTTGCCAATAAACCAGTTTTATTGATTGCAATAAAGACGAAGCTATTGGGACCATTTAAAAACACCGTGTCTGTAATTAGACACACATACATTTTTTCCCCCAGCACTTAAAATGTTATTTTTAATGTAATGACCACAAACATTATTTGTTCATCCTTCTGAGATTGTCCCCATTGTAAAACCAAACGTTTAAAAATGTAGGAAATTCAACATTTGATAGAAAACACTTATTTAAAAATAAAAAAGACAATAATTACCACTTTAACCAGCAGGTGGCGGCAAAGTAGCATTTATTTGCGCATATATCAGCCATTTCCTCTAATCGTTTTTCACTTCGTTTTAGACTAAATATTAAACATTATAAAATAACTAGGTTTTAAAATACATTTTGTCAATGTGAAGTATGAAATACTCAAAAAATCTTAAGAAAAACAATAACTTTTCTTGTGAATGAATGACACAGAAAGCGAGCACCGCACTTTCCCTTTGTAATCAGAGCAGCTGTCAGTCAGTACAGCGCAAGATCAATGATTTCAGCACACTTGTAAAAACACACATTTTATCCAATTAATCTAACTAAAGGGCACAATAAATATTTAATTTTTGAAGCTTTTTTTCACATAAAAGTACGGAGCCCCTAAAGGGACATGGTGGTAGAAAAAAAAATGGGAAGGAAGGAAATTTTTCGTGGTGGTGGAAAAAAATTTGGGATGGGAGGACATTTTTTTTTTCAAATCTTTTGCGTTCCCCCGCAAAATTTTTGCGTTCCCTCGCTAAGTTATAATCGTTCCCTTGCTGTGAGATCGGACAAACACTTCCTCTTTAATGTCCCGCTGGCTGGCAGTAGTGTTTCAGTCAGCTCTATATCTTAATGATGCACACAAATAATGCTGAGCTCTTAGAGTTTAAACTTGTTGGACTCAAAAATGAAGAAATGCAGTCAGTGCTTATGTCAAGCAGTTCAGTAAAGTTGGCAATATATTCACAGATTCGAGCTTTCCGGATTAATAACTCGAGCTAAACGTTGTTAAAACACAAATGCAGCTACTTCCAATCATAGTAACCTAGACAACAAGCTACAACAACCCAATTTTCCTCAAATGTGCTTTATAATAAATTGGTCTCTATGAGCAGGCGGCGGAGGTACACGCCTGAAGGGACCGTCTGAAAAGTGCAAAACCCAACACTTAGTTTGATAAAAAAAAAAAAGCATAACGTTTATGATTATTAATTATTAATTAAAATAATATAATAATAACTTCACTGTTATTAGTAAAAATATTAAATAAATTGTAATACCATCAAATCCAGTAAGCAATTATCATGCAAAAGCTGTTGTATGTAAGCTGTGTACCAACATCATTTGTGTAAAGAAGGCCTTTATGTGCTACTTGCCAAACTAAGTGTTGTAGTACCTATAACCAGCAGGAGAGCAGTGATGTATGGACTGAATTTGGTGACAGTACAGTGTGTTACAGAGAAGTTATTGAGTATTTTTCGTAATATAAAATGAGCAAAAGGGTTTTCGGTTTTGCACTTTTCAGACGGTCCCTTCAGGCTTGTATCTCCGCCACCTGCTCATAGAGACCAATTTATTATAAAGCACATTTGAGGAAAATTGGGTTGTTGTAGCTTGTTGTCTAGGTTACTATGATTGGAGCTGCATTTGTGTTTTAACAATGTTTAGCTCACGAGTTATTAATCCGGGAAGCTCGAATCTGTGAATATATTGCCAACTGAACTGCTTGACATTATATAAGCACTGACTGCATTTCTTCATTTTTGAGTCCAACAAGTTCAAACTCTATGAGCCGCGCATTATTTGTGTGCATTATTAAAGTATGTTACTAACTGAAACACTACTGCCAGCCAGCGGGACATTAAAGAGGAAGTGTTTGTCCGAGCTCACAGTAAGAGCGATCTTAGCGAGGGAACGCAAAACATCTTTGCGAGGGAACGCAATCTTTGCGAGGGAACGCAAAACATCTTTGCGAGGGAACGCAATCTTTGCGAGGGAACGCAATCTTTGCGAGGGAACGCAAAACGCAAATTTTTTCCACCACCACGTAAAATTTCCTTCCTTCCCATTTTTTTTTCTACCACCATGTCCCTTTAGGGGCTCCGTATAAAAGTGTGAAAACTGATGGTCGAATTTAATTTAGCCGAGGAGGAACAATGAGGTATGTCTTTATTTATTTATTTTTTATGCTGTTTTACGTTTGAATAACTAAATTAATGCTATGCCTGACCATTTGAGTGACTATATTCTGATTATAAACAAAGTATTACACTACTGATGCTCAACACACCAGCAAATGACATCTCACCGGAAGTTTTCGAGCTCGCTTATATTATTGCGTAAGTTCTAAAGAACGCTCTGTGCAAATAGCCCATTGCAACAAACTTTTGTGACAAACTCTTTAGCACCCACCCACTCTCATGCAACACTGCAAATAATGTGGTTATTTGCAGTTAGTTTCCCTATACGTTCTCAAACTACTTAAATATTTGTATGCATAACACAAATATAATACAATAAACGTAAAACTTTTGTTATATAATAAACATTTATAAATCAATAGTTCTATATTTCTACATTGTTTTTAAATTTGCAATGCTTCATGGGATTGTAGTTATTTCCCTACTTAAAGCCATTAAGTACACATTTTTGCACCTTTGTCTTTTTATTTGATATACAAATACTTTTTCGGTTCAAATCAAAGTTTGTAATCTTATGATTCACCCTATAGCTGGTTGGTTTGGTTCGTGGCTTATAACTCTTAAGCACAGACTTTTAAATATATAATAAAAAGTGGGAGGGGCACTGTTGCGCTCTATTGATCAGACAAAAAGGTGGTCCTGCCCCTGCACTCACACCATTGGTTGAGCCAGATGTTGACAAATGGTACAGCTCAACAAACAGAAATGCTTGATTATGCCACAGAGTCCCTGTATTTACAGAGTCTAGGAAATCAGCCAACGAATGAGTTAGGGATTGGAGAAACTATACATTCAAAATTACAAATAAGGTTTAAGCATTAGTATACAGTTGTGTTTGGTCCGTATACTTTTGCGTCCATTCCTTTTTCGTTTTTTAACCACGTCAAGAAAAACAAAAAACGAACGGTTGTTGTATTTTTAAATGGTATGGTGAAAACCAAAATACTCAAATTTCATGTGCACAAAATAAATATTGACTTCTTTTCAGATTTTTGTTTATTACGTTTTACATCTTTATAAACCAAAATTAAAAAAGGACAGATTAAAGTCGAAGAAATGTCAATTTACAAGTTTTCTTTTGTAAAATTGTTGTTTCTCCCACACTTTCGAGAGCCATGTCTCTGAAACATGACAATAATTGACTTTTCCACCCCATTCTCACTCACGAGGGTTCCGATACTGCCGCGTGTCCAAGAGAATACAAACCAGTAGGCCTATGTCCCGCTTCGTCCAGCGATAGTGATATTGGAGGAGCAAATTCACTACTTATAAGCAGCCCACTATGAACACAATTAACACGTTAAGCTTTTTCCTTGAAAATAAAACACAGTTATGAAGAAAACGCTTAATGCATTAAGACACTGAAATTAAATGACCAATAAAGCAGGTCAGGTCGAATATGAAGGCAACGCGCTTTCAACGTTTAACGTTATAGAAAACCGTTATAAAAGCTTAACATAAAAATATTGTCCTTCCATTTTGTTTATGTTGCCGTTGTCTTAGCCTTAGATGCTGTTGATGACAAGAAAATGTGCGAGAAAATAGTTTCTCCCTGGTTGTTGTTTTAGTAGGATTAAGCTACGTAAAGCATTAATGTCCAGCGACGCGGCCGTAACGCATTGCTTTCAATGAGAATTGAGAAATATTTCATGTCAAACCTCCACTGAGGCAAAGGGCATGGGAATTTTGTCTTCATGAAAATTACATAGCCTATTGGGGTATAATTTTGTCATCATAACAAATGTTGGTATATTTTCAATTTGAACAGCATAGCTATAAAGTGACTCCTAATCCCAAACTATTTCTCAAAATAAAACAATATAAAACACAGAGCCAGACGAAAAAGCCACAGTAATTTAGATGTCGCTTTGGCCTTTATTCATATAAAACAGAGTAAAAAGCAAAATGACGGGATTGAGACCACAAGCGGGAACTCGATCATGTTAGAGCTCTAAACAAGATGCTAAGGTTTAGAAATGTAATGTTTAGGTTAAAATCTAAATGTAAAAATAATAATAATAGTAATTTAACGAATGAAAATTAATCAATGTCATTTAGGCTGGCTCTTGAAGCGAGTCATTCTATTGACGCCAGAGGAACAGGCACTAGAGGGCGCTTTAGTGTCTGTGTGTATGACGCAAAACACTGGAAATTAAATTTAGCATTTTTGCATATTAAAAAACAAGTTGTATGTCATTTATATTATTTTTAACAAACTAATAATCTTGCATAAGGAGAATTGGCTTGTATATGCTCATTCTATTCATTAGTGTTAAAATAAAACACAAAGAAACCGCATTTTCCATATTTCATTTCTGGTTTAAAAAAGGAAAAACAAATGGACGCAAAAGTACACGGACCGGGTCTTGCATGGTCTGTTAAAATTTGAATCCAATAAAAAATGCAAGTAGCATCTAGTTCTGCTAACATCCTCTAGGGGTCAGTCACTTCAGTTTAAGTACTGTGAATGATTAATGGTGATACCTTGCTATCGGTGCAACCAGTAGAGGAAAAAATCCATCCATTTAGTTCCATTCACCACTGACTGGGTTATTAGATCTAATAAAATATTACAGATTCTTGTTCCCACAATCAATACACAAATGTTCTTTTCTTTTATACCCCAAACATCGAAAGAGGGTCCATTTCAGAGTTTGCAGGGTCCATTCGTGAGATTGCATTCACACAGATGGAGAAACACAAAAAACGGCATTACAAATCCTCAAATATCAATACATCTGAAAACTGTCTCTTTGTAGAATGAAAAATACATTGGAATAAATGCAAGCCAGCAGTAATGCAGGATGATGTGTAAACACACAGACATCTGTGAGAGCATGTATTTTTCTCTCTCTATTGCATAACCTGGCATATGCGATGATACTTTTGTCAGTTTGGCTTGGTGTGTGTGAGTGGGTTGTAAAGAAGGGACTAGCAACTGAAACTGGGGGATTTTATTTCCAAATTTGCCAAACCCTGTGGGCTTGGCAAATCTGACTTGATTATTTTCTGGTGAAATAACCGCGGCATATTCTGTTCCATGTTTACATGTTTACATTGTGCTGACAATTTACCAACAATTTACCCATTTTTTAACTCCATACAAACTTTGCTGTAAGAATCACAGCAGTCATAACTGGCTGTAGCACACTTCATAACAAGACACACCGAACCAGGCCATGGAGATAACATCTAATTAATCTAAACTCAATTTGCAGATTCCTCTAGTAATTTGGCAGACTGTACCAAAAATACTGAGATCAAAAAAGAACTGTAAACTGAAACACTATTTACTTTTTTCTTACATATTAATGAAAATCCCCATCAAAACTTAAGCTAATTAGGTTAGTCATTTCTTGGTACTTTTCTGGCCAAGATGAGAATGTAAATGTAAATCATCTGTCAGATGCTTCTAGCCAAAGCTATTTACACTGTAAACAAATATATTTTTGCTAGTATGTGTGTCACATTTTGACGAAGGAAAATAAAATATAGATTAGACAATAGATTCAAATAAATAAAGTCATTGAACCCATTCAACTTTCCTTTTTTATCGAGCAGAGAGTGTACTGACTTAAATTTAGTTTCGCACATAAAGCAATTGAAAGAACGATCATTTTCATTTTTTGCTTAACTCCTCTCATTGCTAACTTGCAAATGTGAAATTCATTGCTTTAGTTTTTCAGGTTATTAACTGAATCCTCACTTATAAACAAACAGATGGCCATGAGATAAAGATATAATCTGCTGACTTCATCCATTCAGCACCAATATATTTAATTCGCAACATTTATAAACAAACTGAAAATAAACTGACACTTCAAGTTTTATTACATGTGCTTTTCTGTCCATTAGCAATTCAGAAAAAATAAATGCAAAGCTGAACTTCATGTGTTTCAGCATCTAGTCTTCCACCTCCCAGTCTGCTGTGGGAATTGTGCCATTAAAAGGGCTAGTGTTCATGCAACTGCCCGTTGTGAATTTATGAGAAAAGAGTAGGGGCAATAATTACTATGCAGCTGTCACGTTCTGGGCCAATCTCAGTATCCTGCTGTGCGTATTATGCTAATTTCTGCTCTCTTGCCCCCAGGCCCAATCACATTGCTATCCTTAAGCCCATTTCCTGTTTTCCCCCTTTGCCTTGATATCCAATTTTCCGTGAGCTCCTCCTGCCATAACGGCAGCTATAGCGCACGGGGCCATATATATCACAAAGCGTTAAGAGAAGAGAGGTGTCCGTGGGCACAGTGGTGATTTATGGGTCGCGTTTCCTCCCCTAAATAGAGGCTGGAAGGAGGATTGGATCAGATGGGCAATGGGCGACGGACGCAAAAGCTATAAAACTGAGAATGTCTGTGTACACAGGCTAAAGTTTCACCACAGTAAATAACAAACCATCAATCAGATGCCTTTAGCACGGAGACATGTGATATTGGATGGAGGATAGGAATTTTGTTATAATTGGTTGCAGTGAACGAAAGGATTGTGATCTGTATTTTATTAATGAACCTCTGAGCTGAGAAATATAAATGATTACGTGATTTTAATTGCCAAGAACAGAAAAACTGGCCTGATGATTAAACATGTCATTGTGAAAATGATCTGTAGGTTTGATTGCGGATGTGGTGTGTCTTCAAACCCCTGTGCTCTGCCCAATTACCACAAATGACCTCACCACACAGGCTGCGGTTTAGGAAGCATTGAACCAAAACCCTCAAACAACAGGATCCGTCACTGCAGTCCAGAGAGCAGGCTTCTCCAGAGGCTGACCAAAGCCCAATCAATAAAGCATCAGAAGGACCATAAGCCTGCATCATTCAAGTAATCCAAGTAGATTCCCCACCACAGAGCTGTATCTGTAGCACATAGAGACAGAACAAGTTGCACAAGGCGGGACAGACCATAAAAGCAGTGCAGGATTTGACCACAGAATCTATCAAGCTCTGAACTGACTGAGAATTAGAATGTGCATCATTGTAATTCTTGTGTAGAATGACATTAACTAGATTTTTACATTACCGTTCAAAGGTGTGTACGAAGCCGCTTAAGCAGGGGTTCTCAACTCTGGCCCTCGAGATCCACTTCCCTGCAGAGTTTAGCTCCAACCCTGATTAAACTCACCTGCCTATAACTTTCTAGAGCTGTTTCTCAACATGCGTTTTTGTCTGTACTTGTGTTCTTGTGGAGTTGTGAAACATCATCAGTCGCTGCTCAAGTACTGTTTCAATTCAAAGTTCACATCTAGCAAAGTACAGTTCAAATGCCCGGATGTGTTCTTGCTCCGCACCTTTTATTGAGGATGCATCGAGAGGTGACTTGTGCGGACTTGAGACGGCCAGGTATCCCAGAATGCATCTCGAACCAACCAGCAAGCGTCAATAGTGGAGGAGAAAACCAGCGTAATTTAAAAACAGTTATTGTGTCACAAAATGTAGTTTTAAGAGTTTTTCAGGCGAGAATGTAGTTGTTTAAAAACTCAAATCTGTGGTTTATTTATAAAGATATCACCTATTTGAAAATTTTATTTGACGTTTTCGGAGTTGTGAGATCCAGGCGATCACTGGGCGCTCAGTGCTCGTGTACTCCACAGAGAACAGTTGTACCTCGGCTAGTTCTTCTGATGTTTGCTTCTGGTTCTGATGTCTCTGTAGTGGTTAAACATGAAATATAATTTGCCTTGTGTATATCTAACGGGCGATCTTTGGTCTCATGAATCTATAATTTGGTCCTGGGCATATCGTTTTGCCTGAGGGCAAAGTTAAGTTTTGATAACTTTATATATCTATTTAACTTTACCATTGTACTAGAGTGCTGACTTTGTACGTTTGACTGAATTGTTTGCTTGTCTTTATTTCTTATCGTATAGCTTCTTATAGCTACTTTATACTTTTATAATGGCTAATATTGATAATTAAAACTGAGTTGAGAAAACCAGCCCTAAAGGGACATGGTGATAGAAAGAAATATGAGATGGGGGGAAATTTAAATGTCAATACTTTTGCGTTCTCTCACAAATGTTTTTCGTTCCACAGAGAAACATTGCGTTCATTTGCAAAATTACAAGTTTTGCCAGAGAACGCAAAAGTTTTGCGAGCAAAAGCAAAGTTTCTCGGGGGAATTCAAAAGATGTGTGTTTGAACACAATGAGATTTTAATAGCAATTTATTAGAAAAGAAAAAGCATACACAAGTTCTCAACAAGCTGCATAATTTGAAGCATCATTAATGCCTGGAGCACATGTAGTTTAATACCAGGGGTTTTGAAAAATAGTGATGCTTACCATAGAAAGCACTAATTAAAGATCTGAGGATAATGGTCTACGTATGGCTCTGTCAATATGGATTTAACAGGAAACTGCATAAAGTGCTCTAGTCTCATTTACACAGCATTACTTTAGCGGATGGAGAGCATGTGCACTAAAAATAGAACTCAATTAAGGCACATTAACACTTTAGGAATTATCAATACATGCCTCTAATTATTTTATGGTGTCATGTCAGAGTGATTCCAATGCCAGACCATTCGATCCGGTGCAATTTGGTTTTGGGGGTTATTGACCTTCAGAGAACTGGAACAGGAAGGTGTGAATGCCACTCTGGTAAGGCAGGTTGGTACAGAAAGAGGTCACAGTAAATGTCAGCATAATTACAATGACAGGTCAATTTGTTGCTTTGTAAGAGAAACAATCCAATTATTTGTAACTTCAAACTTGGAAGCTGAAACTCAAATAAAAATAAACAGACTCCCAAAGGGAGGCGGCAGTGTCACCTGATCCCCCACAATGCACTGTGTCTAAGTACATCACCGCTGGCTGTCATTATCAGCGCCATGCACCTGCTATAAATGCAATGGCTTTCATCTTGTATTTAATACAAAGCTAAACAGCCATAAAATCAGGGAGGCCACAAACATCTAGCCGCACAGTTCACCTCCAAGGCCTCGATGGCAGCTCTTAACTGACCGTAATTAAGCTTTAAAATACAAGCTTGTAAAAGCGATCACGCTGGTGAAATGTGCAGGTCACAGCAGAAAACAATCACTTACATACTGCTCTCACCCTTAAAGAAACTGACTAATTACAACAACAATCTACACACACACTAGCAAGTCAGCAGAACAAGAGCCAAAAATCAGACTAATACGGTCGGCCATCAACGCTTTGGCACAAGGCATCATGCAAAACTAACAATAAACATGAAATATGACGCATAATGTCTGGACAAACAAGTGGGAGGAGCTGCACATGGTCATCAGCATAAAATTAAACACACTTCTGACAGCTGTATGCACACTTCAAGTTAACCTCTAATTAGCAGATTCATTACATTTCTCCTCCTGTATCACACAGCTCACTTGAGCATGTCAACATCCAATTAGGAGATGTCTTTCATAACCATTGTATGTGTCTGCATTCCCGTCTCACAATTTCAAAGCCTTATTGTTGACAAGCGGAGCCGCTAAGTCCTGTGTCCCACATTTCTGTGGTTTGGTTGATTTCCTGTATGTGCTAATCAGTGTTGGGCAAACATTAGCTACTGTTACATAAAAAAGAAACTAATTATGATATATGGAAAGAAATGTGATTTCTGCGTTACCGTTAGCTGCCTGAAGCTCTCTCTTTTTCTGAACGGCAGTCTAATACAATAGTGTTTGTCTCCCCGACTTTGTTGGCTTATAATAGCTATAGCTCTTATAGAAACAAAGCAACATTTCAACAACCAGGTAAAATGTTTGAAAACACCTTCATTACATTTAAATTAATTCTTTTAATAAATGTAAAACAACATCAACCCGTTATATTGTGATTCTTTGTCTGCAACACCTTAATTGTTATACTCTACCAAATAAGGAGTAGCACTACACTACCATTCAAAGGTTTGAGGTCAGTTAGATTTTTTTCTTAGAAAGAAATTAATACTTTATTCAACAAGGTTAATGTGTTAATTGATCAAAGGCATTTAAAATGTTTCAAAGGATTTCTATTTCAAATAAATGCTGTTGTTTTGAACTTTCTATTCATCAAAGAATCTTGAAAAAAAGATCAGTTTCCACAAAAATATTAAGAAAAACAATTGTTTTCAACATTGATAATAATAATAATAAATGTTTCTAATATTAATAATAATGTAAATGTTAATAATAAAAATAATAATACTACTAATAATAATAAATGTTTCCCAAATCAGCATTAGAATGATTTCTGAAGGATCATGTGACTGAAGTCTGGAGTAATGACTGCTGAAATTTTTACCATCACTTTACCATCACAGGAAAAATGTACATTTTAAAATATAATAAAATAGAAAAGCATTATTTTTAATTTTAATAATATTAATAACAGTTTTTTATTTTGCTGTATTTTTTATCAAATAAATGCATCCTTGGTTAGCATAAGATACTTTCAAAAACCAAAAATCTAACCAACCCAAAACGTTTGAACAGTAGTGTATATATACTTCTTAAAAAGAATAATATATTTATTATTATATTTGATAACAAATACAAACATAGTAATATGATGTACAAACAATATAAAAGTAGTACATAAAATACACAACAAACATGCAAGTTAAATTAAAATTAAAGGTAAAATACATTATTATTATTATTAAATAAAATTATTAAATAATAATAATAATGTTACTTTCCAAACATTTCATTCCAAAAAGTAATGTGATTATGTAAGACTGGAGGTAATTCAGGATGCTGCCAAACTAAAAATCATTTGAAACTTTAACAGGGGGCACAGCAGGGAGACACTGAGCATCAATATTTCACACTGCCTAACATTCACTTTTCATCTAACAAGCATGGACCCTTGACACACACACACACACCGCAATCAAAAGACACTTCTGGCACCATCTCACTCTCCTAAATGTGTATTATCGTTGATCAAATTGAAATACGTATATACAAACATTTTAAACATAATTAACCTTTAAACCTCATCTAAAAGACATTCTCTGTGCCTTTTTTCTTGTTATTCGCTTCTCTTTCTAGCTTCCCATTGATAAGCTGTGAGAGGTAAATTGGTGGAGGCACTTAGTGGCGATTTAATGCAAACCCATTAAACACACGAAGGGAGAACGGATGCACAGGTCCCCGCCGAGCACATTGCCTCATGCAAATTCAGCTTTAAATGCTTTAGTGTACCTCTTGTTTGTTCCAGCAGGCCTGAGAAAGGCAGACATAAAGAAGTGAGGTAAATAGGAAAACAGGAGAGCACACGGGATACAAAAAAAAGCATACACATACCATTAGCATTAGCGGGATGCGTAGTGATAGTATAGCATTGTTTTTTTTTGTTTTGTTTTTTCAGATTCATCGGTAATACAACATACTTTTTTTCTCCCGACAAGCCTTATCAAAACACTTAAGAGCTCTGCCCTCGCTTTTTGGATTATGTGTGGAATATAAATATGAACGGGCAGCGATATCTAGCAAATCATTCTCTCAGTCTGAGTTTCTCTCTCACGGACACGCACACAATTCCATTTCACCGAGCCAAATTGCTGTGCAATGGCCCTGCTTTGAAGGAGAACGCTCGGAAAGCTCCTGAGGTGAAGAGCTCAGAGGTGGGAGAGGAAAGGAAAAGAGTAAGAAAGAAGGAGAAGTGAAGCTTGATACGACAAGAGCGTCTTGGCAGGTCTTGGCAGCTCTGGCACTGAGACTGATAGATCAGATGTAATTGACAATTAGCTTCATGGCACTCTGAATTACAGGCCTCCTAATAGGGCCAGAAACACGAGAAACCTTCCTCCAAACCCTGTTTTTGTGCTGTCTATGTGTGTGTGTGATAGCTTCATGACCCTCTGGTGTGTAATGATTCCACTAACCACGCTGTAATATCCAGGTGAGTTTGCGTACGTTAGGCTATGTGTTTGCTCTCCGCTGCAACCCCTTTCTCTGACACACAGAATAAGAGTGTGCTCTTTTCTTTATGGTGTGACTTTTGGCACCATTACTTATCCTTTTGAAGAATTAGCCTCTGAAAGCTTATAAAATTTGCGAGTATGTGCATGTCTGTGCCCTACATTTATTCATCTCATCCTCATCCTGACATGCTTGTTGGACCTTCAGATAATAAAGTCCTTAATAAAGACATATCTCAATTGACAAATAATGGTTTATCTGCTTTAAGTCCGGCAGGGATTGTCGGTGAGGGGAGTGAATGTCCAGCGCTCTCCCCACCCTCAATACCACGACTGAGGTGAGACCCTTGAGCAGGGCACCGTACCCCCAACTGCTCCCCGGGCGCCGCAGCAATGGCTGCCCACTGCTCCGGGTGTGTGTTCACGGTGTGTGTGTTCACTGCTGTGTGTGCGCGCACTTGGATGGGTTAAATGCAGAGCACAAATTCCGAGTATGGGTCACCATACTTGGCCACATGTCACTTCACTTTCACTTTCACTTTCACTTAAAGGTACAATATGTAATATTTTTGCAGTAAAATATCCAAAAACCACTAGGCTAGTGTTATATATTTTGTTCAGCTGATTACTAACAATATCTCTAATGTTTTCAACTACTTCTAAATCATGAGAAAATTCCCATTCTAAACAGTGACACGGGGCAGTGCAGTCGCCTGTCAATGACGTCAGTTACCCTTTGTTACCGCCTTTACTGACGTAGAAACCACATGACAACAGTGTCGTGGACAAATGCGGAAGTAGTGTCTAGCGTCCAGCAAACCACTAGCTTGCTTCAAGCAGTTCCTTATTTACTTCTTGCACGTTTTATGGTGGATTGTGTTACTTATTTATGGAACATAATTACTGTTTACCATCTGCCGCTGGTTCTGTCGACAAGGACAGCTCCCGTAAACGAAAGCGTACGGGCCAACCAAACGACCCAAGAAGAGTTTGGGACAAGAGGCATACACGCCAAACGCGGGGCATCGCGTCTCTAGACCCGCGCGAGGACGCGTCTGATCCATAGTCTGATCGCGTCTTTGCATTGACTTTGTATGTAATCTACTCGCGCAAATCGTTGAACTCGCGTTTGCTATGTATGCCCACTTATTGTGTTTGAATGTACACGAGTGTATATATTTGTTGAACAAGTGGTAATCGTTTATATACAATTTAAAATATATCAAATGTTTTTAATAGTTTACATAACTATGTGAAGTGCATATTCTTAGGTCATAATGAAGTTGCAATTCATCATGCTTTATTTTATATATTAAAAATATGTTTTCTTGAAGACTAAAGTTTATGCAGGTGCAGTGTTATTGCATTTGGTTATTTACTGATTTATTTACACTGCCTTATTTCACCTGACAAGTTAAACAATGTAAATAAATACAGTTAGTCAGTTAGTGTTATACAGAAATATGAATCAATTATTATTGCAAATGATATTGGTAAGTTCAAAATAACATTTATTATTATTGATTTGAACACTTGAAACTGTGCTGTGTTATCACACCATCGAATTGGACAAACATTCTAACATCTATGACTAAAAATTTCGATGTAAACCTTCCATTACTCGGGTCTAATTCAATATAATAAAACTATGACATCAAACACAACATTTATAAAACTTTACCTCAACCGTTAAATCCATGATTTATCTTTCCGTCGGATTGATGGCCGTCAGCGGTTGGGTAGAAGACAACAAATCCCATCATTCCACGCACCTTCTTAGCGTCATCAAACCACGCGATTGTTATTGTTTTGGTAGTGCGCCCTCAAGTGGCAGATTTTACGAACTGTAGCTTTAAGCATGACGTCGACTAGTCGCTGATCATGGCCTATAGAGTGCGCAGCAGGATGAAGTCCACATAACGCTCCATATCCAACAGTTACTGACAAATAAATGGATACTCCAATAGCGCACCACAAGATATGTTTGATTATACCATCTGGATTCTCAATATTGATCGGATGAATGCTTGTTTTAAACAGCTTATAGTACACGAACACAAGATCTCGGATGCGTTTAAAAAAAAAATTTAACTGATTTGAACTTAAGCGCCGCGTTTTTAGAATCATGCGCAAGATGTTGTAAAAGACGCAAGACGCGCGCAACGGACATACATGTCTGTCTATAGCGCGTTTACATAGAAAAACAATGGAAAAGTAGAGCATTGGAATGGAAAACCGTGTTCTGTATGAACAGCGCCTTATTTGTTTATTAATGACGTCATCATCGACTAGTCAACGTCGACTCCACTTTAATCACATAAATGTCGACTTTAAAAAATCTGAAGTCGTTCAACCCCTAGAGAGGAGTATGAGTATGACCGTTAAAGGGTTAGATCACCCAAAAAGGAAAATTATGTCATTAATTACTCACCCTTATGTCGTTCCTTACCCGTAAGACCTTTGTTCATCTTCGGAACATAAATTAAGATATTTTTGTTGAAATCCAAGAGGTATATGACTCGTCCATAGACAGCAATTTAACCACTGAACGTAAACAGCATTTGAGAATGACACAGAAGTGAACATTGTTGAATAAAGTCATTATTTTAGTTTTGTTTTTGCTCACAAAAAGTATTCTCGTCGCTTCGTAGAATTACTTTTTTAACGATGTCTTTAGTATCTTTCTGGACCTTGAAAGCAGTGGTTAAATTGCTGTATATGGAAGAGTCATATACCTCTCGGATTTCATTAAAAATATCTTAATTTGTTTTCTGAAGATGATCGAAGGTCTTACAGGTGTACAACGACATGAGGGTGAGTAATTAATGACACAATTTTCATTTTTGGGTGAACTAACCCTTAAAAGTTTAGCAGTAACCACAAACCAAACAACATATTATATTAGGCTAATATAATATAAAATATAGATTGACCTACTGAGGTGGACCAAGATTTCTCAAGGTTAAGCATCTCTTTTCACTGACACTTGGCTGTAAAGGGGGGAAAAAATTTCTTTTTTCATCTTTTTCATGGAAAGTGCCTTGTATTGCCTGAGGTAAGTGAGAAACAGTAATACAAAAAAGGACAAGCACAAAATAAGTGAAAGCAGCAGATAACAAACATGTCATAAACATGTGATCCACCACTGAGTCATGGCTCTGACAGCTGTAATTATCATTATTGTTCTTTAATAAACTGTCTACCAGTCAAGAACAATCAGAATTGATTTCCCTATAAATGCCTTCAAATAGATTTTCTCTGCGGTACTTTTGACATGCTGAAGAATCTTCCTTTTCCAAAAAGAAAACCCTACCTATTTCTTCATTTGATTACTTTGTTTTGCTCGTACCTTAGCTATCGATTGCATTTACTTCCTGATGGACTATATTTTATTTCGTTTTTGTGTTGTTGATTGTATTTACAGGGTAAAACGGCCCCTGAAGAGGGAGTGATAAATCTAAGTTGGCAAGGCAACAATGAATAGAACAGTGATCAAAGGCCTTGGTGGACAGTGTGCCTCCGTTAGGCCTGTTAGGGGCTCTGGTCCCTGGAGCCGCCGTCTTCCAGGCCCTCGGAATACAACGCTCTGTCTTATTCAGAAACACAAAGGGAGAATCGGACTATTAAACACTCTGGAAAAAATGCAAAACATCACCATTTACGCTCTCGTTTTAGGGCTTTCTTTTTCCGATGCCACCGTTCCCTCCACTCTTTCTTTGACCTGTGGGAAACATCCATTCATCATACCGTATTATTAAAACTAGGCATGGCAGCTCCATGTACAGCCTGTGATAAATATAGATAAGACTGCTCTCTCTCTCTGTCTCTCTCTCTCTCACAAACACACACAAACTCTCTCTTTTGCTTTCTTTTTCTCTCCTCAACCTTCCTCTGCTTGCTCAAAGTAAGCTAATGAGGAAGACGAACAGAGATATAGAGACACCAATTCAGTGAATGTGTGAAAAAACTTGAAGAAGGTGGCATATGAAGGTACGGTTGAGAAATGAAAGGTAATGGCCCAAATGAACTGCTTCAGGCTGGACAATGTTTAAATTTCCTGTCTTTAATTACATTGAAGCACCAATCCCAGCAGGTCCGGCCTCCACTTCAGGCCCCTCTTTCTCAGGGATGTTTCATCCAAGGAGGCAAGGAAGGTATTGTGGATGAGAAAATAAGCAACAGTACAAAAATAAAACCAAAAAATATTACGAAAAATCAAACATGAAATAGTGTGAAAAAACCACCCTTTTTCTAAAGTGACCAACAATGACACCAGCGGCTAATCTTTCAGAAGGAGGCTGAAACATTCGTTGAAGCTCTAAAGTGTGACCTGATTGTGAGGGGGATAATGGCGGAATATGTGAGAGGATGCCTACATATCACTTGTGATTGGCTGATTACCCTGTCAGTGAGATAATGGCCTCTTATCAAGTTTGCAACCTTTCTGCAAATCTGCCAGAATGGATCAAATTGATGGAAATAGATGGACTAAGTACAAAGTAAACAACTCACCATTCACAGCAAGTTCACCATTGAACCTGAAATGACATGAAATTATCTGTGAGTGAGTCTGTTTAAGTGGTCACTCTGTTAATTTTTTTTAAATCCACCTCCATCTCTCCAAACTTCATGGCGACAGTGGAATTTACCAAGGATTTGTTCACTAATGGTCCAAAAAATGATTACAAATAATAGCTGAATTACATATAACAGATACATAGAAATGTAGTTATTTTGCTCATGAAAAAAAATGTTTAAAAGCGCATAAACATGAGAACTTGACGGAACTTGATACTAATAAATAATATGTAACATATGAGAATATATTATCAATGTATGATATATATTATGTTCTAGCCGTGAAATGTGTTTTGACATAAAATACCCCTAATAAAAAAAAGACATGACAAAGTTGAACAATAATGGAAAATGGTCTGAAAAGCAGTTTTTCTTAAACATAATTTCTTGAATTAATTGTTCTCACAATTGTCACATGAAACAGCTAACTTTGCACTTCTTGACCTTTCATAAAACGTTGTCACGCTCATTTTTGTCTGAAATATAAATCATATATAAAATATAAATCATAATAGTGTTACTTATAAATACTTCTAAATGCAGTTTAATCACATATCACTTCCAAGCAAATGAATAAGTGTAATAATATAATTGATGCCACTTATAAAAATGCAAAAACACATAATTCCACTGTAATACAGAGTTGCCATAATCTTCAGATTTTGTCATTTTCCTCAACAAAATAACTGATCAAAAATGCAGCAAAATGTAGAAGAAACTTACCAAAATGTGTCTAGACGTATTGAAGGGAAAATCAAAGATAATAAGGCTTTAGTAAAGCATTCATGAAATTACAAACTACCCTATTATTTCTATCAATGATGTTGTTTTTTTTTCTTAAAGGTAAAAGAAAATATGTTGCAATATTGCTACACCACACCATACAGGGATATAAATATTATAGTATGTAAATGTAAGTTAAAATGATGTCCCATGTATGAAAACTGTATAAACATCAAATGAAAAATTAACCACAAATTTACATTCTGAAAAGCCCAATCCCACATACAAGATGTTGCCTCCTCATTTCCGAAGTCTTCTCTACTGCCCTAATTCGTCATGAAACACATCTATCCCCCTCAATCGCTCGTGCTGTGATGGTCTTCATATCTTTCCATACATCTCCAATTGCTATAACCCATTAATCATTCACACAACATGAAACAGTAATCGAAATAAACCACAATACTGCATAAGCAATTCATTTAAAGCCTCCTCTTTTCCCATCTCTCCATAGCAACGGCTCATCGCCGTGCAAATTTGTAATTTCAAATACGGCTGCTATTAAGCATCGCACTCCCTCTCTCTCACTCACTTGCCCCACTCTTGCTATCTTTCCCTAATGTAAACAAACGCAGGCAGACTGGCATTAAGCAGCGCAGCTGAAAGCCCCGCCCTTCTCGTAGCTACACGGCCCGCTGGGTATTTCAGCAACTCATTGGAATCTTCAAACAACAAAGATAAACAAGTGTTCCAATTAAGAATTAATTACCGCTCAGACACTCAACTGCTTCTGCTCACTCCACTGGGAACTACTCAAACTGCAGGAAACACACACACACATAGCAAAAAAGATAAGATACAGGGGTCACATAGAGAACACATATAGAAGAAAAGGTGAGTATGAAGGCAGAAGGTACGAGAAAGAGAGAGAGAGATGGAAAAAGCTAAGAAAATGGCCTGGAGGTATCACCGTCTGGGGCATAAAACACTCTAACAAGCCCAAAGCAGAATTACACAGCACCTCAGATGTAAGGAAACAGCCACACTGATCCAATTTATAACTGGCTTTCAACACCAAAGAGAGGAGAGGGGCGAAATAGCCTCTTTCAGTACATACTCATTGTGGGTAAAATAGCGTCTACACAGCAAGGCAAATTACTGTTAATAGGTCGTATCTCTGCCGGAACTCACCAAGTACTAAAAGCTACTCTGAGCAAAAATATGTCCTGTTAAGGGTTTATTTATGGGGTAAATCCACACAGGATGGGTCTGAAAGTGAGTTTCTGATGTAGAAATTAAATAACATCTGCGGTACAGTTTATTACTTACCATCACTGATGTATAAACTCAATCTTCTACAAAAAATATTACCTTTATCGCACCGTGTACCTCATCTTTTCTCCTCCTTTTGCCTATCGTTTTTCACTCTTTTGTGTGTGTGTGCGTGCGCGTATGTGTGTGTTCTTCAATAATCATCAGTGTTGGGACACTTCCACAGGAAGTCCAGGACTCCAGCATGAGCCGCCTTTCATCTTCTGATCTTTTCTGCCTGGAAGTCTGTGATGTCATGTGTCTCTGTCTTTCTTTACTGACAGGTACTCAGGGACTCTAACAAGCTCTAACTTTAAGAGGTTTTGACTGGATGTCAGAGATGATGGAAAGACAAATTGAAGGAAAGAGAGAATTTATTCATTAATAATAATTACATACATTTATTGTATTACAATATTTACAATAAGGTTCAATTTGTTAACATTAGTTAACATTAACTATTAATGAAAAACACTTTTTTATTATTACTTTAGTTAAATGTTAATTTTAACATTTACTAATAGATTATTAAAATCAAAAGGTGTCTCTATTAATATTTTTCAATGGAACTGAGCTAACATGAACAAAAATTTGAATTTTCATTAACTAACCTTAACAAAGTGTGTACAGTAACAAATGTTTTGCTTATTTGTAACAATAAAGTCACTGTCACTGTCACTAATTTAATGTATTCTTGCTAAATAAAAGTATTGATTTCTTTTTAAACATATATTTATATATATATATATATATATATACAGTGGGTACTGAAAGTGTTCAGACCCCCTTAAATTTTTAACTCTTTGTTATATTGCAGCCATTTGCTAAAATCATTTAAGTTCATTTTTTTCCTCATTAATGTACACACAGCACCCCATATTGACAGAAAAACACAGAATTGTTGACATTTTTGCAGATTTATTAAAAAAGAAAAACTGAAATATCACATGGTCCTAAGTATTCAGACCCTTTGCTGTGACACTCATATATTTAACTCAGGTGCTGTCCATTTCTTCTGATCATCCTTGAGATGGTTCTACACCTTCATTTGAGTCCAGCTGTGTTTGATTATACTGATTGGACTTGATTAGGAAAGCCACACACCTGTCTATATAAGACCTTACAGCTCACAGTGCATGTCAGAGCAAATGAGAATCATGAGGTCAAAGGAACTGCCTGAAGAGCTCAGAGACAGAATTGTGGCAAGGCACAGATCTGGCCAAGGTTACAAAAAAATTTCTGCTGCACTTAAGGTTCCTAAGAGCACAGTGGCCTCCATAATCCTTAAATGGAAGACGTTTGGGACGACCAGAACCCTTCCTAGAGCTGGCCGTCCGGCCAAACTGAGCTATCGGGGGAGAAGAGCCTTGGTGAGAGAGGTAAAGAAGAACCCAAAGATCACTGTGGCTGAGCTCCAGAGATGCAATCGGGAGATGGGAGAAAGTTGTAGAAAGTCAACCATCACTGCAGCCCTCCACCTTCTCCAGAGTGCTCAGGACCTCAGACTGGGCCGAAGGTTTACCTTCCAACAAGACAATGACCCTAAGCTCACAGCTAAAATAACGAAGGAGTGGCTTGACAACAACTCCGTGACTGTTCTTGAATGGCCCAGCCAGAGCCCTGACTTAAACCCAATTGAGCATCTCTGGAGAGACCTAAAAATGGCTGTCCACCAACGTTTACCATCCAACCTGACAGAACTGGAGAGGATCTGCAAGGAGGAATGGCAGAGGATCCCCAAATCCAGGTGTGAAAAACTTGTTGCATCTTTCCCAAAAAGACTCATGGCTGTATTAGATCAAAAGGGTGCTTCTACTAAATACTGAGCAAAGGGTCTGAATACTTAGGAATTATGTGATATTTCAGTTTTTCTTTTTTAATAAATCTGCAAAAATGTCAACAATTCTGTGTTTTTCTGTCAATATGGGGTGCTGTGTACATTAAAGAGAAAAAAAAAAAGAACTTAAATGATTTTAGCAAATGGCTGCAATATAACAAAGAGTGAAAAATGTAAGGGGGTCTGAATACTTTCCGTACCCACTGTATATATATATATATAAAACTATAAAATATGCTCTATCCTCCCGCCTCATTCTCTATGACTTTCCCTCCACAGTGGAAACAGCCATTCAACACTGCGAGAGGTTTCATAGTGAGAGCGAGCTGATGGGTGTGTGTTGGAATCATGTACCCCAGCAGGAGAGCCCAGTTTGGGACTGTGAGAGTCACCTCTCCCCCGCTGTAGAGACATGTCTCATGGAGCTCCAAACAGCAGGGGAGAAACACATGACCTGACCTATCTGAAGGTCAAAACACAAGGGTGATTAAAAAACAACAAAGGTGTCTGGGTCGTGGCCTAGTGGTTATCACATGTGTTGATGCAGGATTTTCATATTATAATTTTCTGTCAGCTCAATAATATCTCATCAAAAAATGCCAAAATGTAAATACATAAACAAGAAAAAAAAAAATCAGATGAATGTAATGTGAAAAAAATAGACATTATACAGCAGAAATTCCTCACACCAGCTTTAACTTTGGGCCAAACACACCCATACATCTTTCTTGCTCTTTCATCTTCACTATTGACTGCTCATGCTGTGTTTTAGAGAGCACAGAGATAGCTGCTGCTGTCTATTTGCTATAAGCGTTCTTTGCGTCCTATGGTTCTGACATGACAAAGTATTGTTGTTCATATCACACAGAACCACAGGAGGCTGCTTGTCGGGAAGACTGAATGACTTAAAGTCTTAAATCCCTATAGAGCTTAATCCCTACCTGCCTAAAACACAGTTCAGGTGGATGATCTTGTTGGATGATACAATTTCATCATCAATATCAGCACTGCCTGCCCCTAAACTTGCCTGGCAAGTCCAGAATGATATATCTTCTACAAGATATATCAGTCTGGTCAGTCTGCCCTCCGTCGCGCCTCGAGTCAACTTCAAACCGTACCGTGCAATCAGATTCGTTTATTTCAGTGACGCAAACAGCGTCACTCTAGTGCAGCGAAAGAAAAAACCCTCTTCAAAAATCATAGCGGAGTTGGCAATAACACCACGTATTCTCAAATTCTTACCGCAACAACGACACAAGTCATTAACATCGCTCTCTCTAGTGCTAGCCATGTTAAACTACTCTCAGTGCTTGCCAAAAAACTATTTTCGCTGTTGACTATCTTGTCGCTTTGCTAACGTCATATCCGCCCTTCTCTGATTGGTTTACTCCGCTTCCTGTTTGCTCGGATTTGCTCCGCCCTAGAAATCGAATTGATTCAATGGCGACCAGACTCATCCGCTGGTACAGCGGTGAGGCTGGATTTTCCAGGCAACCCCTAAACAGCATATATCAAAACACAACAAACTGTTGCTGGTTGCTTTATATGTCAGTCAGACAGTATCTTCTCGTATAAGTGGACAGTGGACCTGACTGTTAGCTTGAAGTCAAAAGTCTGGCGCTGCAACATTAACAGGTGCTTGAGTTTCATTAAATGAGATCTCCGGCTAGGGAACTGACTTAATGTGACTTTTTTCTTCTTTTTTTTTAAAGAAAGGAAGGAAGAAGGAAAGAAGGAAGGAAACTGGCACTGATAGCTTTGTGGGCAACACACTGACATATAGCCTCTTTGCGCTTTGGACGACCTATTATAAGTACTAATAAACAGTCAATATCCTAGTAATATGCATGCTAATAAGCAGCTAGTTAATAGTGAGAATTGGACCCTAAACTAAAGTGTTACCTTAATTAATTATCATTAATTGTCATGAAAATTATGTAAATTAATCATACAATGCAGCAAGAGTAACAGGGGCTTCAGTTTCATTAAATGGGAATTCCGGCTACAGAAGGGAAAAGTGGTGCATATCCAGGAGATGTGGGTATTTATTTTGATATTAACATAATTTCCACTATGCATGTTTAAAAGGGACTACATTTATGAAATTTATGAAATCTGATTAGTTTTTTTTCCCAGTATATTGCGGCTTTCACACGGGATGCGGAATGCGCTGCGCTCGCCGCTGGGTTCAGCGCAGCCGAAACAAAGCGATTTGCGCTACACTGACCAGAGCAAAGTAGGTGGAGTTTTCAAAACTTAGCGGGAGTTCTAATCTACACATCTAGTCATTTGATTGTTGTTCCACCTTTCGGTCAGCAGCAAAATATGTATATGTCCCGTGCGTTAGCACTAGCCCTGCTAGTAAGAAGAAGAAAGAGAGCAGCAAGGTTGAAGAGGCTGTGGGTGCATGAAACTCTCAGGTCCAGAGAACAGTTTAGAGAATTCAGGCTTGCGAAGGAGCTCCGTTTCTATTCGCTGTGCGGGTTATCGTCACAGAGCGCAGCGGCAAAAGTTGAACTATTTTGAACTTTGACCGCGGCGCATGCGCTTTGGTCGACGCGCAGCGGAGTGGCTTGTGCCGTCCTCGTGCGGCACAAGCCATTGAAATAAATGGGTTTCATAGCGCAGCGTATTCCGCGTCCAGTGTGAAAGGGCCATATCACTGCAATTTCCAAAATTAATATCTACGAATGAAACAAAAACAGGGGACAGTATATTTGGCATGTATTTAGGAATGAAGACATTTTACCTAAGGACAGCGCTAGAAAACATTGAGATAAGGTTGTGTGAATGGTGCTTTCTCACCTCAGCGATGGGTACGATACCCTGTAGGTCTCTCTGGCTGATGTAGATAGTGGAGATGACTTCGGCAGACGCTCCGGTGGAGGGATAGTCTATCTGCCAGCGGATGGACTGCGATGACCGCAGGTTGATGAAATTGTCAATCTCAAAGTCCACCCACATGATCTCATAGAAGGAACCGTCAAGTCTGTTGAGAAAAAAAACATGTTGGATGAGGAAGAGAGAGACACTCTAAGATCAAGGAAGATCAAAGGCTTTCGTACTACCACTACTGCCCAAAGACAGATTTTATCTTGTGCTTTGATGCCTATTCACACATCCTCCAGGACAACAGGTGGCAGTATTGCAATTGGTCTCCTACAAAACCTAGTATAAAAAACTGATGATGTGATGACTTTAAAAAGCCCTTATAACAAAGAGGCCTTAAAAGATATAAGCTGCATCCGAGTTCTATATAATAGGGGAAAAACAGTATGTGAAGAGAGTAGTAATTCCAAATTCACAGTACTCATAAAAGCGTAAGCAAAAAGTACCTGAAAGATTTACTACTCCTGGGGAGATACTGAAGTGCACATCTTATGGACACTTTACTATCCCATGAGGCCATGGGTTGTGAATGGCAGTAAAGCAGCGCAACTGAAACTGGTAGATCATACGATAATGACAACATGGTAGGGATGTAACGGTATTATCAATATCATGGTATCGCGATAGCAAAAATTGTCTCGATATCATTGTGGTCACAATGAATGCACCGAAAAGCCCTCGCGCTACTCAGATACGTCAATGTGGGGTAGGGTGGGGTGGGGGTGCACAAAGCTGCACGTATAGTCTTTAAAAGATTGCGTTCTCGATTTCATCACCCACATGATCTAATTCCTAAATGACAATGATTTGCCCGTGTAAGCTATATTATACCTTTGACAAAAATAAAATCGCGACATTCAAGTCTGCGTTCGCGCTGCCGTTGATCTAAAGAGAGCTGTCATGTGTAGATATAAACAGCTTCACAAACAATCTTTTCAAACAGTTTTATTATTTCTGTTACAAATATTCCAATTATCACAGAAGTATACAAAAGTTTATTATTCAGATAAACGTTGATGTCTACGCTACTGATCAAAACAGAATAAATCAAATGCTTCAAATAGGCTAACTAATATATCGATTGCATTGTTACGCCACTAGGTGGCAACAAATCACTGTTAACTGTATCACTGAATCATTATTACAGAAACTAGTGACGTCTTTGATTTGAATTTGTGCTAACGCTTTACAATATGGTTCATTTGTTTGTGAATTTGTTGAGATTAGCAGTCTGTTAAACTAATTTTACAAATCTAATAAACACAAAAAGGACTGAGTTGAGTATTGTGAATTTTTTTGCCTTCTATTTTTTATTGGTAGTTTAATATTTTTTCCCTATTAAGAAAACTGAAAACACTACACTGGAAGTTCCTGTTCCAAACTGACAAAGTCTTCATTCATCCTTTTTTCTTTTTCTTTATAAATATCGCAATAAATATCGTATCGTTTACTTTATATTGAGATATCGTATCGTGAGATTGATACATCCTTACAACATGGTGAATGTAAAATGTCTGGATTACATTCATACTATATAGATCATATTTTAACATTTTTGAATTAATCAAAATAAGCATGGTAGCCTGCAGGATTTTATCTGATGGTACGCACAGAGGGGGATTCTTTCTTTTTTTTTTAGAGCATTCAAGAAAAGACGTCAATAAAACAGCTTGAGAACAATGTCACGTAACGTCACATTTACCTCAGAAAAATTCAATGACCATAAAGTTGATAGTTAACTAGAAAAATAACCCTAGAAAGAGGAGCATTTTGATTAAAGGTGCCGTAGAACGTGTTTTCAAAAGATGTAATATAAGTCTAAGGTGTCCCCTGAATGTGCCTGTGAAGTTTCAGCTCAAAATACCCCATAGATTTTTTTTTATTAATTTTTTTAACTGCCTATTTTGGGGCATCATTAAATATGCACCGATTCAGGCTGCGACCCCTTTAAATTCTCGTGCTCCCCGCCCCCGGAGCTCGCGCTTGCCTTAAACAGCATAAACAAAGTTCACACAGCTAATATAACCCTTAAAATGGATCTTTACAAAGTGTTCGTCATGCAGCATGTCTAATCGCGTAAGTACAGTGTTTATTTGGATGTTTACATTTGATTCTGAATGAGTTTGATGGTGCTCCGTGGCTAAAGCTAACATTACACACTGTTGGAGAGATTTATAAAGAATGAAGTTGTGTTTATGAATTATACAGACTGCAAAAGTTAAAAAAATGAAAATAACGAGTCTTGTCTCCGTGAATACAGTAAGAAACAATGGTAACTTTAACCACATTTAACAGTACATTAGCAACATGCTAACGAAACATTTAGAAAGACAATTTACAAATATCACTAAAAATATCGTGTTATCATGGATCATGTCAGTTATTATTGCTCCATCTGCCATTTTTTGCTATTGTCCTTGCTTGCTTACCTGCATAAAGTCTGATGATTCAGCTGTGCACAGATCCAGACGTTAATACTGCCTTGTCTAATGCCTTGAACATGAGCTGGTATATGCAAATATTGGGGGCGTACATATTAATGATCCCGACTGTTACATAACAGTCGGTGTTATGTTGAGATTCGCCTGTTCTTCGGAGGTCTTTTAAACAAATGAGATTTATATAAGAAGGAGGAAACAATTGTGTTTGAGACTCACTGTATGTCATTTCCATGTACTGAACTCTTGTTATTCAACTATGCCGAAGTAAATTAAATGTTTGATTCTAGGGCACCTTTAATGTGAATGCACTATGTAACTATGTGCACTTTGCACTTCCTTGATTCAGAATTTTCGGACCATCAATGAGAGCAATGCCTACTGTATCTCTATACACGTTTTAAACGTTTTTAAACCTGAAAACTGCAAAAAGCAACAAAATTGTCAAAGACATCCATTTGCCGCATATGAAACCAAAAGAAAAAAAGCGCTGTTTGTTCTCCCGATACTGTCTTTTTGTTTTACTGACTGAGAAATCGCTTCAGATGATTCAGTGGGACAGCGGTCCAAATGAATGAGAATTGATTAAGACCAGATTAAGACGCATTTGACCAATTTGGTGAAAACAAAGAAACAACTCAAAAGAATGATTAATTCACGAATGACTGAAATCGCTGGTTCAGTCGACAGAAATACGGCCCATACGGGACATAATAACTGCTGAAATATTAATGGAAAAAGTTTCTCAGGTCAGTCGGAGCCCTCATGGTACTCACAGTGCGTACAGCTGCAGGCGCCAATGAGGAAGATAAGTACATACTCAAATAGTTTGAGATTTCAAATGCTGCCATGCTCCTTTTCACAGGTGTGCAATCATGTGACTTAAAGTAAAATAAATAAATAAAGCATTTTGCATCCATAATTTATTAAAATGTGTGTCAGCATGTATGCATATAAACATTTTTAAAAATTAATAATTTGGGGGTTTGCTTAATTGTAATGAAAATAATGTCAAAAAATAATAAAATGCTAAAAATCCATTCACTTTATGGCAAATAAAAAAAAATAATATATATGTAATATTTAACTGAGTAACATTGAATGCTTAACTCTAACATTAGCCAAACATTTCACCAAAAAAAAAAAAATCTGATTACTGAATGATTTTAAACTTAGGTGATGAATAAGTGATGAACTTTAGGTGATGAATAATTTGTATCCTCATTATGTATAGATTCTAATTTACTGTGTAAGTTTCACTGGAGTGCCTTCTGGAGCGTTTAATGCACATAAAATATCTCAAAAGATATTAGCAATCTGAAGGGTTTCCTCTCTGTAATCACATCCACAGAATGAACTTGAGTGCTTCATCTGCACAGGAAATTAGAGCAATAGAAGCCCATTAAATAAGGTTTATTGTGGGAAGCAATAGTAACAGCTGGTAGACAATGCATCTTAATACAATTAATGAATAACTTGGTGTCTGTGCATTAGTGTGAGTGTTAGAAACTGAGAACATTCTAAGAGTCAGCATGCACAGGTTTTTATCAGTGTGCCAGGAAACAAAGTCATGTTTACAAGATGAATACACAAGATAGTTTTATTCATGGCACTTAGTAGCAAATAAACAGAATATTTACAACAACTGTATATGGCTGTTTTATGCGAAATAATCTGAAACTGAAATTCTGATCAAAGACTATTATTTTAATGTGCTATTATAATGCTCTTATTAATTTCATGTTTACACACCCCTTGTTATATTAGTATGCTGAAGGGATGAGGCGAGTACAGAGATCCACAATAAGACGGGGTTTATTGACAATCACCGTTACCAGGAACAACATACACATCTAAATAAACAAGAGAACAGACAAGGAGTGCAGGGAAAGTGTCCAACTTAAAGGGAGTGCTGACGAGGAACAACAGGTGCAGGGAATCCGGGGAGATGGCGGGAAGACTGATGATGGGAGTGAAGACAGGTGCGCGGAACAGGAGGATTCTGGGAAATGGAGTTCGGGACAGACATGGATGTAACATTACCTCCCCCTAGACATGCCCCCAGAAGGCGTGCCCTCAGGCCTCGGATGAAACTGCGGGGAGGGGGGAGGACTCAGGGGTTTGAAGGGCTCGTGGATTACTGGAGTGGGTTCAGCGGCGGTTCGGGCGGGCTCAGCCGTGGCGGCGGCTGGAGCGGGCTCAGCCGTGGCGGCGGCTGGAGCGGGCTCGGCGGTGCATGGAGCGGGCTCGGCGGTGCATGGGGCTGGCTCGGCGGTGCATGGGGCTGGCTCGGCGGAGCTGGGAGCGGGCTCGGCGAGGGCTGGAGCGGGGTCTGGAAATGGGATCCAGTTCATCCCCTCAAATTCAATCAAAAGCCCCACTGGAACTGGAGCGGGCTCAGCGGCAGGAAACTCAGGAGGCTTGGCTGCACTGTGGCAGAAAACACAAAACTTGGGCTGCACGGAAGCAGAAAACTCAGGAAACTTGGGCTGCTCGGAGGCAGAAAGCTCAGGAAACTTGGGCTGCTCGGAGGCAGAAAACTCAGGAAACTTGGGCTGCTTGGAGGCAGAAAACTCAGGAAACTTGGTCGGCTTGGTCTTCCTCCTCCTCTTGGGTTGTCTGGACCCAGCAGAGGGTTGTGGGTCCGACAGGACACAGGGGAAAATCTCACTGGAGGGGCATGCGGAGGAAGACGGAGATTGACGAACTGGCCTGGCCGCCCGTGTTTCTGGAGGAATTGGACGAGAATTGCACGCTATTATCTGGAACCTCTTCGATAACAAACTTAGAACCATTTAAATACAAAATCAAATTAATGGTATCATCTAAGGATAAATGATCGGCAGGTTCATCAAAACGGATCGTGCTCTCGTCCAGCCCCTCCAGAAAAAGGGAGTTTAAACAAGCATCTGGCCAATTCGTCACATTAGCCAACTCAACAAACTCCTCCACATACCTCTCCAGTGAACGTCCCTCCTGCAGGAGCCCAACGAGGCGATCCGCGGCAGAAGCTGGCGGGTGAGATACGGGAGGAGCAGGAACCTCGGACATGAAAAACAAGCCCATCCTGAGTAGTGGATCTCCAGCGGTTTTGGTCTGTTCTTCTGTTATATGAGTATGCTGAAGGGATGAGGCGAGTACAGAGATCCACAATAAGACGGGGTTTATTGACAATCACCGATACCAGGAACAACATACACATCTAAATAAACAAGAGAACAGACAAGGAGTGCAGGGAAAGTGTCCAACTTAAAGGGAGTGCTGACGAGGAACAACAGGTGCAGGGAATCCGGGGAGATGGCGGGAAGACTGATGATGGGAGTAAAGACAGGTGCGCGGAACAGGAGGATTCTGGGAAATGGAGTTCGGGACAGACGTGGTGGTAACACCCCTAAACAGCGCAAAAACGAAATGACTGGTGATTAGTCACTTTAAATAACAATCAGTCTTTTCCCATCTAAGTGGGCAGTTTTTGGCTGAATACACTACAAAGTGGAGCAAACTTTGTGTCTAGAGTGAAAAGTCTTGCTCTATGATGCACACATACACACAACTAAGCTTCAAGCCTGCAAAATCCATTTCCTTGAATGACAGGAAACTCTTCCTGATTGTTTTTTCTTCTCTTTCTTGTGAATGAACGCACTTGGTTAGATCACAACCTCTCTAAATGCTCCAAGTTGACCTTTGACCCCAGATCAACAGGGGCCAAATAACCACTTCCCCCCTCCATCCTTGTTATGACACCCCCAAAATGAGTTCAATTACACTCGCCCAATCGGCCGCTTGATGGATGTGCTGCTGTCTGACCCCTTCCTCCTTCAAAAAGAATGTTCTAGAAGCAGTAAATGAATCAATAAACCAACAGACAATGCTTTATTGCAGAGATGGCATACGTCTACGGGGAGCGGGGAGAGAGGGAGGGGGCGGCCAGTCAGAAAACGAGAGATAAATAATGTTATGGAGAATGAGAGCAAGGAAAAAAGAATCAGTCACAGTCCCTCTCTGTCTCTTCTGGAAGCGCAATGTCATTTCTCTGAATAGCACGAGCATTTTGTCATTATTCACTCAGAGTTTGAGTCAGACAGCGATCTTGCCCAAACACTTGGCTACGCCGAACAATGAGCCGCAGACAAGCAAACCGCATACACACGTGGTCTCGCACAATAATACGCAAACACAAATGCGCTGAACAGGACTTTCACAGGCGTTAAGAGGATTAGTTATGTAGAAGCAGATGAGAAGTAAAGAGGACAGCAAAGTTACTCTGTATGCAAGGAAAGTTGTTAAGTACTATAAACGGCTGGATGATAAGCAGGGCAAAGGAGAGATGCATTATGGGAATTCTGTGTTCACTCAAAAATGTAAAGTCTGACTCAACCTCATGTTCTAAACTGTATGATTTTCCTCCTTCTACGGAACACAAAAACGCAAAAGGAGATTTGAGTATTGAATGTTTTGTAGCTCTCAAATCTCATTTGTGTCATAATCAAGAACCAATCGTTGACAACAAACCTTCAGATGGCAATTTTAAATGTGCAAATCAAAGTGCAAATGAGAATTTTTTACCAATCGATTCACTGAAATGTTCTAACGATTCATTAATTTGATTCACTACTTCTTGAATTAATTGTCACAAATGCCTCAAAGAGAGCGGATGTCAAATTTTTCAGAGGATAACAACTTAAGTTTGGTCTGTTTCTCACACAAAGCTATTGTACTGCTTCAGACAAATTCAGATGGCAGTTTAGTGCATTAGTGAGTCATATGAACCACCTTAATGATACTTGAATGGTACTTTTCCCTCCTTTTGGGGGCTTGAAAAATTTTATTGTAATGCCATGAGAAGAAAATGGAAAATGATACCTTCAAACATTTCTCCTTTTTGTTTCTGCAGATGAAAGAAAGTCATACAAGTTTGGAGCAGTGTTAATTATGACAGCAATATTTGATTTAGTTTTAGTCATAGTCTTTTGACTAAAATGCCATTTAGATTTAGTCATATTTTAGTCTACTGATTTTTTTTAGTCTAGTTTTAGTCGACTAGACTAAAACAATTCAGTAGACTAAAATATGACTAAATCTAAATGGCATTTTAATCTACAGTAGATTTGGTCGACTAAAATCAAATGGAATTAGTTCAATTGTAATGCATCAATTACGATTTTCTCTCAAATTTCCAAACACATTAAATACTACTGGAGAAAACATCTATTAACCTGTTAATATGAATATTGAAGTTTGAACATGCAATACAGACGCATTTAACAGCTGTGACCAATAACATGTCTTCATTTATCTTAAAATTAAATAAAACCACTTCTCCTTCTTTTCAATTAATGATATATGCATTCTTTATAACAACTTGCATATATCATTCTTCATTCTTTCAAGCAGACAAATGTATTTGTCTGAATTAAATATAATTAATTCTTATTAAAGCTAGTAAAGAGTAGTGAATGCCATTCTCTTTGTCTTTTGTTGTTTGATTAATATTAAGGGCACAGACGGAATTAGGTTTTTTAGGCTGCTGTCACTTTAGTTCAGAATACTGGGATCCAATACACCGAAACACATCCGATATTCTCTCAACTGTTAATATGTTCTCTTAAGACATAACCGACTGTTTACGTGAATACTCACCAAAACTGACATTTTGACAATGTTTTGTGTATTTGTCCATTCAGACGCGAAAGAGCGCTCAATTCAGTACCTGTACGCTGTCTGAGAGGAGGCTTTCTGTGTACGTGGCTGCGCGCTTCGGGTGTGTGCACAGAAAACTGGTTTGGAGTGACATGAAGGTAAATTTGTATTACATTTTTACAAATTTAGGTAAAATTTTGCGTGAACTGCTCCTTTAAGAGAAGACTATAGTTAAATATATAATTATAAACAACTGCCTGAAGAGTAAACAGTGAAAACAGCTCCTCTGAAACCAATGACCTATAACATAACCCCTTGTAAATGTAATTAGCATTGCATTTTTGTGTTTTTAAGTGCATGTGATCACGTGTGTATTCTCACCCCCTCAGAAACCCTAATGCAATTGAGCAATTATCTTTACTTAAAGTAAATTTGGAGGCATACGAGGAGAAAGTACAGGCACCAGTGAATTGGAGTCAAAACACAAACCTTCATTCAGGATTTTTCAGTCTCTCTCTCAGCCATAATTAATTTAAGCAAAGGAAAGAAGAGAGAAGAAAGGAGTCTCATTGTACCCGGCAGTATTAATTAGCCATCATCGATCGGTTCAGGGTCTGTGGCCGCCACAGATGCCGAAAAGGCAGGATTGTTTATCTTATTGTGGGTCAGAAACTGAGAGAAACTGAGAGCAGCTGAGAGGAAGACACACAACCATACATCACTCGTCTGTTGTTTAACCTTTGTTGAGAAAGTCGTGTTTTAGAGTGCTGGACAGAGGCAGAGAGGATGGAGAAGTGCAGTCAGACAGATTTAAAGAACCGTTTGTCACCCGTGACGGGTTCACTCAGGTAAACGTGTACTTCAGGACATCACTTAAGAGAGTTCCTCCGCAGGTGTCCACAATGAGCACGCCAAGGTCTTTCAGTTGTCAAGATGTCTCTAATTAATCTGTCACTGGATTAAAGTATTCTGGAGTTTGGACACATTTGTAAAGCGGTTCAGATTTACATGACATTCTGCTTAAAGAGATTAAAGTTGCGATGTAATGGAAGTAGCAACAGATCTTTTCTTCCGTATTGTGACGTACTGAGTGAAATGGATCATCAAATAAGAAAAAAGATAGGGTGGGGACTTGGTTCGGTCCCTGGTTTTTTGATTGGATGAAGGCAGATTTTAATGTGAACTAGCAGTCAATTTTAAAAAGTGCCGGTGTTTAAGTAGACTAAGGGTGTGTTCACACTTGATTCAATTAAAACAAACTCTGGTGCGACTGTTCTGTTAGTGTGGTTCATTTGAATAAGTGTGAACGCTGCCATCTAAACCCTGGTGCGCACCAAACAATTGGACCGAGACCCCTGAAAAGATGGGTCTCGGTCCGCTTTCAAACGAACTCTGGTACGGTTCGACTGAAATATGAATGCAACACGGACCAAAGACATGTAATGGAACCAAATACAGGACATGATGTCACAAGATGTGACCCTAAAAAGGACAGAATTCTCAAGCATTCTGTTTTTTAATATCTGTTTTAATACCTGATTTTCTTCTCATCGTAGTCACAATGTTGCCCATCACAGTTCAGTACAGGTATCAGAACCACTTCTCCTCGCAGCAGATCTTTGTTTGTGTGTGTGACAGAGGGATTCCTGACACTGTTTTGACTACTTTACACATTTTATAAGCTCTTCACGAGTTGTCAGCTCCATCATAGTATATACGCATATACAGCGAGCGCATTTAGCCCAGCACATGCTGGAGTGAACGCTAACCAGGACTAAATGTACAATTTTCTCTTTTTGTTTCAGACTAAAAGAACCAAGAGACCTGAACTACAAGTGTAAACACACCCTAAATGATTGGAAAAGTCTGACATGCATCACAAGAGAGAAGCCTCATTTGACTGCAAAGTCAAGTTATGATATTTTAATTAAAAATTACTAGATCAAAAAAATAATAATAATAATACACAGACAATGGAAATCAAAATTGGATTCTTGGATTCAAAATCAAATTTAAATCTGAAAAAATAGGATTATAAATAATCTTAAAGAAACATAGAGAAATAAAATATAAAGAATAATAAATATTTATCATTCTTGAGTGCTGCTGCCATTCAAGCAAAAGGGGCACAAACTGAATACTGAAAAACTTTTTTGTTCATTTTTCAGGTCATCTTTTCAATAAAAATGTTTGTAGTAAATAAGGGGAAAAAATGCAAAACAGAAGCATTTCAATACTGATCTCATATATAAGAGCAAGAATGTATGCCTATGTGGTCTTGTTCCCATGCAGCAATGAGACGGATTGTTCAGACCCATCTTTGTCTTGGCTCAGACTCAAGTTCAGCCCATCGCAGAGGAACAATCACTTCATGGAAGTTTGGTGAGCTAAATTTAGTGCCAGACACTGACCTAATTGCTATTTTACCATGCACAAGCAAGGCAGGTTAGAGAGTCAGCATTCAAAAAGAGAGAGTGTGTGTGTGTGAGTGTGTGAGAGAGAGAGAGAGAGAGAGAGAGAGAGAGATTGGAAGAAGAACAATGTCATATCCTCGTTACTGACCGCTGGCTACCAGCCAGAACTAAAGCTGTCATGGGACAAAGAACGAGAGGGTAAAAAACAGCGAGCATGAAAGAGAGAGGGAGAAAGAAAGAGAGAAAGAGAGGGAGGCAGCAGAATGTGTCAGGAGATTCACGGTTGCGGTTGCGTTCCAGTATGTAGCAGCCGGTAACTGCAGTGACAGACGGGTGGAGCACAGCGGTCTGACGCTAAACCGTGCGGAGGTCCGTTCGGCTACATTGCCTTATCATACACACCACACAATAGCATACAAGTGTGTGTGTACGCGTGCATGCATGCGTGTGTATGGCCTTGCCAAGAGAGCCAAGAGAGTCTTCACACGCTATAGAGTCCAAAAGAGACAGAAATGTCATGCTAGCGATCTTTCTTTTTCCTCTCTCACCTTCATTCTCCCTTTCTCCACCTCTCTGCTCTGTCAAGAACACAATGCTTCTTTCGACGCTGTCATTTCCCCATAGAGATTCTCTGTGGTATTTAGGTCATAGTGAATTTGAATGCAGCCTCGTAAAGCATATTCACTCCACAAAAACCCCACTGACTGCTCAAGAGGGTTCATATGCAGGGCTCAGTCTGTACTGGAAAACACAAGAAGTTTCATTAAATAACTATCAAGCCTATTACAGTGCTCAACGTAAATGAGTACACACCCTTTGAAAAGTAACATGTTAAACAATATCTCAATGAACACAAAAACAATTTACAAAATGTTGACAAGACTAAGTTTAATATAACATCTGTTTAACTTATAACATGAAAGTAAGGTTATTAATATAACTTAGAGAACAAAATCTTCAGTTTTACTCAAATTAGGGTGATGCAAAAATGAGTACACCCCACTGAAAGTCTCTGGAGCAAAGCTAAATTTTAGCTAACTTAACAAGAATTCAACCACAGGTGAGTCTAATTATTCATTACACAGGTGTCCGGCAGACAGCTGACTATAAAAGGGTGTTAAAACCCCTTCCCATTTCACGCTGTCAGCAATGGCACCACATGGAAGACAAATGTCACAAGATCTGAGAAAGAGAATAATTTCTTTACACCAGAAAGGTGAAGGCTACAAGAAGATCAGCAAAGCTTTACTTATCAGTCAGAATACTATAGCAAAAGTGGTACAAAATTTAAATAAATGCTGTTCTTTTGAGCTTTCTATTCATTAGAGAACAATGTTAAAATATATTAAAATATTAAGCAGCACAACTGTTCAATACTAGTATTATTTTTCAATATTATTCTCCAACAGACCATGTGGATCATATGACACTGAAGACTCGAGTAATGGCTGCTGAAAATTCAGCTTTGTCATCAAAGGAACAAATTACATTTTAAAATATATTAAATTGGAAAGGTAATAATATTTCACAAAATTTCTGGTTTTACTGAATTTTTGATCACACTGTAAAACTTTACTGTAAATTTACAGGTAATTTCTAACAGTATTATACTGTATTTTCATAAAACAGTAACATGCTGTATATTTTACAGAATGTCTGTAAATATACAGTAGTTTTCTGTTTTCAGCCCGTTTCACTCGTAATACAGTATAATACTGTAGAAGCATTGCATTATGGGATTGATTTTTTTTTTTTTTTTCGCGCTCATTTCAAATTTCTAGGCCAGGCATACATTTTAGTTTCTCTCCCAACGCTTTTAGTGTTTCACGACGACTCTTCAGGGTTTAATGTTATCATTAAACGATATTTGTGTGAATATAGTGTGCAGTTTTAAGCTTTTGAAGCGTCAGTTTGCCTGAGACGCGGGATGACTGGACGGCGCTGCTGAGAAGACGGAGATGTTATTTTCCGCCTGATTAATCAAAACGTTTGTGCCTGTGTCGAGAAGACAGATAAACGATTGTTCGGCTGAGAATACGGTAAGTCAGTCTTTTATGGTGCTTTTCGTTCGCGTTTCTATTTTGTCATGAATGGTTTGATCTTGAAATGTTAAACTTCTCATGAGCAAACAGTTAACGTTACTCTGTTCTCAGCGCTTCACGCAGTAACACTGATGTTTCATGTTATAGACAACCTTAGCATATGTTATTCTTACAACCTGATTTTTAAACTGTTTTGTTTATTTTTTCTCTCGTTTCAGGCTCAATCATCTGATGTAGCTCCATTGTTTACGTAAGTGTTGTGCTTATTTTCAAGTGTATCAGGTTTATGACAAAGAATTCAGTGAATAAACGATTTTATTTGGTCAATTATTTTAAGATGCATCTTTTCTGAAGTGTAACAGGACACATTACTGAGATCATATGCTTAGCTGTGAGTCCTTGTGTTCACAAAAATGCTATGGTAAATGAATGCACAATATTCACTTCTCTCTCTTTCTCTCTCTCTTTGCTTTTCTGCTTTTAGGCTCTTTGACATATCCCCTAAACATGGCTCAAGAACCAGGAAGGGGGGAAAATGACCTTCTGTGAAATATGGTTATGTTAACGTAAGTATTGCACCTAATTTCACATGTGATGTAATCAGGTTTATGGCAAATAATGGACTACTTGCACTGAGGCTTGTAACACACGTTTTGAAATAATACAACTTGCCTATTTCTGCTTAGTGATCGATGCTGCAGTGTGTGTGAGACCTGATGAATAAGTTCAGGACAAACCTTCATTTATTTTTATTAAATATTTTAATCCCTATTTTTCATTGACAATCATTTCACTGTGTGTAATTCTTAGTATTCAAATTCTTAATATTCAAAGTATATTTGTCAGTCCGCTGTCAGTGCGTTACTGTTTAAAGGGTTAGTTCACCAAAAAATGAAATTTCTGTCATTAATTACTCACCCTCATGTCGTTCCACGCCTGTAAAACCTTCGCTCATCTTTAGAACACAAATTAAGATATTTTTGATGCGAGAGCTTTCTGACACGTCACAGAGACACATGGATTACTTTAACAATGTGTTTCCTACCATTTTTCACCTTGAATGTGTAAGTTGTGCTGCTGCCTATGGAGGAACAGAAAGCTCTCAGATTTCATCAAACAATATCTCCATTTGTGTTCCAAAGATGAACAAAGGTCTTACGGGTGTGGAACGACACGAGGGCAAGTAATTAACAACAGAAATTTTATTTTTTGGTAAACTAACCCTTAAAGATGAATTTAAATATTTAACATTGCTAAATGTCTCGAGGCAGGTACCACTTATTTATTTGACTATTTTAAAAGACTGGGATAAGAGCACCAACACACACAAGCTAAATTCAACAGGTATAAAATATGAGAAAAACAGTTAATAAAAAGACGAGCACTGGACTGCAGCAGGTTAGTGCTGTATGGAGGGGAGCTGAATGCTTTTACCAGAAACTCCCGAGATGTAGTACGACGTACAACGCGGAATCAGTTGTGCATATAGTCCATGTAATGAATAAATAATTTCATTGAATACAATTATAAGCATTATTTTTTAGTTGCATCTTTTCTGAAGTGTTAATTGGACATTTTAACTTACTGCAATAAAATGCTTAGGCTGTTAGTCCTTGTGTTCACAAAAATGCTATGGTGCATATATTCACAATATTCATTACTGTTTTCTCTCTCTCCTTTTTTTTCTCGTTCTTTTCTGCTTTTTTTCTGACATCAACAATGAACACGGCTCAAGAAACAAGAAGGGAAAGTGACTTCCAAGACTGGCAACACTGTGCAAAAAAGGAGCAGTACTGAAAAAATTGTAGGCCTACTATTTGTTTTTACTCCACATTTGGAAAAATGTTAAATGTAAATAAGATTGCTGTATTGTTCATTGATAACTGCTGAGTGCATTTAAAATGTTGACCTTTCAACATTGCAATTTTCTGCTAACTTCCATAAAAAAAATAATAAAAGTTTTAAAACTCACCATTTCCTTTGCCATAACATAACAAAAGTATATTTTTTAATTATTTAATGACAAATATAAGTGTAGTATGAAAAGCTGTATAAATGCAGTTAATAGCTGTAGATAAACAGTATAATGCTGTAAAAGTACATAATATTACAGCAGGATACTGTATTTGATAATTACAGCACTATACTGTAAATGTTGTAGTGTAACCCAGCTGCCAGTATTTAAAAGTTTTACAGTGCAAATAAATTCAGCCTTGGTGAGCCTAAGAGATTTCTTTCAAAAATATTTAAAAAATTGTACCGACCCCAAACTTAGAATAGCAGTGTATATACAGTCAAACCAAAATTTATTCAGACACCTTGAACATTTAATTCATTAATACAGTTTATTCACTATAATTCACAAAAAAAATGGTAATAAAATATGACAAGATCTCAGAGTTAATCTGTATCAGAAAAAAAAGAATCTTAATTATGTCAGATAACACTTAAGCAAAACATGGTCAGGTCAAAGTGTCTGAAGAATTTTTGGTTTCAAATTTTTATCAATTTTTGTATATTATACATATATAACCAGTGTTTTTTAAAAAGTTGCCAGCCACCGCCATTTCATAGCCACCAGAATATTTAGTTTTTATGAATGTCTGAACATGCAATATATCAAAACAAAACAGCGCCTCTGTTTTTAAACAACTACAAAAAAGTTTTTTTTTTTTTTTTATCAACACTTGTGTGAATGTGTGTAAGTTTCATTAAAAAAAAGCAACATTTTGAACCAAAAGCTGAGAAAATGTTTCAAAGACTACAACGTGCATAAGCAATGCTTTTATCGCTTGTTTCTTTTTTTTTCTTTTTCTGTGTTTTGATCCGGAGATTCTGTTCTCTTTCAGAAGCTGTGTAATAGCGCCCCCTACCATATTTACATTTACATTTATGCATTTGGCAGACGCTTTTATCCAAAGCGACTTACATTGCATTATACTATACATTTGTATCGAAGTATGTGCAATCCCTGGGATCGAACCCATGACCTTGGCATTGCTAGTGCCATGCTCTAACCACGGAGCTACAGGAAAGCTATAACACTGAAAACGGATCCATCAATTGCTGGGAAGCGTTTGCTCATAAATGACAGAAAATTCCGTCAATGGCAGGGAAAGAGTTAATAAGTCTTTGATTTCTAGTAGATTATGTCATTCACACAAAATAAATTTACTTGAAGGCAAGAAAAAATCTGTAAGATCATAATTTTCAGAAAGTAGATTTTAAACTTGACAATTTTTTTTCTTGTTTTAAGCATAAATGTACAGTGAAAGCTACTGTAAGCTGTTCAGTAGGCACTGTTAGTGCTGAATAACATTTCTCATTCCTTTATTTTTTCACATCATGTCAATAGTCATTGGCTCACATTCAAGTACTGTCTGTCTGTATCAACTTTACTTCTGTAGTGGCTTAATTCCATCTCTCAGCTGTTTGTCCATGCTGGCAACTGTCAAGACAAACACTCAATTTGGGTCTAGAAGTAACAATGGTCTCACAAATTATCCATTGTAACAAATTTTGACAAACTTGGCACAGATGTATGAACAGCTTATTCAAAGATTTTTATTATAGAGATGATGGTGACTAGATATTATTCAGGAGAGAATAGAACACAAACCAGATTTAACCCTTTGTCACCCACATGGTTAGTACCATGGCTCAATGGTGACAGCTGGCTGCACTTATCTTATAACACTACTTATTTTGTGTGAGGCAACTGCATGTCATATTTTTTTATGTATGTCATATTTTTTTATGTATGCTACACACCCATAACAAGCTGATTTTGAATAAATTATACAGAGTAAGCGAGCAATGTAACAATACTAGAATGCTCCCATCCCATTATAAATCGCTAAAGCTGTCACCGCAAGTTTACACTGTTTCACATGACTATAAGTTCAGGGCGAGCTCACTGACTATCCACAAACAGACTCCCATTATAACAAACAATGTCTACACTGTACAATAAAGCTCTTATTTACACTGTGTCTACGCTTTGTTTATTATAATGAGAGTGTTCTAGTTTTGATGTGTCTCGTTTCCAGTGTTTGCAGTCTGCATTGCAAGCGAGCAGTGCAACAGCAACCAAATTCTAAATAATTAAGAATTATGCCAATCTTAAGCAATCAAGCACTTTGTGTGCTACCACAATAGGCCTTTGATTCACCACTGCCTTCATACACACAACGGACAAGTCTGTGATTGTAAAAGTCTTTACAAAATGACATTCACAGCAGGGCGGCACAATATATAATTTTCGCATCGATATCGATATCGCTTGATAGTCACATCGCAGGATGTGTGATGGCAAGTATAGGGATGGCAAGTTGTTCCAGGCCCCACGGTTCAAAACGCATGTGATTCTTGGATTAATTGCAAAGTTTAATCAACATAGAGCGAAATTGTATCATTTGCAAGTGCTTTAGCTCCTGTCAGTTTAAACATTCAAACGATTTTAAACCATTTGAGCACAAGAGGACATGAAAGAGAACTTAATTTGGAACTCGCACGCTGTTTTCTGTGCGCACACACAGAGCCAGAACGCTAACACAGAATTCCTTTCCATTTTGCATCTATTTGTGCTTAAATGGACACAAAATTTTGTGCTCTTTGCCGTCTCATCCAGCATCTTCGTAAACACAGTCACTTATGGCTTTACGTGAACGTAAGCAATTGAGAAAGAAAACGGATGCATATCGTTATACTGGATCTGTGCATTCGTAGTGATAGCAGCCAATAAATATCTGCTGCTGTCTGTGTCATTAATGTTAATCAAACAACCAAATACAAAGAGAAAATCACTTTTGTAGCTTTAAAAAAGATTAATTATATTTAATTTATACAGTGAAGACTATGCAGTGTTATTCAACATTTGAATCTTCAATTTTTGTACCTTAACACTGTTTAACTTACCTGAAAAACATCTTTGTTCAATTGTATTTATCTATGCTTGTAAACTGTTTATTTTTTGTGCAGATTCACTCCCCTACAAAATCACGCAAACCAGTCTCATTAGAAAAACGTACCTGTGGGAACATTTTCGCGAGTCGCAAAATACGTACCAATACATACATATCACTGCAGTTTCAATGTGAAATGTCCACTGAGTGGTGCTAAAAGCATTAATTTTTTTTGCCTGAATAGACAAACGTGAATATGGTACGTTTAATGACGTTGGTTTTTATACGAATCACCGCAGTTCTGACTTGAAATTTGCACTCCATTGCGTTTTAAAATAGCGTACCATCAACACTACATCTAAACCTACCCGATAGTGTTAACAAAAGCAAATGTGACATAAAAAGCATCCATAATCGTGCCGTTTTAGCTTGTTTAGATCTCTCTTTGAGCTCTTTTACCGTGATTCACCTTTCACGGGATTCGTACCCAAGACTTTCTCATCTTAAGTACAACTCCGTATCAGGTGAGCTACCGAGCAAGCTTGTAATGTTAGGAAAGCGAAACATATGGAGCTGGTTAAGCGATGCAAAGTCCAAAATATATTCGTTTACAAATCGTGCACTTTGGTAAAAAAGCGTTTTGAAGTCATAACATAATATTGTGCAAGGAGACGTGAAAAGTACGCAGTGATATGTACGCATTGGTACGTATTTTGGCGACTTGCGAAAATGTTCCCACAGGTACGTCTTTCCTATGAGACCAGGTTGAAATCACCCCAATCATTCTAGAACAATTCATTCTTTCCAAAAAGAGCTATTCAAGTCATCTGGTGAAATTGTTTTCATATCGCAATATAAAGTATATTGCAGAAAAACAAAATATCGCAACGGCAGTTTTTTCTAGCCCTAATTCACAGTAGCTCACCATATAAGAAGCACCTGCCCTAAACACTATGCCGCAGCTCCAACATATACATGAAGAGTGCTTGAACAGCATTAGTGAATCATGTAAAGAGAAGTACTCATCACCCTGATAAAGTGTTTGAGAGCTATTTGTGAGCTAGTGTCCAGCACACGCAGCTGAAGAAGTTTATTACAGCCCCTGTGCTCAAGGGTTTGGAAATTCACCAAGGCCAGTAAGTCAGCAGTGTGCTCTCTTCTGTATCGAAAGGACAGATCTACTGTAAGAGCGAGTGTGTCTGTGTGTGACAGCTTGAATAGCCCTAAATCAGATGTCCTCTCTCTCCCTTTGTAACGCCCACTCACTGCTAATGGCTTTGAAACTCAGCCAAGGTTTGTCCGGGTCTTTGTTAAATTACGCACATAAACAGAAATTCTGATGCACATATACAGGCAGCAAAGTATATGGGTGAGTACACATGAAACAGGTGAGAATATATGAGTATGGGGGAAAAAGAAGTCAAATAAACTTTTCAAAAGTTTTATCTAGACAAACTTGTCAACCTCACATACCATATAGTTTCAGATAGATAGATAGATAGATACATACATACATAGATACACATGTATACATACATAAATACATATACATACATATATACACTGATGAGAATATTGCTTCAGAATAGATTATATTTACAACACAAAAATTCAATTTTTTCCAGACAAGTAACTTTTTTCTCAGGTGAATGACCGATTTATTTGTCTGAAGGACAAGCATATGACAAGGCTTACTGTCGAGCCCTGAAGATGGATGGATGGATGGACAAACAGATAGATAGACAGAAAGACAGAATCAGTGAGGAGTACTGGATTGATGGATTAGGTATCACAGCAGTTTATGGCATGTAGCGGATGAATAGTTTCAGACAGACAGATAGAGAAAGTGATAGATAGACAAGCAGACAGACAGAATCAGTGAGGAGTATTACATGGATTCAAGGTATTGCAGGAAACAACAGTTCTCTCTCTCTCTGTTTCTCTGTGAGAGGTGAACACAGTTTTCAGATATGCACACACTCAGGTGGGTAAAGCGTTCGACAGCCATCAAACAATCGGCGGCGCGGTGCGACAGGCCAGGGCCGGATCACAGGCGGCCGAGCATGAAGGAGGAAACGGAGCTGTCACAATTCCACTGTCATTCCCGCAGCATTTTCTCTCTACTCTAACACGCGCACTGTCATGCTGACCTGCCTTGTCAGCTAAACTTCCCATGATGCACCCCATCCTCCTCCTCACTCCATAATACCTTCCCGCTTGCCTTCAATATGACCTGTCAATCATCACCATAGAAACCAGGTAGTCCACGTCACCTCTAATCAGTGAGTGTGACTAACTGATCAACAGCTCTGTTCTATCCAGTCCAGCGCTGCGGGAAACCGCAGTCGGTCCAAAGCAGTCACCTTCAGAGAGATTACAAAATGACCTTTCACACTACAAATGACGGACTTTACACTACAGTTTCGGAGTTGCTTTTTAACTATACGCATGAACAAAAAGTTTTTGGACACTTAAAGGGGACCTATTATGCCCCTCACAGATCATATATTATAGCTTGTCAAATTAGCCCGTATTCGGGTGTGAGCAAAAACACTTCATTTTTGTGTGTCCCTTTAAATGTAAATGAGCTGCTGCTCCCGGCCCCCTTTTTAGAAGAGGGCAGAGCTTTAACAGCTCTCACTTCTGTTACTCAATAACAACAAAACTGGAGAATCTCACACAGCCAAAATGTCAGAAATTGTCTGTAGTGATGTTCAACTTTACTTGTTCAAACCGGAGTCGGACACTGATTCAACTCATCGACTAGCATGTGCCGTCATGTTAATCTTTTGTGCAAATCCAGTGTTGACTGCTGCGGCTCACTCAGGGCAGTTTCTATGCTAATAGGGCAGATCATCACCAGTCATGGGCGAGGTTATATAAAATCTTTCATGTCGTAATCATGTAAAATCAGTAACCCTCCAATCCATCCCAGTAAGGGATGTGATGTAACAATACACTTTTTAAATGGAGCAAAACTCACAGGAATTACATCAGTAACACATAACCAGAACTTTATCTCAAAGAATGATTAAGACCATTTTGATAGAATAATCATTTTTTACTGAAAAGTGCTTCAACAAAAATACAAGCTTCATATTGTTGCTTTAAAACCATCCGGTATTTGCCCTTATGACTTCACTTAAAAGTGTATTACTGTACAGTACGTGAGTTTTCTTCTGTTTTTACAAACTGAAGTCATAAGGAATTAAGAAATCAACAGCGATGCTGATAGAAATCAAGTTGTATTTAACCTTGCATATTCCTTTAAATCCTTCAAAACAATCACTAACTTCTTATCATGGTCTGTGTTTCTGCAACAACGACAGCTCTTTTCGTACAGCCTCTAGTCTAACAACCTGTCCTCTTTCAGGCAGCAAAAAAGCAGAATCAACAGAATCTGCACACTCACATACTATACCACGCAAACTCTCACTCTGAAATGACCTAAAAGGTCAAGGTTAGGGCCCCGCTGGGACTGTCCTCATCAGTGCCTGAGTCAAAGTTAATGGCAAAATAGATCTAAAGGGTGAAGTGTGCTGTCCAGTGGTTAGGAAGCACATTCAAACACACACACACACACACACACAAGTGGCAAGGGATGTGTGAATATTTTTCTTGGCATTGTTTGCAGGATATAAGCCATTTAGAATGAGTCTGCCTGCACAAGTCTACAATGGCAGAAGTGATCAATAGAAAACGAGAACTTTGCAGAAAGAGAGAGATCTGTAAAACAGCAGCTCTAAAAAGACGATATTCAGCTCAAGTCGGTTCAGTATTAGTTTGGGTCAGTTTTTTGACTATGGCGACAACTCACCAATCTTTGCATATATAACAGATCTGTATTATGAGCAAAAAAAAGTTATTTCAAGCATCATTGTGTGTCAGCATTTGACCTTATGTAAAATTAACCAATAATAAAATAATTAAAATAATCAAGCCCCAGTTTCCGCTGCTTTATCTGTATTTTTATTTTATTATTAATATTTAAACTTTTTTAACACCTTGTTTACTACACTGCACTATTTCTGTTTATATACTGTAGTTTGCTCTGATTTGGCAAAATTAAGCAAACAAAATTGACAGTTTAACTTAAAAATTAGATCCTTGTTAGTTTCCTCTTCCTCTGCACTCTGCAGCTGGTAATTGTAAAAGCTGCAAACTGGTAAGAGAAGACATATATGTCCTCCAAAACAAACCCAATAAAATATAATTTCTAGACTGAAACTGGGACTCAATCTCTTCTGTACAAAACAGCTTAATTACCAAATATTACTTATTCAATTTCAGTCTCTCCAAGCATCTGATACTATTATAACTCACCTGTGGCTTGTTAGAGAATGGCAGATTCAGTGAAATGCATTATCTTTAGCCTAGGCTTTTAATTTAAAAAAACATGCAAACTGCAATTGATCGGCTAATGGGCTGCGAGTGTGATATTTTAGTTGATGTCCTCTGCTAACCCTCGCCGAATCCATATTTCTGCTGAAAGAAAGAGTAATAGATATAGGCTTTCAGCAGAAAGGAAAATGCCTTTTTGGCACAAGACGGAGTCAAGCTGTGAGTTGTGAAGGCAGACATAAAAGAGGAATGGCAAACTCATCTCCTGTGTGAATGTACTGTCCAATCTGCAATCCTCTCCACACTTCAGCGGCGCTCGCTTTAACAGAACACCAGAAAATTCATCTTTGGCCCTACACACTTTCTCTCCCTCTTTCTATCTTTTTTTATAATAATATATTGATTTTTTGGGAGGTGGAGCTATAGCCCTCCCTTCACGTAGTTTATGAGAGCAGTTACAGAAGAATGGCTCTTGGTGCAAGGTGAACTTGACTAGCGGTGAGTGAAAGTTTACTTTCATTCTGTTTCTTTTGCAATTCCCTTCTGTACATCGATTATGATGTACGTAGATGTGGTACGTAGAATTCTGTCGAACTATCAACACAAAGAACGGATTTATCTCCCTAATTAGTTTCTCCATGCTGATAACCAACAACATGATGATGATTATGTGTGTGTGTGTGTGTGTGTGTGTGTCCAAGTTTTTTTCTAATGGAATTGCCTCCTTCATTGTTAAGCCCTTATAAAAAGGTCCAACTCTTGTCTGGTACAGTGATAGTATCAGGTGGTAATTTACCATGGTGGTAATAATTCTTTATATGCATGCCATATTTCTTTCAAGAATGCCCTTGTACATGTCTAAAATACCATGGTAATACCAGTACCTTTTTAAAAAACTTCTATGCGATCACACCCTTAAAAAAACATACTGTGGCAGTATCATAATACAGTGATGATGTCAGATGGTAATGCTATAGTAAAGTATAGTATAGTAAAATACCAAAGTAAAATACCCAAATATTAAAGTATTACATTTTTGTAAGAGCAATTAACTCTTTTCTATTTATACTAACTTTCTGTTTTTGGATATATGGGATTTGTTTTTGGATAGGTACCATAATGTTTTTTAAAATAAAAGTTTCACTGTTCAATTATTGTTTTTAATCATTTTTGTTCATCAATGATGCATTAAATTGATCAAAAGTGACAGTAAAAACATTTATAATGTTACAAAAACACATATTTCAAATATTTAAAAATTAAAAAATTCTGTTCTTTTGAGTTTTTTCATGAATCCTGAAAATACGGTTTACACAAAAATATTAAGCAGCACAACGTTGATAATAATAAGAAATGTTCCTTGAGCAGCAAATCAGCATATTAGAATGATTTCTGAAGGATCATGTGACACTGAAGACTGGAGTAATGGCTAAAATGCCCCTTATTTGTATCAAATTCCCACACATGGCATAATAAATCCAACTGCATTTAAAATCTCAAAATGCATTATATAAATGAAAACACACACAGCCATAGTGCAGTAACTCACACCAACACCAATATACATCCACTAACACACAAGAACACACATATAATTGTGGCTTTTAGAAAACATACAATGAAAACAAATAATGAAACTTAAGGAATAATTCCTTTTTATGTATTGAATATCACCAGAGGATTCCAAAAATGTTCATCCTGTTTTGAATATTCTGAGGTCTCCAAAACTCAATTCAAAAAGCATATATATGATTATCACCCCTCTCCTCTCAGATGTCGGAGGCTTGTGTCAAAAAGGATGTCATGGGTTGCTATGAGAGACAGAAAGCCAGTCCAAGCCTGATTTGGACCTTCCAGAACCACTGGGACTTCAATCTGTTTTCCTCAGTGTGGATGGTAAAAATACCAGCTATCTTTGACTCTCTGGGGACAGAGCTGCTATATAACAGGCAATAAATCTTTTAAGCATCTACTTCTTGAAGCAACGGATAAAATACTATTATTTGCATTTTATAATTTAACATAGATTTGGTTTTGATTACATGTAAAGACAATAAGAATAAGAAACCTAAAAAAAAACAGGAATGCAGGAATTCCTTATAATATAAGAGGGATTTTCCCTCCCACGTAGAGAATATTAAGCTATCACTGCATTCAGCCATCTGGATGTAATCACCATCTGACTGAATAAAATATAAAACATAAGGATTCCAATATGAATATGGTTCTTTGATATTGTGATGGACTGTAATTCCTGTTATGATTTCTGTAAATATGATAACGAATTCCAATATGACACACATGAATTCTAAAGATTAAGAGAAATTAAACCGTCTATGGCAAATCAACCATACATTCAGGAATGGGATGCTGAAGCAAATACATAATTCTTTCATATAGAGAAAACAACGTATTATACTTGCTGTGTTTTGAAATTATGAATGAAATATAATTAAAAGTTCATATATACTTTAAAACTTTACTTTATAGCCATCTCATGGGCATTAATAACTAAAAATGTTTCAGTTTTGAAGCATCAACATTCAGGCACCTGCACAAGGACAATAACTCAGCACTTCCCGACGCAAAGGTCATTCCAAAAAGGAATCCAGGTACATCATGCCTCCTAAAATACCTTCTAAAGTACCCATTGCGACAAATTCAGTGACAAAATTCATCTAATATGGTCAAAGAAGAGAAATGTAGAACATTAATTACCAAAAAGTGTTGCTTATAAATATACTTCATTCATTACCAAAAAGTACCAAATTATAAAATACAATTCAAAATATACTATTTCACCCAAAATTAGTCTGTAGTGTATTTTATGCTTATTAAGAGTATCAAGCCATTCGCTTAGCAACATGCTACAATCAATCTCTATAGAATGCTGCAGAGATTACGTATTTTGTAGGCCAACCCAGAAATTAGCATTACCCTGGTTCCCTAGACAAAAAAAAAAAAGCCTAAATACAATTGGCAGAAGTAAAAAGCTAAAGTTAGGCTATAGGCCTTTATCACACTTCCGCGTTCGAAAAGCGGAAGCTTCAAGTATTAGCGTAAAATAACTTCCGCTGTAGCCTTTAACATTGGCCGTGCCCATAGCACGGGAATGTTGTGATTTATTTTTGTCAAATTTAGCACAGATACTTATTCTAAAGTTACCAACCTCTGTTTACAATCATTAATTGAGTATTGTGAAACAAAGAAAAAAGGCGTCATAATATTCTGACGCATATTTCGTTATTTAAACGGGAGCGTGCAAGCCATTCTGTATGTGAATGCGCAATACTTCAGAGTCTTATCACCTTATTTTATCACAGAACTGCAAAAATAGAATACAAACAACATATCACTTTAAAAAGCTTTAATTAGACAAATCTTAAATTATTAACTACGACTAAAGTCTATTTTGGGTGGATCAAATTAAAGGTTTGGGGGAAATTTATTGCATTAAACAAAAATGTTAACATTTTTTTTCATGGACTTACTTTACAATGCTGGCATCAAATTGAAGTTGTTTAAATAAAGGAATATGTCCAGGCAATAGACGATTAAAAAATAACTGGTTTGATTATTGTAAACAAATCATATCCTCCGTGTTTGAGTGCAATATTGGATAGCATTTTGCTGTAGACAATAATGGATGGTTATTTATTGCAAAAATAAACAAAATAACATTACAAATAAAATGAAATCATTCCGATGATTCCTCTAGCAGTAACTTGAGCTGCGTGCTGCTCTTTAATCTCATGCCGTCAGTACACCGGCAGCGCTGATGATCGCCTCGCTCAGATAATGTTACACATTAAAATGAAAGATGACATACATGGTAGGATAACATGTAAGTCTAAATAAACAGTTTTAAATATTTGTAACGATTGAGACAAATCAGACACAATTATTTGTTAGTTAACCAATAGTTTTAAGCTCACTTTGGGGCCTGACTTCCATCCCCCGAGAAGTTCTTAGTTACAAATTTTATTGCACCAATAAATGCCGAATGGAGAGCAGAAAAGAGACACACAAAAATCTGCATCTTCCCTGCATTTTCCACACAGAACACAGACGTTACTGCATTAATTTATAGACAGACTATTCTCTACATACATATTCCCAGGAAATGGTATCCATTATTACTGTTGTTGTATTGTACTCATTGTATTTACATGTTTTATGATTTTTAAATGTTATGACCTGCAAGGTAANCTCAAAACTGGCACCTGTCCATTGACAATAATGCAGCATTAATGCAACAACATTATGGCTGCATGACTAAGGATCCACTATGCTCTTTTTGTGGTACTGTGGATGAATCCGACTGAATTATTATGTTGCATTACTTTTAAACATCATGGCATCTTTCCCTTGAGTCCCAGAGGGCCACAGGGGTTCAGACGGTTGATCTGCCCAGCAGGGGTTGAAAATAAGTCGAGCGGAGGGTCAGAAAGCATGCGGCTCTGGAAAAATCAGGCTGGATATTTAGGGAGTAATGCATGCGAGTGCTCCTATCAAAGTGACTGAATTAGGCCAGGTATCTGGCCGCCTGTCACTGGACTACCCGCACACACCCCCACCAGATATACACACTCAACAACCCCCTAATGACTGCCCATCTCTTTCCTGTCCTGCTCCATCACACACAGACTTCCTGACCATTCTGTATCCACGGCACACACACCTGCCAAATCCGAAAATTCACATATTCTAGTCTGTTTCTCTGGACAGTGCTGGGTTTAATGTTCATTGGTGTTGGGGGCAGAAAGAAGATGAAAATAGAGAGACATAGAAAACAAGAAAGCAAGAATTGGCAGTCCCAAAGAAGTGTGAGAGCATCGTACCCTGGTCTGTTTCAGGACGTACGGTCCAGCAGAATTGGATTATAGTTGCTTCCATGCTTTTAGTGTAAGTGCTGTGTTTGGGCGGGCATGTAGCAAATAAAAACCCATTTTTAATCTCTTTTGAGGATTTAAAATTCCTATCCAGCCACATAGAAGGCACTTACTGAATTCACCTGTACGCAAACCACACCCAACTGTCCGGAAAAGAGAATAGCCAGGCGAAGTGAGGTTGAGGAAGGCCGACAGATGTACATCTCCGATTCGGCTCTTAAAGTCAAATTAATCGACTCATTTAAGCACAAACTGAGATGCAGTTAAATTGGGGTCAGTGAGGATGGAAAAGTTTGGCGTAGGTTAAAAGCACACATTCCCGCAGAGGCTTCTGGGAATCAATGGAGGGTTTGATCTTTTAAGTGTTCGGGGACTGGATGCTCAAGGTTTGATGTCATTGATATGTGTGTGTGTGTGTGTGTGTAAGGGAGGTATGGGATTGTGGCAATGGAGGAGCAGATGTACAGGGAAAATGAGGAAAGGACTGCTAAATGTATCTCATGTGAGCCAACCAAATCAACTGTCACTCAATGCGTTTAGGAGGAAGAACCCATAATGAATGTTTTTAAAAGAAAAAAATTAAGGTATTTAATTTCCTTAAAGGGTTAGTACACCCCAAAATGAAAATTCTGTCATTAATTACTCACCCTCATGTCGTTCCAAACCCGTAAGACTTTCGTTCATCTTCAGAACACTAATGAAAATCTTTTTGATGACAGAATGATGACACTGCCTTTGCAACTCCCACTTTGACGCTTCAAAAACTTCATAAAGAGATCAAAAAACTAAACCATTGAGCGATGAATCAAGCGGTCCAAATTTTCTGAAGAGAATCGATCCTTGTTATGATGAACAAATTTTACTCTTTTACTCGCATGTAAACATTGATCAGCGAACATATGCAGAAGAATGAAGAATATCTGAACCTGTATAACGCACAAGATCAAACCTCTTCCGGAAGCTCAAATGTGCCGTGTAACCAATGAGGTTCATTTTCATGTGTTACGCAGCACGTTTGAGCTTCCGTTATTGTGAGTTATTCAGGTTCGGTTGAGCTTCCCCTTACGAAAAAGAAGTTTATTCAAGTGTGCTATTAGCATACTTCTTTTAAACTAAAAATAATTCAGTCTACTTTTTATATACTTCTAAGAAATATACTTTATGTATTTCTGAGAAATATACTTAAAATTGCACTTAAATATACTTGACTTATACTGACAGAAAAGTCTAAGTATATTTGGCCTATACTTGGACTCAGTCTTTTGATCGAGATATACTTAAAAGTATATTTATAAAAGTATAGTATAAAAGTACATTGTTTGAAAATATTGATTTATAAAGAAAACAGATATATTCCTAATTATGAGTATCTGAATTTTTGTGTAGGCTAGTCCACTGGTAGTGTACATAGGAATTTACTTCAAATCTATTTCCTTCTTTCCTCGCAATTGACTGAATTTTTAGGCTATACGGTAGGGGGTGCTGTTACGCATTTTCTGAAAGAGTACAGAATCTCCGGATCAAAATGCAGGAGAAGAAGAAGCTGAAACAAGCGATAGAAGATTACTCACACAAATGTAAAATAAAGCGAGCATCAAACATTAAACAGCATATAAATAAAAACTGCCAAACTATGAAGCTTTGGGGGTGTTTATGGACTCGATCTACTCCACCTGTGTTTGATCATCATTCTGAATCCCATCCAGACATAGTAATTGACAAAAATGCAATTTTCTCAGCTTTTTGTTTAAAATGTTTCCTTTTTTTTTTCATGAAACTAGAATAAAATGTTTTTAAAATGAAAGAGTTAAAGTACAGTTAAATGTATTTCAAATATAAAATATAATACCTAAACAGGAACATAGTAGTATACTTGAAGTGCAAAAATAATATATAAAATACTTGCACTAAACTAGTAGTTTACTGAGAGTATATTTCAAAGTACTTTTATATACTAAAAATGTAATACTAGTATTAAAATAGTATACTACTAGTATAAGTTCACTTGTAGCACAGATGCAGTACAAATGAGAAACGAAGCTGTGAACTAGTTGTGTACTTAAAGTTTACTACTGTTACACTTATAGTACACTTAAACGTATACTTCAATTGGGCTAATTTAGTCCCAAGCGGTATTAAAATAGTACACTTACAAGTTTACTACTAGTACATTGATTTACTACATAAAGTATACTTAAAAAATATACTTGAACATTACTTAAGTATACTTTATAAAATGAACTTGAAGTATACTTCTTTTTCGTAAGGGGATCTGCTTATGTTAGCTGATCAATGTTTACATGCAAGTAAAAGCCTAAATTAAATCTGTTCATCATAACAAGCGATCGATGCTCTTCAGAAAATTTGGACTAAAGCGTTCAGTTAAAATGCATTAAGTGACCAGGTGTAAACATGGCCTAAAAATGCAGAAAGTTTTCTGTGAGGGGTAGGTTTTAGGGTTGGGGCTAGAACATACAGTTTGTACAAAATAAAAATCATTATGTCTATGGAATGTCCCCATAAAACATGAAAACCCAACATGTGTCGTGTTTGTGTGTGTGTGTGTGTGTGTGTGTTTAGGGGGGTGATTTACGTTGTTGTATATGGAGCAAGAGAGGACCACAGAATGTTCATTTTCCCATAATGCCCCTAAAGGGACAACATTTGCCCACATTCCTCTCTGGGAACACAAAGCCCTCACAATGGGTAAATGGGTATCGATTAAACTTGGAGTTACTTTGAGGCCAGCACGTTTAATGAAAAAAGAATGGAAAAACAGATCTTGATCCCTGGTCTGTCATCAGCAGCACAAGCCAAACCGCAAGAGTAGTGAGCAGCACATTACTCCAAACCACAACACTGTTCATCTGCTCCCAAACAGACCACACAGTACTAATAACCATTTGCTGAACAGTTTGAATTTTTAGCTGAATGAATTCACCACAATTGAGTATTTTGCAACAATATCAATAGCCCTGCACCTATCTGCACCTCATACAAGGCTGAACATGTTATGAGCAGGGTTACACAAGAGGAGATTAAATTAGAGACAACCTAGTTTAGAGCAACCTTATGAAGATAAAGGAAAAGTAATAAATTATTTGAAAATTAGGCAACATGCCTACAAGCACATGAAACAGATGTTCAGACACAAGTAGACTGAATAAGAATGTCTTGCTAAATTATCTATAAAGCACGCACATTGTGTGTACAAATAGTATTTTTTCTTAATCTGTTTAAACATGCATTTCAAAGTAATTGAACTCTATGTGGTAAACGAGGATGGATGGATGGATAGATGGATAGATGGATGGATTTCAGTAATATCAATAATACATTAACATCATAATTAACATAAGATACAGTCATCATTGTTCATGACACTTAATGTACTATATAACTAACGTTATTGATAATGTGTACAATTTTAAAGTTAGGCTGAATGGAGCAGAAAGACTCAAGGTGATGATACACAGGGCAACTTTTTGAGCAATGTTGCCGAGCGATGTTGCTTGGGCACTTTTCCCATTGATAATGGGCAACAAATTTCTATCTGGATACTTTAGATAGAAATTTGTTGACTATTCTCAATGGGAAAGGGCCCAAGCATCATCGCTTGGCAACATTGCCTGGCAACATTGCTCAAAAAGTTGCCCCGTGTATCATCACCTTAAAAGGGGAAAAAGGGAAGGGAGAAAGAGGAGGGTGTCAGACTCAATCACATTAGATATGCGGCCTCTTCTAGCACAGCTGAGACATTTTTAACTACACAAACACGTCAGGCTGAACACTCACCCCTGGGGCCAAACAAATTACGATTCATCAAGCCGCAGATCAACGTGGAGAGATATTTCAATACAGTCCATCAGAACTCCAGAAGCAGCTCTGCTCTGCTTCTGTGCATCTACACCGTATACATGTTCCAATGTCTGGTTTGTTCAGAAGAGGCCGCATATCTAATGTGATTGAGCTTTCCTGTAGCTCAGTGGTTAGAGCATGGCACTAGCAATGCCAAGGTCATGGGTTCGATCCCAGGGATTGCACATACTCAGATACAAATGTATAGTATAATGCAATGTAAGTCGCTTTGGATAAAAGCATCTGCCAAATGCATAAATGTAAATGTAAATGTAAATGTTCAGGTGCAAGGCAGTTTCCTATTCATAAACATGGCCAAGCAGGGTTTCTCAAACTTTTCGGCACACAAGACCCCTTTCTTACCCTAAATTGTTCTAAAAACTGAATTCAGCAATAATGCATACATTTTTCAAGACAAACCTACCATGATACTCCTGTAGAAGCTATACAGTAAGGCCCAAAACTCGTGAACACTGCTGTTTCAAGATCAGTTTCATAAATGTCTTCTTTTATGAAACTCTTTTCAGTTTCTCCTTGAGATGAACAACAGATACTTGAAAATGGTTGGTTTATTCAAAGACATAAAACACGTTAATGAATTTTTCTAGCGAGAAAACAAAAGGGACATATACGTAAAGAGCGCAGGGCATTATAAAAGCTGTTGGATCTAACAAAGTGGTCTTATTGCCTTCCATGGTTTTGCTAGTCTCACTTCAGACTGATGGCAGAAGGTCTGGACTCCATAGCAGCTTTTATTGGCCAAGGACTGCCCAAGATGACATCCGACCGACATGTAAAGCAACCAATCACAGTTCATTTTGTTCAGCGTCATGTTTAGGGCGTGAAAATCCAGTGTTTAGTTGATCCTGATAAGTGCTCATTGTCACAGATATAAACATGATGGCTTTCTTCTTCCATAAGGGGGTTTGGCCTCACAACGGCGTTGTTTCCAGACGGACTGTTAAGGAATGCGGAAATAATGATTTTGAAACTCCTGAAGTGTTTCTGGGACTATGGTTTTGCAGTGAGATTTTTGCTATTTTGCCCTGGCTGTTGTAGGGCCCTAAGTTTTCCGCTTAGTTAAAAATGTAGACGGAATTGAGGAATCCAATCATAAAAATGATATTTAAATTACAAAGTGGAATTTTGCAAGTTTTAGATGAATAAATCAAAAGTATATCATATCTTTATATGGACTAGTGTCTGTCAATATTAAAGTACAAAAAGACTGCTTTTTAAATATGAAATCTGCATGTTCTGCTTGTTTCATATACACACAGAAGGTCTTCATGACAACCAGTCAAAAAAAAAGTTTGGTTTAACCTGAAGAAATTGTGACAGAGATATATTACTATTGTACAGTAGAATGTACTTCTCAAAGTAGTAAAAATAACAACAACAACAAAAAATTAAAGCTGCAAGCAGCGATGAAAGGGCCCTCGCACCCAGGCTCACCGCTACCCGTTGCCCTTAAGAAAACAGTGAACAGTGGGCGACATGCATGTAAGCGAGTAAATACAGGAGAATTCTGACATTTTTAAAGTGCCCCACTTCCTTCTGCCAACAGGTGGCGTTTTGATTATATATTGCCATATACTTTAGATGTCTTCAGGCCAGGACTGTTATCAAATATGTGAAGTTTGGGGCAGATCGGACATTGTATGCCTGAGTTACAACAACTTTCTGTTTTGTGGCGTTAATCGCATACATTAGCACTTAGCCAAGTGTTGCATGATTTAACGTGTTTCAATGTTTGATACTTCGTGCCATATTGAAATGTGTTCCTGGGAGTGAATTACAGTGTAAAGCATGCCATTTCCTGTTGACTGCAGGTGGCACTATGACTAACTGAATATTTGCATGTAGATGTCTTCAGGTCAGGGCTCTTATCACACATGTGGAGTTTGGGGCAGTTTGGACATTGTATGCCTGAGTTACAACAGCTTCCTGTTTCATGGCGAAACATCAGACTTTGTTAGGCCGCCAAGGACATGCCCTTCAGTGAAAACTCAAGATCGTCGCAATTTAACATCACTAAGGCCTTAAGATTAGACTGACCAAATATGATGTGGTTCTGGTTAAATCTCAATGAGGAGTTAATCACAGTGTAAAACATGTAATTTCCTGTTGCCCGCTGGTGGCGCTATGACTGTAACTGAATACTGGCATGTAGATGTCTTCAGGTCAGGACTCTAATAAAACATGTGAAGTTTGGGGCAGATCAGACATTGTATGCCCGAGTTACAACAACTTCCTGTTTCATGGCGAAACATCGAAATTTGTCAGGCTGCCAGGGACACGCTCTTCAGTGAAAACTCTAGATCTTCGCAATTTAACGTCGCAAAGGCCTTTAGATTAGACAGACCAAATATGATGTTGATCTGATTAAAGCTCTAGGAGGAGTTTGTTAGAGTACAAAGTCTGGAAATGGCAAAAACTGCAAAAATTTTGCAGAGAAAATTCAAAATATCTCCCCTTCTGTTGGTTTTCAGATTTTGCACCCATGGGCTTTTATGTAGGTATTGGGCTGTTACATCTGTCTACCGAATGTCATACCTGTACGTGAAACGTAGCGCAAAGGGTGCTTAATTTAAATTTTGTAGGTGGCGCTATCGAGCCATTTTGCCACACCTAATTCTGAAACCCATATCAGACGTAAATTTTCACCACTTCTGACACTTGTGCAAAGTTTCATGAGTTTTCGAGCATGTTTAGGCCCTCAAAAATGCGATTCATTTTGGAGAATAAGAATAATTGACCGACCAATTACAATAGGGTCCTCACACCATCGGTGCTCTGGCCCTGAAAATGATTAAAATTATTTTTCAGGAATACCACAGTTTTCCTTCAATGTTTTAATTTTAACAGTATACCTCTGTTGTGCAGTTTTCTGAATGCTAAAAAATAAAAGGAACTGTTAAATTTGATTACATTTTAAAAGATCAACTCAATTGTTAATAATTTATGCCTTGTTTTTTACCACCATTTTTTATTTAAAAAAATGAAATAAATTATAAATCTAGAAAAAATTCATAGGGCCCTACTATTTGAGACGGATGCCTGGGTGGTCCACAGATCCCAGTTTTTTAAACACTCCAGTACTGAGATGAAAGAAAATTATGGGAACAAAAATGTATGTATGGGATGTGCTTTTGAGCCTGCATTTCCCATACAACCACCATAGCTCAACATGTTTGGATGTGCTAACAGATTTTAGGTCTCTTTTTCCTCACCTTTCTCTACATACTGTAGTGTGTTCATGCTTTACTGTAATGGGATATGCACTGCACAATAAATAATGAGTAACGCTTATCTGTACTATTATAAGACCACTGCAAATAGACCGTTAACTACATAAACACACACATCACTGAAGTGCTGAAGTATTAGATGTGAGAGCACTACACACCACAGGGTTGCATCCATGCATGCGTGTGCGTGCGTGTGGGTGTATAACCTTGTGTTTACACTAAGTTCACGGCCAGATGATGATGCAGCAGACAATAGCATTTTACACAGAAGTATTACACAACAATTGTTTCGTAGAATGCAGCATTATACAACTGACGGCCACATAAATGCCAAACCCGAGGCCAGTCTGAAAAAACTGCTCAGATAAACACACCTAAACTAAAGGGAACTGAAATAAAATAGGTACAATAGGATGTTTACACCAAAATTCAGACATTTACAACTCTTTTAAATGTCAGGCTGAATGGATTTTGAGAATGTGCTTCCACTTCACCCCACTCTCCATTTTGGCCTGGATTCATCCACTCATATGCAAATTGTCAGTTTATCTCTCCCCGTGTCACACACACACTGGGTCTATGGCTTAAACTCACTACCGAAGGGGTCAATTGACCTTGTTAACTGCCTAAAAACACATTAGTGTTATTTCCAGCACAGCTCTCCAGCTATCAGTACTCCCCATGTTCTGTGCAGCTTCCACCTGCTGCTTTCCAAACCATTATAGACAGAAATGTACTGACACTGAGATGAATAAATTTAGGGCATAACTAATGTGCCACAGGCAGTGCGAGTGTGTGAGCAGTGGAGGACGTGCACAGGCTAATCAATAATCAATAGTGTGGTTTTGGCTGTGTTGCCATTGGTTCCCCTGTGCATTAAATGAGACTTATTGGCATGGTCATCTGCATTTTGCCATTAGTGATTAGCAAACAGCCGCTAGGCCCATACAGTTAAGTGGGTCTAATGTTATGTGCATTAACTACTAATGACAACAGGGTACAACCAGATTACCAAACAGTCACCAAACAACTATACTGTCATTTAAGGTCTCCTGATAAGGTTTTACAGTTTCAACCTGTTAAATGGTTATAGCTGTTGTCAGAAAGAAACTATATAACAGATAAATTCATAAAGTGCCTCTGGCATAGCTTTAAGTCATCATGTTTGTGCATATTAAATTCTTCATGGACTTTAGTGAGGGAAGACAACATTTAATCTGAGACAAATAAAAAAGTGATGGTCTTTTTTCAACATTTTGTTAACTGAACGGTTGTTATCAAGTTAAACAAAAGTAAAATTTAAAACATTAAATACATTCTAAAATATATTAAAATATAAAACAGCTATTTTAAATTGTAATAATAATTTGCAATATTACTGTTTTACTGAATTTTTGATCAAATAAACGCAGTCTTGGTGAGCATAAGAAACTTCTTTCAAAAACATTTTATTTTTAAAAATCATACAAACCCTAAACTTTTGAACAGTAATGAATACATACACAAAATAATTAAAAAATTATTAATTTGAAGAGATGTGATTATAAAAAACTTAAGGAAATTTATCAATAGGATTTCAATAAAATTCAGTTTTGTTTCATCAATTTCAAAGTCCAAATAATCTAGCCAGCTCCTTTGCTACTAAATTATATTTCATACTTATCAGTAGAGACAGCGAACTTAAAAATAGCTGTGACATGGGAGGCTAGGGACTATTGTTTAACCATGAGCTGCTAGTGCAGTGGCTACTCATCTCATATTTTCTAATGAGTTTGGCAGTTTGCGGTAAGGGTAATGTCTTATGTTTCCTGATGAGGAGGGCTGCCACCACTGAGGCTAATGTTTAATGCCTCCTGATGACAGGGGCTGCTAACACTGGCTAATTTCATGCATGAAGACCCATCCGCATCTCATCCGCTCTACTGGCACACTGATGCTAATTACAGCCCAAAACTGCTTGATTCCTGCCATCATCCACAGTCACTCTGCTATATTTTAACCAACGAAACCATCAAAATCACACAGCATGGACTGACAAGGAAGTATCTTTGTGATGCTATGACCATGACTTTGCGATGCTAAGCTTGGTTCTCATATATAAGCCAAGCCTACAATCTTTATACATGTATAGTATTGCCCTAAACCACTTTTTAAAGTAATACACTGAGAGCGGTGTCACATAGTACCTCTTCTCAGGGCTGGCCAGATGAACAAATTAAAGTTGTTTGTGATTACTGGATACATTGTTTATAAATAATCATTTTGTAGAAATTGCACAGGCAGAATTGGACATATTACATTTAAACCACCATACATTTTTAGTTTCCAATAAGACACACACACAAAAAAAGATTTGACTGCAGACCAAAGGAGGATTTGTATTTGTGAGCCCATAAGCATCCCCTTGAGCAAGACCCTGTTTGTGTCTTTAAGAATAGATCTCTCAGCCAAAGAATTAAATGGAATTGTCTTTTCTTAGTGAGACGCAGATGTTTGATCAACAGGCCCAACAGCTTTACTAATGACATAATGTGTCATCATCAGCAATATACGTGATACATGATAGCAATAGTATATATATACACAGTATAAAATTATTTTGCAAAAAATATCAATTTTTTCAGTTTAACACAGCATCTTTAACAGAAAAAAACCTCCTGGAAAGATTGGCGCAAAATAACTGCAATAAAGTTGCTGCAAACTGGGAAGACTTGGGAAGACTGTGGCTCTTTTTTCCTAAATAATAAACGACTTGCGCCTTAGAGCGCGCAGATGAAATGCAATAAACGCTTTCATGTTATCCGCCGTTTGGATGCCTGGTGTTTGGGAACACAGCCGTTTGAGACAGTTCTGGAAGGTAATTCCCAATCATTTTGATGACAGATTTTGGCTCAGACATTTCAGAGTAACCAATTACAACATTTGAGATGCTGTGCAATGAAATTGGTCTGCTGGTTAGTCCAGTTATCCAATCGCATCCTCTGTTGAGGCAAAGTCACATGAGTTTCTTGTTGTGCAATTGAGGGATTTATTCAGTAAATGTGTTTCCATTGTAGTTTATGAGCAGGTCTTGTCAGATTAAAAAAAAAAGGATTTTATGTGCATTTTCAGAATTTATGCACATCTTGGCGTTTCCATTCAGCGTTTTTTATATGATGTCCCAAAATTTGCATAAAAATAGGTGGGTGGAAACATAGCTAATGCTGAAAACATTTGTGATGCTTAATGTATTATTATTATTATTAATTATTTATTTTTTTTGGAATCCATGACATATTTTTCAGGATTCTTCAATAAGGTAAAGTTCAAAAGAATAGCTTTTTTTTTTCTTTTTTTTTTCTTTTTTTTTTAACATTGATAAAAGTCTTTACTGTCTTCTTTACTGTAATGCATCCTTGCTGAATAAAAGTCACATCTTTCAAAAGAAATAATACATATACCGTATTTGTTTGAAACAACATGAGGGTGTATTGATTTTTCAAAGTTGAAAATAAAGCAAAAATTATTGTAGTAAGTTTTTCTAGAACTATTTGACAAGAACAATTACTATTTCAGTCTTTCTACTTCAAAATGAAGAAATGGCAAGTAAAACATTGAATTAAACTGAAATTTAATTCAATGTGTTACTTGCCGTTTCTTCATAATTGTGAAATTTACAAGTGAAAACTGTTTCTACACTAATTTTTTTCAGTGTGAGTGAATAACAACAGTCTACCATTTAGCTGTGAACTATATTTAAAATATTTACACCAAAAGCACCTGCATTTGCTCTACAGGAATGAGAACAAAACATAACAGATGTTAAAAATACTCCTGAAACTGGGTTTAACACTTGCACACACAGACAAGTTAAGAATAATAATAATAAATCAACACAAAAATACTTTGTCTCTCCTGTCTTTTGTCTCTATCGCTTTCGATCAGTCTCTAAGTGTCCATACAACTTTTCTGCTTGTTAATGACTTTCCTGCCCAGGTAAATATCATCAGCACTCCAAACTGATAATTCATACCAAGAGTGTATAACTGTGTGATTCAGGACATGTGATGTAAAGCGAATAATTGGCATGTTGTGCATATGATGAGTGTCTGACTCCGTTTTGGTGCCTGTGTAACAGTGTGTGATCGAGAGACAGGCATGAAGAAATTGGCCTTTGCACGTAAGTGATAATAGGACACAAGCTCTGCTAATCAGACTAGTGAATCATACGAGCAAGCAAAGGAATGGTGCTGATGGACAGAAAGAGGGCAGACAAAGAAAGGCAAAAAAGAAATCTGAATCATTAAATCCAAAGGTAGGCGTCTTAGAAAGAGTGTATTGGTTTAAGAAGAACCAGAGAAGAGCATTGCAAGTGTTATGGAAGGCCTAAATAAAACCCACATTAAGCCAGAACAAGGACCAATCCTATGTATATGTGCTATCATTGCTGACGAGGCTACAATGTTAGCAGCCGTTTAATCATTGAGACAGAGAATATTAGGCGTGAAAAATCCAAAACCATAATTTGGAAAGAACAGACCAACAGAAATGAGAGCGCACCTGTTCAATCAGTCTGATTTTCCCCCACATTTCTGTCAGAAAAGCAAAAAGGGACTGGCATGACAATGAGGCTTCAAAAAGACTAATTAAAAGCCTGCCACTTTCAGACACTCTGATAAAAGCATGATAACAGGCAAACAGAAATTTAGTCTTGATGGATAAGTCAGAAAGCTGTATTCTTTCCTGATAAAAATCTAAAAGACATGCATGTCTTTCCTACTTAGCTTCTATTTGTGTGTGAAAATAAGCTGCTAAATGCTTCTTAACGACAATGTTAATTACTAGCTTTGCTGTAAAAAGCAGCTTTACATGAATTCATTATAAATCATGATAATAAAACTTAAAAACCCAAGGTTTCTTGTCATTGAGATGAATGCAAACAGATAGTCAGACCGATCAAAAAGGCAGCATCAACCTACACTGAAAAAAATTAACTTTCACTGTTGTTAGTTTCACTCAAACCACCCTTGTTCACATTACTTAAAAACTCATGTAACTACATGAACGTAATTTAACTGCGTTGTTTCTACTAAAAATGAGTATTGTCAGCTTTACTTAGTAAGTGTTTGTTCAGTCAACTTAACATTGCTGTGTGAAACGCACACATTATTGTTGACATAACTAACTGTGCAGTGGATCCGTAGTTCCCAGCAAGCTTTGCAAGGGACTGCATTAGGAGAGTAAATTTAGGGATTAAAGTGTTATTTTATGTGTTTTTCAGTAAAGGGAAAGATGTTAGTTTATGTTAGTGTTTAATGTTTAGTTATGTTGGACATTTGGAGTAGTTTCTGTAATGTTTTTGAATTTTGTGGTTACCATTATGCAGAAGAGTGTCGCCTGTGTTTAGGGTGTGCGCACTCATATACGAATGTTTATAGGATGAAATTTCTGCTCTCAATTCAATTGAGTTTGTTCAATTAGTTATTTTTTGAGTGCATTTGATAACTGCATTCTGATATGTTGTATCCTTTTTATTTAAATGATTATTCAATAATAAAAATAAAAAAAAAGTGTTCACCTTACGTAATCAACATAACATTATTAAGTAAACTGCACATATAAATATTATGTAACAGTCACATTCAAATGATTTGTATTTACTCAAAGAAATTTTGTCAGCTTTACTTGAATTTCTTTTGTTCATTCAACTAAATTTGTACAAATTACTCAATATTGTTGCGTGGAACCACTTCTTTTTTAAGTAAATCCAACAATTAATTTTTTTGAGTGTATGAATGGCTTATTATAATTTGTTTATGGGCATTAAACTGACATGAAAGAAAGTATTATCACAAATTACACACCTCACCCAGCACATCAGCAAATAATTCTATGCGCTATATATGAAACAATATTTCCTGTTGTTACGTTCACTTTTTATATTCAACGTCAACTAATATCTCTTTATTCAGTCAAGAGATGAATCAAGACATGCACAAAATAGACACATTTTGTCTATGCAAGCTCAGTCCTGAGAGATGTGTGACAGCACAATCAGGTACAAAGTCATATTTGACTCTCACTATGAAAAGATAATATACAATGAAAACAGGAGAGTTTTTAACTTACAGTTTTTAACTTACTCCTCAACTTACAGTAAAGAGTAGATAGTAAGAGTGATATTAGGAAAGTAAGAGGTAACACACAATGGTTAAACACCATGCCATCCAAAAGGAAAGAAAATCAAAAAGAAGGTAGACCCCCTTAAGTACAATGAATTCTTAAAGGGTTAGTCCAGTCTGTTCATCATATAAAGCAAACCAGTCTCTTCAGAAAATTTGCACTAAACCTCTTGATTCATATGGATTAGTTTTACAATCTCTTATGAACTTTTTGTAGCGTCAATGTGGTAGTTGTGTAGACTGTCAATGGAGGGACATAAAAATATCTTATTTCTATATTCTTGTTCCGAAGATGAAGGTGTGTGTGAGTGTGTATATATATATATATATATATATATA
>RJVU01074626.1:3082032-3096828 GCA_003731715.1 Anabarilius grahami
TTTATTCAACAAGGATGCGTTAAATTGATCAAAAGGGACAGCAAAGACTTCTATTGTTACAAAAAAATAATTTTACTAATAAATTATGTTCTTTTGAACTTTCTTGTCATCAAAGAATCCTGAAAAAGAAGTACCACGGGTTCTACAAAAATATTAAGCAGCACAATTGTTTTCAACATTGGTAATAATAAGAAATCATATATGTTCTGTGGCGGGAGGAGCAAATGACAGACACTGCAAGTGTGGCGTCAGGCCTGGGAGAGGCATTTATTAACAAAATCAAACATAAAAATGTCCAGAAGGATAATAAAGTGTCCAAGTGGGAAAAAAGAGGTGGGAAAAAGTGTCCAAATAAACAGGGGATCTGGTGTCCTCATCATGCCAGGGAATCTTGAAGAAGGGGCCGGGAAAGCTACCCTCTCTCTGGTCTGGGGTGCGAGGGGTAGCAGCTTCTCAGCAGCTCATCTTCCCTGAGGCCGCAGCACATGAGAGGAAATAGTGGCCCGGCACCCTAGCCCGTCGTCACCGCAAATGGTGTTTCCCATCCGGACCGCAGGTTAGGCGACTCAGTCAATATGGCGGGAGTGGGAATCCCTCCAGGACCCATGAGGACACCAGATTGCATGCACAAGGAAAGAGACAGGTCTCTCGAGGAGAGGCGTGCTCTGCATTTAACAGTGACGGTGACGAGGCTCCATTCAATTCAGGTGTGCCTCATAATGCGCCACCAGTCCTAGTTTTTACCAAGCCCCTCGTCTCTCACAACCACTCCTGTCAGGAATCTGGCGAAGGGCGGAAATTTAAGGGACGAGGAGGCACTGATAATAAGGGGGAGGCAGCCGTTCCGTCACAATATATGTGCGTGCATGTGTAATAATCATCTGTGGACTGTTAAATTTCTTTTGAAATTCATGAGTGGCAAATTCAGTCTCAATTCCAATATGTTATGTGAATGGAACTCAATTCTGAATTTTGCCCAACACTGATACACAGACATAGCAATTCCTTGTCTAACAAGAAGAGAAAAAACTCTCAAGTGAGCAGGGACTACCTCTATCTCTTTCCCTTTGAGACTAAAGGAGCCATTTATAATACTAATTGGTTCTAATATTATGAAAGCGGGAATAACATCCTTTACCTGCTCTGATTTCTCCTCTATTAAACCCATTCAACAACACTGAACTTAATACGAAACCGAAAGAGGGAGGTTGTATTTAAACACACACCTAATCAAACACAGCTTTTTTCTTGTGTTAACATCTGTCTCTGGTGAACCAATTACAAGTGGTCAGCAGAGACAAATTGCTGTTTACACCTGATATCAGTCTCTAGTGGCTACATATGATTGGATTTCATCAAGGGGGTGGATCTCTGATTCCCTGAGTAAATATCGTATTGTCCGGGATACATCAGAAAAACACACTGTGGTCAATGACTACCTTTAATATTATAGATCCATTGTAAGGTTTCGGGATGAACTGTGGTGCAAGCACATTACACGAGAACCATTACACCCCTAATACATACGGTACACAAATGTTAATTTGAACAGATGTGATTACATGTTTGTAATTATTTTAATTAAGCTGAAATTAAACTTGATTTATTTTAATTAAATATGTAATTCATTTTAATTAAGTTAAATATGTAATCATATTTAATTTATCATTATTTATCACTTTTTTATCACAATTATTAATTTATCACTTATATTCTATTATTAATATGATTATAGAATAGGAAACCACGCAAATGGAATGCAAATAGTAGGAATGCAGGCATTTTTGGGCTAGATTTAAGGGTAAAAACTCTGAGTTGCCACACAAATCTATCTCAATAGGGGTGGTAGTTTAAGCCCCCTGTAATATATGAATTATTTGACCAGTGGGCTCCACGGCTCCTGTTTTGACAAATCCTGCTCAGTTTTGCCAGCTCTAAAGCCTGAGACAAATCTGCTGGAGAGTTTGAAAATGTGTGCCCAAGCCTAAGTCATGAACAAACTCTCAAGCATAATTCCTAAAATTACTGTTTCTGCATTACACATGTATCCTACTTATCCTGTTTTAAGCCGAGAGGTTTTACTCACAGACCTGTTCAAGCCCTTCTGCCCAGGAAGAGTAAACTTAACAATAAACTTTCCCATTTGGGAGTACATACACTGTAGTGTACTGTATGTGCACTGGAGATAGTTCACTCAAAAATGTAAATTTTGTCATCTTCAGAAGACTTCAAGCACATGAGGCTACTTTTATGGTACAGAATTTTTAGTTCAGGTGTTTAAAGATCATAAAATGTTCATTAAAACTTCTATAAGCTCAATTAGTTCATGCTTCTACCATCTATAGATTAGCCAATCCAAGTGTGATGCTAAAGGATCTAGGGAAGTTTACTTTGTGTAATCTATTAACAGTTTTCCTCAGGGTATTCACATCTGAAATCAGCCACGTATGAAACCAAAGTCTCAGGGGTAGGGAAGAAATTAGCCGCTGTTTACTTACGTTCATCCAAGAAGGGGCACTTTAGGGGAAAATTAGCAGAGAGAGGTAATGCGTTTCAGAGGTTTGCAGCTAAAATGTTCTGCGTATACGTGTCTGTGTGCGTTAGGAAGTGATGTGGTGCTAGAGGGAGGCCCAAAGGTATTTCTTTCAATGTCCTTAACAAAGAGTTAGATTAAAAAAAGACACACCTGTGTTCACATCTAGCCCCTAAGCAAACACACACAAATAAGACACACAGGCCCCTCAGCAGCTTCAATTCTGAAGACACATCTGCGGCCACGCATGCCTACAGGGATTTTCACACTCCTGCACATCCATGGCCTAAGAATAAAACTGCATATAACACCCCTGGACACAAATACTAATTATATTCCCAAAATATCACACAAATTTCCATTCACTAACAATGAAACAAGCTGCATATCTATACTACGCTCTTTACTTCTCTGATGGTGAGAAATTACAAGCTTTTAAAGGGATAGTTCACCCAAAAAATAAAAAATAAATACTATGGTAGTCAATGGGGGGCGAGATCAGTTTGGTTACTGACATTCTTCCAAATATCTTCCTTTGTGTTCAGCAGAATGAAGAAATGTATACAGGTTTGGAACAACATGAGTGTGAGTATATGACCTCGTCGAAATGGTGATAATGTTTTTCAGGATTCTTTGATGAAAAGAAAGTTCAAAAGAACAACATTTCTTAAAAATATAAATATTTTTACTATACTATCACTTTTGATCTATTTAGTGTCTTTGCAGAGTATTTTTTCAAAAGTACTTACTGATCGCAAACATTTGAATGGTAATTCATGCGTAAACCGAGCAACTGCCATTAAGATAAATATGAATGTATTACAGATCTCCTTGCAGTTATCTTTGATACAACTTCCTATGTTCAATGGGCTAAGAAAATGAAACAAACTACTCCTGATTTTGCATACTTCATAGTACATACTGTATTGTAAAAGAAACAATATAGAGTATGAAAACTGGGATGCAGCCTTATTCTTTAAGCACACTATTATACAGTATGTGTGTATCTGAATGAGCTCTGAGCCTTTGAATGCATATACAACCATGTGTAAGATTATTTATTCTTTCTGTGTCTGTAAGCCTCACTGTGCACTGTTCTCTGTGGAGCTATTTTGTAGTAAAATATTAAACGGTACACAGCTCATAGACACACACACACACACACAGGAGGCTCTTGTAAGTTGTAAGTCAGTGTTTCGTTCTCCCAGGGCCTTCACTAATGTTTCATCTCTCTCCTACACACACGCACAAACACAAATCTACCAGGACAATTGGTGATTTAACCCCAGAGAGCTGTAAAGTGTTTCAAAGAGCAATTTATGGCCAGAGTATCCAACACTATGAATAGACTTTATAAACCCACAGCAGATTTGCTCTTGATTTAGAATCATTCACAGAGTGGTAGTCAACAGAGATAATCAAATTACCTGAATGAGGAAAAAAAGCAAAAACATTTCATTAGACTTTTTAGTTTACAAAATTTAAAGTACGACATTTTTAACTGTTTTAGTAAAAATATAAGATGATACATTTAAACAAAATATATTAGCAAAAAATACATTAAGATTTGGTAACACTTTATTTTAGGGTTTTTTAACTAGTTGCTTATTAGCATGCATATTACTGGAATATTGGCTGTTTATTAGTACTTATAAAGCACATATTGCCTTATTCTGCATGACCTTATTCTACATTCGTAATCCTACCCAATACCTAAACAACTACCTTACTAACTATTAATAAGCAGTAAATTAGGAGTTTATTGAGGGAAAAGTCATAGTTAATAGTGAATATGTGTTTCCTATACTGAAGTGTTACTCAAGATTAAAAAAAATATATATTTATATATATATAATATACCTAAGATATAACATTATTGTTACATTGTTAAGGTGAAGTGTGTAATCTTTGTCTGATATTTTTCCTCAGAATTTACATGTTTTTTAGTTTGTTTAGTGTGCACTGAGATGTAGCTGTAAACTTTTGCGGGGTCAGGAGTTACACATTCTACAGCAATATGCTTCAGTGGAGCACTCTGGTATACAACCCATTATCTCTCTCTCTCTCTCTCTCTCTCTCTCTCTCTCACACACACACACACACACACATGCACACACAGACACTCACACAAACACACAGACACTCACACACACAGATGGAGGCAGGAATCAGTAGCCACTCGTGTGTCCTGTTGCCCCTGTCCTATTAACCTCATTCCTCTCTCTGTCCCTCTCGGACTGTAGCCTTCAGCATATAAATACATTGAGTTTTTATAAACGTGATGCATTAGTCATGTGGTATAGCCTAGACTGTCCACCTCACTGCCCTACAGTTTACCACAGTTACTTGTGTTATTAAGTAAGCAAGCAAAGAAAGAAAGAAAGAAAGAAAGAAAGAAAGAAAGAAAGAAAGAAAGAAAGAAAGAAAGAAAGAAAGAAAGAAAGAAAGAAAGAAAGAAAGAAAAAGAAAGAAAGAAAGAAAGAAAGAAAGAAAGAAAGAAAGAAAGAAAGAAAGAAAGAAAGAAAGAAAGAAAGAAAAAGGTAGCGTAAAACTGTGGTTCTCAAATGGGGCAGGGGCCTATTAAAGGGCCTTAACGAGCTTTCAAAGGGGCCTCATTACCTATGTTTCCATCCAAAGTTGCGTATTTAACTTGTGCGCAAATTTGGAATATCGCATAAAACATTTGCCATGCAACAAGATTGGTCCGCTGGTTGGTCCAGTTATGCCGTCCCATTGCAAAGTCACGTGTCTTTTTTGAAGCGCATCAAGGAATTTATTCAGTAAAAGTGTTTCTATCGTAGTTTATGCGCATATTTTCGTATCGCATAACAAATTTATCTGACTCATTTGAGTTTTTTATGCGCATTTTTAGAATCTATGCACATCTTGGTGTTTCCATCCAGCGTTTTTGACGCAATATCCCAAAATAAATAGGTGAATGGAAACATGGCTAGTGATGACTTAAAATTATGTAAAACAAGACAAAACAAGCATTAAATAAGCCAAAACAACTATTAATCAAGATATTTCTTATTTAATTCACCACTTTAATAAACCTGCATATATGTATGATTATAAAAGTGTGGTTTCGAGACATGGAAAAATCAAGTAAATTATTAAAATCATAAAATCCATGGCCATTTTTATAAAGTGTATACGTACTGTATATCTAGTTATGCCAAGCACTAAAATATTTAGCAATAAAAATATATTTTTTAATAATAAAAAATGTGATAATCCTTATCCACAAAAACACAAATAACTGGATTAATCATGAGGTTGTCGAATGCTGTTGTGGACAACGGGGGCGTGGTTGAGAACCATCGACGTAAAAGTACCTTAAATGAGTCCATATGGCTTGTGTGCTATATTGCAAATTGGGCGTGTCCATTTAAAGGGGCTCTATGTAAGATTTTTACTTTAATAAAGCATAAAATACCCCGATATGTTTGACAGATATTTAGGAAACATGCTAAGTTCACCTACTTGTTTCTCAGAAAAACAATGCTACAGCCAGATATTCTACTTTGAAATGTGCTTTCCGTGTCGGAATGTCTGTCTTTGTTTTGGTCTGTGTGAAACCGTGTGCTGCCAGTTAATCAAATAGTATTTCGACATCACAGGTTGCCAGTTGGCGGAAAACATTGCGTATTGCAACCAAAAACCAACAAACAAACTGTGTCAGAGAATCGCAGATTCTACTTGACCTAAAAAGCCTCTGAATCCATCTAAATATCTCTATGAACAACAGCATATTAAAACAGATAAATCAACTCATCAGCTTACAGTGTGTAAGTCTCATAAGCTTTCATTGACAATTGCGCACCCTATTGTTGCTGGCAACCCGAGTCTTTGAACGAGGGGGCGGGCCAAACAATATTTTGAATTTGGACTGCAGTACCTATTTTGAACACTGGGTGTCATTTCTACATAGAGCCCCTTTAATGTGTTTAATCTTTTGACATCCCTAATTACATCTTCTGAAGCTATACTTTATCACTATGGTGCTTTTTTGTCATATATGGAGCTCAGTAGTGTCCGCCATTCACTTTCTTTGAATAAAGTACCTCAGAGATTCTGCTAAACTTCTTTTGTATTCAGTGGAAGACAGAAAATCATTTGGAATGACATGAGTGTGAGACTGAGTGAACTACTCCTTTAAGTGAGTGAGAAAGTATTCGTGTTTTCATTATCTCATTTACTTTCATGGTCTCACATTATCTTATTTAGGCCAAAACCCAGCATGAGTGTGACTTCTGTGCTCTACTCACTCTCTATCTCTGCTCTCAATGACCCATAGACTGCTCTAATTTTATTTCCCCATATTTTCATTAGTTGTGGCTGTGCAACCAGGGGAAATACATTCTGCCTGCTTGTGTGTGGCAGTAAATCAATACAGTAAGCGTTAGTCTTCTCTCCTCCTCCTGTAGACTGTCATCCCTCACCTCCCTCTCTCACTCTTGCTCTGTTTAGATTTCTCCAGGTTCTAACAGTTAGACTGATAATGCCTGACCTGAAGGTCACCTGCCGCAAACTTCCAAAGGTATTACAGCATTCTGAAGAGATGCAGTCAACGATACAAGCTGGGAAGAGTGTGTCGTGATGGGTGACACAGAGGATCTAATAGCTTAACTATCTCACTACTGTAGATCCCTGATGCCATATCGCCGTTGTGTTTAAAAATGCCATTCTGAAAAGATGAGGGACAGATGAGGATTTTAAATACAGTCCACCATTAGCACAAATAGAGTATGAATATATTCCTGTGATGGCAAAGCTTAATTTTCAGCAGCCTTCACTGTCACATGATCCTTCAGAAATCATTCTAATATCCCAATTTGGTGTGCAATTATTATGTTATTATTGGTGCTTAATTATTAATGATGGTTCATATAATTATCAATGCTGAAAACAGTTTATGCTGCTATCAATTCAACAGATTTTGTGAAAAAATCATGGCATTAAATGATTTTATTTGTAGGATACAGTCAAGACCTCTGAGAAGCAACAGATTCAAATCCACTTCTTAAGGGGGATACAAACATTTGACGAGTTTAAAACTACAGTAGCTACTTTTTATATAACATAAAAAAACATAGCAGAATATTTATCTAGTTCTCACAACAACAACACATGGGGAAAAAGTATAGGAACACCTAAGTGTACCATTTTAAAGGAAAGTGCCATTGAACAGTGAGATGAAAAAGGAAGGCGTGTCGCCCCTCTGTTTATTCAATGGCAAAAATACAACTTTTCCCCTCTTCTCTCACTAGGTGCTGTGTTTGTGCGACAGCAGAACGTGTGATCAGAATAGACTAATAAAACCAACTCTTTTTTTCTCTTATTATTCATCTTCTCTCCCTCCATCTCTCCTGTCAGCGTGTGACTCACAGCACAACTGAATCAGAGAAGCATTTAAGTGCAGGAACCAATTTTCCCCACCGTATAAAAACCACATGAGTACGAGAGCTGAGCAATTACCGGCGACGATGACAGCTTTAGGGTGACGCTCGGGTCGTAAATTTCTCACTCCGCATGCCGTTGGGAGATTTCTACATGCTTTGGATATCAGGACAGACTCCCATAAATCGCGGAAACGTCTATTAGAATTCCCATTCCGGTGTTCCTCTCTCCTAACCCATCTCCTCGCGCTGTCTGGGGAGCTAACCTAGAGCGGTGCTAACGGCGGCGCCGTCATCAGGGTGACTTGCTATGGGAGGACGAGGGGAACAGCGAGGAGCTAATTTGCACAGGAGGAGGACAGTGGGGCTGAGGAAGCTGCCGAGGAATCGCTGAATGGTCGAGAAAGCAGAGGAGATGTCTGAGATGCGGCGAATGCGCTGGAAAATCCACAGAGAAGGACTCGCGAGGCCTAATCAATCAAAGAGTGTGTGCGGTGATTAAAAAGCACTCAGGTGGAATTTGTTACACTGAGGAGTGTTCTCTCCTCAAAGGAAGAAAAAGAGCTTGTGAGTGGCAGAAACTGAAATAGGAGCCCAGATTAAGAAGCCTTGGAGCTAATCATTTCTCCTACTACAGTCCCCAAAACTCCAACCTCATTGTACAAACTGAAAAAAAGTTAGCAGAACGAAAAAGCAATAAGACCACTAAATGGTGTGAAATTTCAAGTGATTCACCACATATTCTGAGACAGAGCATAAAATAGCGATTCTCACAGAAACATGTCCAGGTCACATTTTACCCCCCAAAATAGAAATGATATTTATAAAATCTTTTTATATTTTTTCATAAACAAAATTAAGCCTATTTTTAGGACCATTATTGATTTTACATTGTGACATATTTATGATAATTAAGCATGGTTCAATTTTGGCTGAAATGTAATCTGGTGTTCTTAACAGGTTTTGTTAGATTCATCAAAAAAGTACAATATGCCTAAAATAGTAAACATAAAATAATAAATGAGCTATTTTTTTTCCATATGAACTTGATCTGGTAGAGTAAGCAGGGAGTAACATCATAGCAGTACTTACTTCTCATTGGTGGAGCTGGCCTTCCTCTGGCAGAACATGGACAGGGAGGAGGAGCCAGGCACTACTTCTTGCTTGATTTCCCACGCTGCCAGATTACTGGGCTTCACCACCATGAAATTAATGCCTTCCCCATACTGGACTCTAAGGAAATCAAGAACACAGGATTTGAGCACCCTAAACAAAACACCCATATACTTATTCTCTTGACATAACTTCATACAAATTATGCTCAAACACACATTTTTGTTTTTTAATTTAGAAAATGCAGCTCCTTAATGATAACATATTGCTTTTTTATTACCCGTTTAATAAATAATCAGCTGCCACCAGGTATAAAATCCCAAGCAGATGACTTACATTAATATTTAGTGGTAATTCTACATCCAAATTTAGAGAAGCAACCACATGGGGGTGTAGCTCATACTTTTTTCTTAACGTTGTCTCAAGACACCCTTTTAGAACTTTTTGCTCAGTGTAAGTACAGCTTTGTGGAGTAACATGAAATAACACATTAGTTAGCTAATACATATTAAACACCTCTGTTTTGGTGTGCACTTATGTACTTTGGTTAGTATACAGTAAAGTACACAATAATGTGTATGAGTATATGTGCATTTTTTATTGATAAACCTCTGTCCTCTGTACCTGTCTGCTGACTCATCTATTCCTCACCTCGACAAGATGCTGCAGACTTTATTAACACACACGCACACACCACTACAACTGCCTTTCAATGGCCTTGGAAACAGCAGAGGTGAGATTCCCTAACTTAAACAACAATGCCATCTTTCCTCTGTCGCTCTCACACTTTATCCTCAAGGTTTGCCATTGAGTCTGTTGTTAGTGTTTTGGCTGAGGACTATATGCATGTTCAAATCGAAATACAAACAACAGAGAAAAACATCAGAACCCTTGGTTCATGATTTATGATGTTTAGCCTCACAGACTATATGAAGACTATATAGAGTTGCAAATAAACGAAGTTGAAAATAAATAAATAATTTTTTTGCGTGCCATTGAGATTTATTTTGGCACTAGTGTAACTGGTGGAGTAAAAGTAAACAAAATGTTTAAAATGCAAGTTACATCATATTATACCTGAAAAACAAGAATATTAAAAGTATACCTGTCTTTTTTTACACCAACACTTTCTCATTTCCTGAAGCAGATTTATGTTGCCTAACCACCTCATATTTGTGAGCATGCAAGCAGGTGATGTAAATAGGTTACTGTGGTAAAAGAACGTGACCTTTAATGCCCAGAGACAGAGATTCATTAGAAATAAACATGCTCTGCTCTGTTCTCTGCATAATTAATTACACCACCGTATCCATGAATTAAGAAGGAATAGAACAATAAAGTGTCTTTCTTCTACGTTAAAAAACACCCTCTCAAAAAAAAAAAAGAAAAAAAAAAAAACTTGAACAGGCACAAAACAGTCTAAAGAGGCTTTAAATGTCATGACTAACAGAATCCAGACCGAAAAAATAAGTAGTGCTGCTTTTGTTATTATTTCTCTGACATAGAAGACAGAGGACTGCCCGTCACTTTAACTGGCATACCCACAATACACAAAAATCACACAAAATCTATTACCATGTACAAACCTGTAGAAAAAGTCCATGGGCCTGATTCACAAAAACATTCTTAAGTTAAGATATTTCTTGAGATAAACCTTAAGAAGTTCATAAGAACGTTCATAAGTGCAATTCTTGAAAAAAAAAAATGTAAGAACATTGTGTTAAGAAGAAAATAACAGGCTTTAGTGTTCTCTGATTGTATGATGGTTCTTACTGAAGACTCACTGATCAATTTTAGAGTAATTGTGCACATCCCTATAGTAACAGAAATTTTTATTATAAGTAGTTAATTAATTTATTAACCCAATAAAATAATGTTAACATCTTTTTGGGGTTTAAGACAAGTTGGAGGTTACTAGCTGTAAAACCATGATTTTTAAGAACATTCTTTTCAGGAAATCCAATTCTTCTTTAAGATTTGTATTTAGAACAATCTTAGGAAAAAAGATAAAGAACATTTGAAAAAAAAAATGGGAATACAAAATATTTTTTAAATGTATTTTCAAGTTAGAAAATAAGAAGTTAAGAATAACTTTATTCTTAAGAATGTTTTGTGAATCTGACCCCAGGAAAAGTTCATTCAGAAACCACTGACATTCTCTCAGATTTTTTTTTCTCAGAAAATACAGTGTATGAGTGGGAAAAAGTTATGTCAGTTAAGATGGTTCAGTGGCTCAATATCAGGTGCTTATTGTGAAGTAACCTTGAGCATGAGAAAGGTGATATATATAAATATAAATACAACTACTTCTTCACAACAATATTATGTGGATTAGCCATTGAGCCACATGAGTTCTTCACTCTCACAAAGAATTGATTCTGTTCTTCCCAAGACACTGGAGACTGAGAGTCAACCCAAAGGTTCAGTGTGAAAACACTATAAGACATTATCTCGATTACTAAACCACTACACAACCCAGAAGAGCCTTCATAGCTAGCATTGAGGATTTTGATTCAGTTCTGCTCACCAAAAGACTCATTTTCTGATTTATCTGGTGACTCTTTCAGTAGGTTACGTCATTACAACAGCAGGTGGCGCCACCTAAGTTTGGAACATTATAAGTCAATGAATCATTCACTCAACAGACAATCAATTTTGAGTTATGTGACTGATTCATAATATCAACCATAATACTGTAAATTAGACTTTTGTATTTTAAAAACATATCAAGTTGCCTCCCATTTGTCTTAAAAATTAAAGGTAGGGTAGGCAATTTTTTATAAACACTTTTTGTTATACTGGGTGAAACTCTTTTCACATCCTGATAGTAATCCATAATAGAAGTGTTCTAAATATTAAAACATGTACAACTATCTTCTGTGGAAGTCTCAGGACCAAAAAATGTTTAACTAATTAAGGCATTCGGTCCGACCGCCACAAACAAACAGCAGCCGCCGCCTTACGATTCCTCCTGAACCAAAACAACAAGCTTATGCTGAGTTCACGCCATGTCATAACCATAATTAAGAGATGGCAACCCGTGAAGTTCTACACAGAGCTGTTCATGTCCGCAGACTCGGATTTATGCATTTCTATGTCAACACTATCAACGCCGAAATTAATCTGCAGCAGCCAGGTGGTACAAGTAAGAGCAGCTCTGTAAGTTGTTTACGTTCATTATTATTATAATGTTATGTGCTTTGAGACATGAGGTAATTTAACGCCATCTTTCGTGATGCTTTTCAGACTCTACTGTGTGTTTTGGAGGAGGCGTGGCTTTGGAGAGCGCTCTGAAGGGAGAGTGGGATCTCATGCTTTCAAAGCTAGCTTGCTACTGCTAGCCTCTCCGAAAAAGCTACAAAAAAATACCGTAACCTTTAAGAAAATTTATTTGGAACCAACTTTACAAATTCAAAAAAAAAACTGAAATCAGAGTCAATTTCAAACATCCCATAAACAAGCAACCCTACTCAAAACAAGCATATTGTTTCTGTTTTTAAACCTCCTGATTTGCAGTTTTAGGATATTTTGAGAACAGTAACATCTGGGTAAAATAGCCTGCTTCCAAAGAGTCACAACACAGCTGCTGTTCATCTCTTATGTAACTTCTCAGCTATTGTGTAACAACTAAAAATCTTTTCGAGCATGTTTGAACATGCATTAGCATATGTATAAATTTATGTAATAAATAAAATCAGATTCTAAATGTTCATATCATTGTGTTAGGGAAGATCAGATTTTGTAACTGAAAGGTTGTAGGTTCAAACTCTAAAAACAGGTGAATCTTAAACCATCGTGTCCTTGAACAAGACATCAGGATGCTCCAGGGGGTGTCTTCCAAATGAATAAATGTTAATGTAATATATCTCAGGCCAGTGATCACATGGTCTCTAATATAAAAGTCACATGGCATGTTCAGCCAGAGTCCTATTATCATTATAATTACGGGTGTAGTAAAGCTGCATTATTAGAGAACAGATATCGACCGTCACTGCTTCGTTTACCAGAAAACACACATATGCGCATAAATATGGTGATGCTGCCAACAGATATTTTGGTTCTCAAGACCACAATGGAAAAGCACTGTGGTAGTGAGCATAACAAGAGGAAAGGTCATGTATTTGTGTGTGTGTGTAAGAGTGGACACCGCACAGGAAGCATCCAGGTCTGCAGGCCAATCCAATTGGCATTTAATTAACTGGGGACTCAGATCAGGGAGTTTACCCTTCTAAATCAATCCCCTATCCCGAGACTAAACGCTCACACACGTACAAACACACATGGTGGATTACACAGGTGGATTAGCAGGGTTTGTCTGGCAACGTGTCGGTTGGAGATGAGTTTGCAGATCATGGCGTAAAGGGCGACGCAACCTTTGCACCAAAACAAACAGCCGTGTCATTGCCTGTGTGCGTGTGTGTGTGTGATAAAGAATAGTGTGTATCAGCTTGCCGTCATTCTGCATTTAGACTGAGGATGTACCACACAAACACAGCAAACAGTGGAAAGCAATCAAACTCACACATACTAAGCATCTGAGTTTGCTTACATGAGTTGGTGGCTGCATAATATCTGTTGGTGTTGATAAATTTAGCATTTAGCAGTTAATGTGACTGCATTTACACTTTGAGTTGCTCTGTTCCAAAACATAGTCAGCTGCTTACAGAGGTGGCATTTTTAGGGATCAAAAATGCTCGCCAGACTGTTCCAAAAAAGGCAACGTACTTACCTTCGTACTTACAACGTACCTTCGAAGGCAAAAATCTAAGGGAGCATTGTTTCCTTCCCAGAAAATCCAATCCCACAATTGCAATACCCTTGGTGAAAACATCTATAGTAAAGCTAGACAAATCTGAGTTTCATTTCATTCAACACTGAAAGGTATTGATAAAATATGTAATTTAAAATGGATTTTTTTACCCAATACTTGTTTGTTATATATTTTGATGTTTATTAAAACACCATTAGCTTAGCAAATTGCTAACATAGGGTGACCATATGCGCCATTCTCCCAGGACGCGTCCTGTCCAGGATTTCTAAGTTGCATAAAATGTCCCAGTTTTGGTTTTGTTTTCATATTTGCGGAAGGTAACGACTGAAAAATAATTTGACCAATAGCATGCATTATACATAATCAACCGATCGTGGCTTGCGAGAAGGCTGGATCTACAGAGAACGGTCAAAGCATTGCAAATACGACAACATTTTAATGCATTGCATGAAGAATGTCAATAAGAACAGTGGCTTGCACAGACCTCCGTGTAGAAATCGCGTTCCTAAATCGCATTCCGGGGGCACATCGATATGACCACTTTCACAATTAAAGAGGCAAGGGCTCAAGCCATTTTAGGAAATGTAGAAATCCTGGACAGGACGCGTCCTGGGAGAATGGCGCATATGGTCACCCTAGCTAACATCACACTACTGAAATCAATTGGGAGTATCCAATGTGGAGTGCTATTTGTGTGCTGTGATAAATAGAGCTACACGATATATTGAAAAACGATATGGCTTTGTCTAATTATCAGATAGCAAAAACTGTGATTAATTAAATGTATGCACTGAGAGCGTGTGAGTGAAGCACAGCACTGTGTCCATTTACAAATGTGCAGCTTTTGTAGTGGTCGTCCATCAAAATAAAAGTCTGGTTTAACATTTGTAAATGAAGAAATAAAGACTCATAAGTATTGTAATTATAAAAAAATATTAAATACTAAATTAAATATTTATTTAATTTTTTAATACAGT
>RJVU01074626.1:3112373-3128125 GCA_003731715.1 Anabarilius grahami
GATCCTAGATGTCCCCATAACTCCACTCATATAAGTGCACACACACACATGCTGCTGTCTTTTCCTTTTGTGTGCTCTTCCTTTCCGGTTGCAAATAATGCAAATAATGCTTTTACATGCATATTCATGAGCGCAGAGAGGCATGCTGGGATGCTGGACAAAAGAAAAGAAGAAAACTAGAGAACAGAAGGAGCTGTCAAAGCAAAAGACAGAGAGAAAGAGAGACAGGCCTGGGTGACACTCATTCATTCGTCCTGGAAATACTAGTAAATGTCTTTTAATAACACACATACACACACCCACAGGATTCAAACAGAACACCAAATGCCAGAAGTGGAACAGTGGATGTGAAGATCTTTGGCACTGGAGTGGATAAGGGCTGTAAACGACTCAGACCCAAAATCTACTGCTGGACTGTATTTTCACTCCTTATGGTGCACAAAAGGTCACAGTAAAGAAAATTAATAATAATACACACACACACACACACACACACACACCTATCATTATGAGGACATTCCATAGGCGTAATGGTTTTTTTATTCTGAACTAATGGCATTCTAGCGCCTTACACTAAACCTACCCTGAACAGAACATTTTCTAGATTTTTACATTTTTAATAAAAAAAATGTTTAGCATGTTTATTAGCGATTTGAATTATGAGGACATCAGCATGCGTGGCCTGAAACCTGAAGATGTTGGGTCCCCATAATGAAGGTCAAACCAGTACACACACATATATATATATATATATCCATAAATGATTATCCAATGTGAGTAAAAATACTATTATCATCATCAGTAGTAGTAGTAGTAGTATTTTGTATCTCAAGTAAATCCTGTTTTAAGGACGTTTAGATACATTTACTGGAAAACAACAATAAAAAAAGAAAGATTAAGAAAACTTTTTTGCATTGCAGAGTCGTCAAGGGAACATTGGCTTTGGTCTTGGCTGAACATTTAACACTGTGTATGCTTTTGTTTTCTACTGGAACAAATCCAGCATCATGTTTGCTCTTAAACTGCCTATCCAGAGAAATGGCAAGGGGATCTGTACATCCTGTATGCACAGTATTGGAAGTGCTGATACCGTGGATCCGAGGAGAAATGGATCTGAATTGCTTGACTCTGGGTTCAGCCATTAGGGGGGAAACAACATAGTGAGATCTTTAGAAGATCTTTTCAATGAATGTCTTTGAAAAGAAACCACAGAGTGCAGCGTACAGTGGACAGTTAAGGTCTCATTCGGTTCAGAGTGAACTCAGCAGTCAAACAGCCAAAGTGCCAAAATACCAATTCTCATGAAAAATAAACAAGCAGGAAATGAAAGAGTATCTGTATCTGATGGTGCCACAGAGAGAGGTATGAGCAGGGGAATGAAAAAGGGGCACAAATTTGACATACATTATTTGTATTACTGTTAACTGTGGGAAAGGGAGAAAGATTTAAAGAAAGAAATACAGGGAAAAAATGACAGTGTGAGAGAAACAGACTAAATAACAAAAATCTTCAAACAATGTACATATTGAGCACCTATCAATATTCAAAGAATGTGAAGATATAAAAAAAATACATCTGTTTCAATCTATTCAGATGGACAGGGTGATTCGATATTGACTATTTTGGATATTTATCAAGTACAGCACATGGCAAATTTTCTCAAGAAAAAAACATCTCTGAACTAATGCTGTAAACTATACAGGAAGTCAGTTGGCACTACATTACTATAATTACTGAAGGTCGTTAATAGTTATTTTACTAACTTTATAATTACATACTTATGTTTCTACTCCAGACATAATTATGTTTTGAAATATAAACATTAAAATTGTGGCTGTGATAAAAACTTGACAGATTTATTCAAACATACATTAAATACTGAAGAACAGTAAAAAAAAAAAAAAAATTTAAATTTTTTGGTCACTGAATGGCTTTTAGGAGGTAAATGTAACATTAAGTGATATTGTTTACAAGCTGTTTTATTGACGTCTTTCCGTGATTCAAACACTGATTGAGTTATATGATACATGAGACAGGATATGGATTTTGGTAATTTGTACTGTATCTTTTAACGTTGCATACCTTCTGATGTTCATTCATGTATTTTGCTCTGTAACTAGTAGAATAGCAGAAGAGATAATCCATTCACGTGTGCTTCACGCTGCTGCTGCTTCACTTGAGCTGAGGCAGCAACAGCGATCTGTCACACACATTAAAGAGCGCCAAAATAGTATTTATTGCTTGAATTTCCTAATAAAATGGACTTTGTTTCGTATCAAAAGTAACAAAGAACAAAGCTTATTGTGATTCATTGGATGGGAGGATTTATTCTTGGGATTTAAGAATCGATATCGTTTCAAAATAATGAGAATCGATTAAAACTGAAAAAAATAAATATTTTTTACCCAGCCCTAACAAATACACACACAGGAATTTTTCCTGGGTCAAAAACAGTCTTCGGTGGTGGTGTACGAACACAGCCTACCTGTAAGCCCAGTACTGACAATAAATCCAAAAGAGAAGCAAAAAAACTGTTTGTAATATTAACATATTATTTATTCATGAAATAAAAAATAATCACTGTCAGGACAGATCATAAAACAAAGTGCTTAGAACTATTTTATATTTAAAGATCTATACATTTATAATGAAAAAAAAAAAAAAAAAAAAAAAAAAAAAAAAAAAANAAAAAAAAAAAAAAAGTCATGCAGTGAATGATTTGAAAAGTTAGATAAAAATGAACAACAAAGTAACATTACATAGAAAAGTGGCATGTCTACTATTTTGTATATGCACAGATCATTTGACACACAGTATCAGATTGTTTTTTGATCTGTCCATTGTTATGGTTATCACTGCCAATCAGATTCAATTGCACATTTAAATATGGTTGCTAATCCAGAAACTTTGCGATGTGTAGTTAGCAGCATTAAAAATATATATTATATACAGAAAACGAGCAAAGATCGCTGTCATTATAATCACTGAAGCTGTCAATTACAATGCAAGGTACTTTACACAAAGCTGCACTCTTGTGAAAACTCCCATTATAATCAATGAGGCTGTCTACGCTGTGCAATGAATGACTTATTGTTTATGCTCAACAACAGATATGTCTGTGATTGGCTTCTAAGCTCAATGCTGCAAAAACATGTTGTAAATAGAAACCTTTGATGCTCTGCGCAGAGCGCTTACATAAACACTCATGGGAGCATTTGAAAGTGTTATGTGTGTGTGTGTGTGTTATGGGGGATATACCTTTAAAAGTTATTTTTAATGAGTGAGAAAATTACAGTGCGAGTGGACTGGTCGATGTGGGGAAAAAACAGTCCTTAGTGTGCCTGTACAGTATGTGTTTAAATCTATTCAAAGAATTATTATTTTCTCTGAAAAAATATTAGCATATTCATAAAGTATAATACAAAGGCCAAAATCCTTCTTCACAGACCAGTCCATACAGCCAAAAATGGGAAAGTCACACCTGAGCAGAACTGTACAACAGGAAGAGGAGTCACTGACTATTGCTTTTCTTCATTGAGATGAAGGACATTTTCTTATTCAGGGAGGTCAGAAGATTCAGCACAGGAGAGTTTGGAACAGTACATTTAAACACTGCTGCTAAATGCACTGACGTTGTTGCTTCTTTTTAATCATATTCTGTCCACATTCAATTATTTATGAGAGTGACAACAACATTCAACAACCAAATAAACTCCCCAAAAAGTAAGTGACAACCGAATAATCATCAAATCAAACAGTATAACATCTGATACACCGATACACTAAAAAGACAGAAATGAAGAATACAGAAAAAATTCAGTTTTTGCTCTCAAAACTTTGCATCGTCTATGTGACCATATATAGTCTATATATAGACAGTATTTGGAGGAAGTGGAGAAGTGACAATTATCAAGCATTCCTACAATTATTGCAATTGAGCCACGTTTGAAATAAAGGGCATAGTGGTGCAATTATGCGGTGACTTTCCTTTTGGGGAAAATTCTACACAATTCAGCGGTTTAATAGTACATAAGCATAAGGCCACCATCAGCATTACACTTTTGATCAGAGAAGTCTCACTCAAAAAACATTCACTGTTTTTGAAAAGAATGCATGCTATACACACACATACACACAACCACACACATCTAGAGCTGTACAGTCACGCATGACTGACTAATCACAGCCAAGAGAAATCCTTCAGAATAACTAGTGTTTGTAAATATTATCATTGGGATTCATTGCTGAGAAAAAAAAGAAAGGAAGGGTTATGCTAAATCTCACACAGGCTGTTTTACTGTAATGTTGGGGACTTTGCATTGACTTATATTGTTTTAAAACTAAACTAATGATATTTTATATCCTCTAACACTACCCCTACCCCTAAACTAACATTAATCTTTCTGCATTTTTACATTTTAACTGAAACATTATTTGTATGTGTATTAGGCCATTTTCCTCATGGGGGCCATTGTTGGTGAGTTTTAGCATTACTGTAAGAACATTTCATCCTACAATGTATGCAAAACCCTCAGTGGTTATGTGAATTGTGGTATTAAAACAGTGAAAAACGGTGCATAAAAGCAGGGCATAATCACTCGGTCTCTCTTCTTGTGTGAGGCAGTGATAAAAGTTGACGTGTATACTGATGTTCACTGATCCTCTAAAAGCTTTCTGACTTCCCTGACTGTAATTACACAGGCTCTTTGATTTTGTTTGTTTCTCCTTATTGAAGTTTCCCTCTAGAGGTTCTTATTGTGATCTTCTTCATTCATACCTGCCAAAAACTCCCCCAAGCAACTCTGTCTTCTTCTGAAGCCTCCTACATCAATATGGGGTTTTATTGGACGTTATCTGTTGCTATATCTCATTTAGAGAGATGATTTATCCAAGCAAGCATGTACAGCAACCACACGAAGGGTTCTGCTGGAGTAACTTGGGGTTACAGTAAGTGTCCCGGTCAATGGCACAATGCTGAATTCCCCTCATAACTCTTCTATTGATTTCCTTTTCAAGCATAGCACCCTAGTCCATCAAAGCACAATTTTTTACTTTTCTTTTAATCAGTATGATTAAATCCAATCCATGTAGGCCTGCTCTTTGTTGGGTTTTTCTAAATTTTTGTTGGGTTTTTCTAAATTTCTGTTCAGTTCATTTGTAATAAAAAAGAAATTCAACAATAGCTACTGACACATTGCCATTTGTGAATCCATTCAACTCCTTAAATGTGACGCTGTAGGTTGCCAACAAAAATAACTGGTTCATTCTCAAACCACCTGAGGGGAAGTTAATTTGAGATCTTGAGTCGGAAGATTTACCTTGACTCTGACAGCAAAACAGCACCATTTAAATATCACCCCCTCCTCCTCTCACATTGTCCCCTGTCAAAACAAATGCAAATGCAGACTTCAGAGAAACATATATCACACTCTGACACTATCGAATCCTGAGTTTCAGCTGCTACAGTGTGCTTCTCTCAAGGGCAGAGCAGGTTTGATGACTGTCCTTAGAGTAGGACGTCACAAGCAAGTCATCAGACAGAAACCTTTCATAATGCTGTTACAAAGAGGAAGGGCATTCATACTTGCAGACAGGTACACATATCTCTGTACCAGCATCCAGAGCAGAGTATGTGAATCGAGCAACTGCAATTTCTTTTTCCTGCTGATAAAATTCTGCATCAACTCCATTTTCTTATTTCCTTACTTTCCGTCTGTCATTGTTTTTCAATAAAACCTTTTGTATAATATTTCACAAATTCCCTCTATTTCATTCTTGCTAAAAGTCTATAATCTCACTGTGTTTATGATGTATGACGATCCCCTTCATTGGCATACAATGCAAGCTATTTTTATTTTATTTGTCACTCCAAGCTAAATAAATGTAATAAAATATGATCTGGAAAATATTAATAAATATTAAATTTAATAAATTATATATATATATATATATATTAATCAAAAGGCATTTTTAATGTCACAACAGATTTCTATTTCAAATAAATTCTGTTATTTGAACTTTCTATTCATCAAAGAATCTTAAAAAAATGCATCATGTTTCCACAAAAATATTAAGCAGCACAACTGTTTTCAATAATAGGAAATAAAAATCTTTGAATAATAAGAAATGTTTCTTGAGCACCAAATCAGCATATTTTCATCATGATTTCTAAAGAATCATGTGACACTGAAGACTGGAGTAATTCAGCTTTGCCATCACAGGAATACATTACATCTTAAAATATATTTAAATAGAAAAAAGTTATTTTAATTTGTGATATTATTTAACAATATTACTATTTTACTGTATTTTTGATTAAATAAATGAGGTGACCATTAGAGACTTTTCAAAAACATAAAAAAATAAAATAAAAAAATAATCAGACCCCAAACTTTTGAACAGTAGTTTATTTAATTTCATGTCTAAGGACCTTTTACGGCTGAGAAAAATATTAAGATTATTTGAAAATAAAATGTCTTAAATGAAATAATTGTATTTGTCACTGTATCAAAGCCAAAGAAATGTATTAATTATCTGGAAAATCATTTTACAATCATTTGACTTTTTTCACAATTAATATTAAATGTAATAACTAGGATTACAGTCCAGATTTGTGTGTCAATGACTTTTCACAATAAATATCTTTCCGAAAAAAGTGTTAGAAATATTGTTAACACTTTTATATAAAATATACAAAAAAAAAATTTTGTAAATAAACTGTATTTTTCTTTTTTCTTACTGGGGGACCCAAGTTTGAAAACCCCTGTGTTCACATGTCTTATGGTTGTGATGGAGAAGTATCAGAATGGTGAAGGGAAGAAAAAAAACAGAAAATCAAAAAGTGCTCCTCACTCCAGGCCAAATCATGTAACTTCGCTCAAACACTCTGGCCCAGAGCAGCCTACCTGGGACTTACATCAAGCTGATGCTCACACACACTTAGATCTGTTACCTGTGCACTTGCACTTAGAAGAGGGGTGAAATTTCATTGTACAGAGTGACGGAGCGTGGCTGGAGAAGAAAGGGATGACCGGAATGGATTCATTCACTTTCCACACACACACACACACCTTCATAAAGCTCAGGAGCTCACAGGAGTGCACTCAGGTGGTATGACAGGTTACACAGCCCTGGTTCCAAGTGTCAAGGGTTTAGAGCAGGAAAAACAAGTAAATTTTTACCCTTTAGGTTAAAGCAGAGCTGGACTAAACTAAGGTTAAAGCAAACCTAGGTTAAAACAGAGCTGAATCAAGCCTGTCCCACACAGCTCTGAGAAAAATCAGGGGCAGAAAAGTACTGGCAGCCTCCTTTTCAGTTACAACTAGTTAAGGATCTCCTGTCAGTTACAGGATTAGTCAAACCACAGAATCTCTGCTGTCATCGCACTCTCGGATAAACAAGGGGGCCGACAGGAGCTTGCATGCGTCGACTACAACTCTTCCAGGCTCTGATCGTCACACTGATGGATGTGATGGCTGTCTCGCTCTCGATGAATGGTCCTGCCACGTGCAATAAATAGACTCAAATCTGCTAACCAGTATGACATGCAAAACAGTCAGATTGATAGATAGAGATGGACAGAAATCTAGGCAGACAGATTCAGTTTAGTAGACTGAGAAGCAGGCCTGCAATTGAAATTAGATGTAAGATGCCTTTTTTAGTCCTAACTTCATGTTAATGTTTGGCTTCACATGGTTTATTATAGATAAACATCTAAATACTGTTGTTTGACTGACAATCCCAATTTCGTATGTAATCGAAAGGCGTCTGGTGCCTCTTTGTTTCACAACAATTCATTTTAAAGCAGTAATAAGTCAATTCAATGTTTAACAAATTAAATAATCAGTAACAATTACTCAAATGTCTTAAAATAAGTTTGACACCTTTGCACTATACAGTGGATAATTTTTTAATCAGTGTTTTGTTTCCCATAAAAATGTAAATATTAGTATATTTGTCTTGTTTAAAGCTAAATATAAGGAAATATAGTGAGTTTAAAAGTATAAATAAATATATTTTATTATATTTTATTCAAATATATTTTTTCTTATATAGTATATTTATTTTACTATAAGAATGTTTACGGGAGTTTTACTATAAAACAAGGCAAAATAAATATTTCTTGCAATACACAACCTTAAAAATACTCTGAGTATGCGACAAAAAGGGACAGAAGAAAAAAAGTTATGAGGACTTTCTCAGAATATATCTTAAATATGTCGATTTTTCTTGCTTTAAGCAGAAATGTACTAAAAATAGGTTGAGGTTTATAAATAAAATGAACCTCAATAATCCTAATAAATAAATAAATAATACCAATGGTAAGAAGTTAAAGTTAAAGAAGTTAAAAATCGGAACAATTATATAACATAAATCCATTTTCTTATTGAATTAATTTAATTAATATAATATTGTAAGAATGTTTAGATATTTGTTATACTCTGAAACAAGAAAAAGAAAAAAAAAGGACATATTGCATAGACATTACCAAAATATGTTAGTTTATAAATCAAACAAACCTCAATAAACCTTAATAATAAATACTTAAATATGCCAATGGTAAGAAAAAAATACCAAAATTCAAGTTATATTCTGAAAAAAATATATATATTCTTATTCAATATATTCTATTAATATAATATTGTAAGAATGTTTAGATTTTTGTCATTATGAAAAAACAAAAATACATTTCATGCATGTTTTGCCGTGTACATCCTTAAAAGTACTCTGTGACTCCGTGTGTTGGTGTGTGTTGGTGTGTGAGAGGGGGAAACGGAGGGTCAGTGAGAGAAGAAACAGCACGAGATACTAGAGAGAGAGAGAGAGATACAGGGGATCACAGGGCTTTAGTCAGGATCAGATAGTGGTTGCAGAGCTCTTAAAACATTTGCGTTATCTTGACCTTCTCCAAGTACAGAGAACCTTCTGTACTGTGTGTGTGCTGCAAAGAGTCCCGCTAAAGGCATCTTTACACAGAAAAAGCGGCACAGAAACCAACTCTGAAGCGGCATAAGATCACAAAAATTTGCATTTACACAGACTGTTTAATGCTTCTCTGAAGCTGCATAAATGCATTAACACAGGAATTAAAATCGTGGGAAACAAATGCTTTGAACATAACTATTTTAAAACTACAGTTTTAACAAAATGAATTTAAAAATAATGAAATAATAAAACAGTTAAATAAAACTCGACATAAAAAAAATAAAAAAATTTAAATTACTTTCCTCTGTGTGCTATAGCTATCTCACGCTTTGATGTTTGTCATAATTCTGTGGTACTGATAGTTATTTTCTATATCTTAATAAAATTTGTTACAGTTGGAACAAATGCTACAAAGAAATTATTCATTATTACGGTCTGGTGATCACCACAGGATTAAAAAAAAAAATTATATTTTTTTTTTTTCCCCCAAAGGGCCAGAAAAAATAAATGATGCTAGCGTTTGCGTGTCAGGCAGGACAGCAGATGTCACCAGACCGTCGTGTGTAGGTGAAATATCGTCCTCAAGGAGATGATTTTTGGAATATAATATAACAATGCACTGTGTAGTTAAGCATTTACCGTATCTGAGAGAAAAGTAGCAGCGCGTTGATCTGACAGTCTCTTCATAGGAAGATTACAAACGGCGAAAGCCAATCGATTCTCTGCTGTTATTTTGGTGGTTTGCTTCACGATGTAAGTACAGGACTCTTTTACTTCACTGCCCCTTGTTGGTAGACATTTTTTTTATTTCCCCTATGTTTCGTCTCCTGCTTCTTGAATCTCGCGCCGTCTGAGCTGACTGGAATGCTTTTGGTTGAGATGACAATGATGTAGTTTAGGGCTGCTATATTTCACGTTCGTTTACACTGAACCAGAACAGTATCAGAGTCGCCTTTGATACTAGGGCCTGAGGTGGGTCAGACCCGGCATATTTTAGGTCTGCTTTTATGCGGCATTGCGTCTTTACACTGAATTCTGAACAGACACAGACCCGCTTTAGTGCAGCCAAAAATCGGCTGTGTAAAGATGCCTTAAGATCCTTCATTCCTCAGCTCTAAAACACATACACACACCAGCTCACACTTACAGGTACACACACTTGAGCCTCTCAAAGCCACATGTTTAAGGCCTATTCTCACGAACAGTAGGGTGAATTCAGGTTGATTGGGACACTTTTACCAAGTCATCTCAATGGCAAAAAGTGAATTCACTCTGAATTCACCCTATACCAATATAATCATTAGTCCATAATTTACTCTAAAACTCTAACACTCAATTTTACATCCATTGTACCACTGCATGAGAGCGACAACATATCAGTTTGCATTTTAGCATATACTTAGCATCACAATGAGTAAAACAGGTATTATCAGAAGGAGTGATAATTGCAAAACACAAGTAAAATCTGTAGTTTCAGATGGGTTAAACTGCGTTAAACGGAATAACATATATATTGTCAAATGGGCTGAACATTGCTTTAAAGCATGTGAATAGCAAGAGCTCAATTTTCTTTCAGCTATGCAAAATTTTTGCTCAGCTCAACAACAATTTGCTTTGCACACTGTTTTTGTTGGGAAATCATTGGCCATTTTTTGCCACTCATAGTGTGAACAGGCCTTTAGAGGTCATCCATACTAACTTAGAACTAGTAAGCAAGAACCCTTACACATGCATGCAAATTATTATCAGCAGTCCAACCTTATTATCAGCTAAACTTCCTCAGCTGGGAGATAATCAATACCAGCTTTAACAAGATAAAACCAGCAAACCTTAAAAGTTACAGGGCTGGATATTCGATTCAATTCAATTTCAATTCACAAGCTTGCGATTCGATTAAATTCTGATCTCGATTCAATTTGATTCAATATCAATTCATTTGGCACAGTCATGTGTCATATCAGGCACAGTACATGTAGATTTTTTTCTGTTTCCCAAGGAAAAGTTCTACTGTACATTTCGGCACATCTTCTAACATTCATTCATGTTTATTTCTATCCTATAACTAGTAGTACAGATGAAGAAATGATCAGTTCACATCCATTTTGAGCTGCTGCTTTGCTTGAACTGAGGCGGCAACAGCGATGTCACACCACATTAAAAAGTGCCAAAACTACATTCATAATTCATACATTTGAATTTCGTAATAAAATTTGACAGAATGTTTCATATCAAAAGTAACAAAGCACAAAGCTTATTGTGATTTATTGGATGAGAGGCACACAAATAATAGTGAGGTTTTAGTGAAGTTTAGTTCTTGTATCAACTGAAAACAGCCAAGACTAATAAATCATTTAAGAATCAATATCAGTCCATCAATATGAGAAATTATTAAAATCAAGAAATCAACATTTTCAACCCAGCCCTATAAACTTCAGTTGTTGTTGTTTTTTTTTTAATAGTGCAAGACTTAGTACTTTCAGAAATTTCATACAGTCTGGAGATTATTTGATTTCAGCTTAAACTCCTGATGGTTTGTCCAGTGTGGAAAGAAAATGCCTCTCTAATTTATGTGCTGTACGGATTTGGCAACAACTTGTGTTTCCACCTCTTTTTGTGTGCGATATACGAGCACAGTCTGTTTTCTTTTGGCAGGCAGGCCTGTCTGTGTTTCAGGCTTTATACAACATCATTATTTTGTCTTTTTTTGAGGTTAACTGCCAGGGCGCATGTCTGACAGAAACTGTTCAATGGGTCAAGATGTTCCTTTAGGCCCTCTGAAGGGAGAAACCATGTGTGGACAGGATGCTTTTGACTAGAGATTGTTCCAGAGTGCCTATGCGCCTTCATTAACTGTGTCTCCTGACTTACTTTCAACTGCAGGAACGAAATCTGTGTTTTCTGCCAGCTTTACATGCATACTTGTTCTTAGCCTATTGATTTGATGATGTATGTTTTTCCTCTCACACAACTCAATCAATTTGAGTAGGAGACCCTCACGGCAAATTGAGCCTGCTGTTCTGTTTGTTCAAAACAAATGCAACAAAAATCAAGTCCTATCTTTTTTGTAATTGGAGCAGAAGTAAGGTTGTCAGTCTGCACAATCTGTGCCTTTTACCCCTTTTTGTGACCCACAGGGTGCTGGTGCCAAAGTCCAAGCTAACTTTTCAGCAGCCATTAACTCCAGTCTTCAGAGACACATGATCCTTCAGAAATTACTCTTTACTGTCACTTTTGATCATTTTAATGCAATAATTGCTGAATAAAAGAATTCATTTTTTCAATAATAATCATACCTGACCACAAACTTTTGAATGGAAGTGTACATTTTAACATGGTATTATCCCAAATTATCTCACTTATTATGTGGCTACTTACCAGATAGGTAAATAATTGAACAAAATATTAATTTGACAAATTGTATTACCTCAAGATGACTTGCAGTACCAGCTTGAACGGTCTGTTATCAGTTGTAGGGGTTATTGTTGTGCAATAACAGATCGCTAAATGGTGCGATTGAAGAATCCGAATTGAGTATTGCAGAGAGCCATGTAAAAATATAAATGAATGATGCATGGTTCTGCACTCAGCATGGACAGCTTTGTGAAAGGATTACCAGTGCCAGGTAAATGTAAAACAGACAATGAATCTACTTCAAACTCACAACTTTCAAAACAACGTGTCTATAGTAGACACAAGTAGCCTGACAAAAGCAAATAGAACCCATTATAAAAAATGAAAGTGAAAGTGAAAGTGAAGTGACATGTGGCCAAGTATGGTGACCCATACTCGGAATTTGTGCTCTGCATTTAACCCATCCAAGTGCACACACACAGCAGTGAACACACACACCCGGAGCAGTGGGCAGCCATTGCTGCGGCGCCCGGGAAGCAGTTGGGGGTACGGTGCCTTGCTCAAGAGTCTCACCTCAGTCATGGTATTGAAGGTGGGGAGAGTGTTGGACATTCACTCCCCTCACCGACAATCCCTGCCGGACCTGAGACTCGAACCCATGACCTTTGGGTTACAAGTCCGACTCTCTATCCATTAGGCCACGACTGCCCCTTAAATGATAAGGGGCATGATTATAATCAGTGTTGTCATGATTATAATCAATATAAATGATTATAATCAGTGTTGCTGTCTACATTAGATATGGCACAGCACGAAAGGACAGTAAACTGATGCCCTGTTCTATTTCTGATGTATTCCAAGAAGAGACGGTGTTTTAAGTTTTGGTTTTGGGAACCACTGAGAATGTGAACAAACAAACTTTTAGTGAACAACAGTATATTTTAGGGATGTGCATGACTAGTTGACTAAACGGTACAGCTGCTACTAGTCGACACTGAAAAAAATAGTTGATTACATAGGGAAAAAAATACACAACATTTTATCATTGAAATTACTTTAATTTTAACGTTACTGTTACTGTTAGAACCGTGTAAACAGAGCGAGACATTTAAATGGGACATTTAAGCTGCGTTTTGTTTATGTACGTGCGGCAGTCGGCCAAGATGCACCTGTCGTTTACTTCGTTTTATTTATTTTGTCAATAAAAACGTACGTATATCGTTCGCTAGTTCCCCCTGTTTCCTTGAGCCCTGAACTTTGATACATTTATATTTAAAGCATTTTAAAAAACACATAAAAATAAAACACTGGGGAAAATAATACCTTAAGAGGTACTCATTTAAGTTTCCCTCAGATCTCCCATGCGTTTTCTTCGCGTCAGTCGAGGTGAGCTCAGAAACAGCTAGGGCTGGGACAATACTTCGATTCTCGAACGATACAATGAATCTAGATCGATCCTGATATTTTCTCTCTTGAATCGATTCTGAGCTTATTTAATAGCAGATGGCGCTCTAGGCTAGTTTTTAACCGCACACTCTCAAATGCTCATGAAGAAGAGTGCAGGACAGCGCTCGTACGTTCAGCTGAATCATGTAAGTGGTTAAATATACTTGCACCTATGACGCAAGATTTGTAATTCGCTTCAACCTTTTTGAACTTTATGAATGAATATTTTAGGTTTAAGTGGTCTGTGTAAAGGAACTGGAAGCAGGCAGTGTACTAGTGTTTCTAAAGCAAGTATAGTAGTGCCATCTGCTGTTAAAATCATTCCAGATTCTTTGTATCACAAATCAAGATTCGATGTATTGTCCCAACTCTAGAAACAATCGCTCTAAAGACAAGCGATGCGCAGGAGCACTTTGAATTAGAAAAAAACTGAAAAAGTTTCATGTAAGCTGTGACATGTCAAACTGGCATAATTTATGACCTATTTTTAGTGGCATTAATTATGGGATTTGACTGTTTGATTCATTGTTTCAAATGGATCATATATACATACAAGTCTTTAGGGGGTTTCTTACTTTAGACTAGTCGACTAGTCGGTTACAAAACTTCTGTTTAAATAACTGTCAAATTAGTCGAAGTGCACATCCGTAGTATATTTACAAATTAATTTAGATTAAAACATGCTGAAAAAATGTTGTGCATTGTTTGTTCATGATACAACATGTACTAAATAATGTTAACCATTCGAACCTTATTGTAAAGTATAATATTACTGATTTACTAACTAATCTATTTTGGTGATTTGTTTAGTGTAGTCTATTATCTCAACAATCAGCTCTCCAGTCAGTGAAAAGGTGCGTCGGTTCTGAGAGGCTAGTCGATATTCTTTGGGTGAACAATTCTTAAGTATTAAATTATTGCCATTAGAATTGCAGTTAGAGAGCTTTTTAAAAAAACATCCACGTAATTGACTTGTGACAAGATTTAGATACTGCAGGTCTTCAGGGAATGAGATCAAAAGGGGTTTTACCTCTGAATGAATGGTACATGGGTCTTCAGGGACCGCTTACCTTTCCATAAGTTTATACTGAACCCACTCAATGCTGCTATCAGAAGTCAGCTAGATCAAGATATAAGTTCCCAGCCTCTACTGGGAGCTCGATATGTGTTTATGTTTGTTAGAGAGAGATGGGTAAGGGGGGAAAAAAAAGAATAGAGTTACAGGAGAGATTGTTGCAGACATTCTCTCTCTATATAGGCCTTGCCCTCTGTGTTTGAAAGCGCCACGCTAAGTGCTTTTGAGATTAGAACTATACGAAATGAGACCAGACGGGTAATAAGACAAGCTCCAGCACAGGTGGGAAGCCACAAGTGCTCATGACCCTCCATCTACATCGCAGTTTAATGCAATCATGCGCATACACACGTTTAGCTTCCTATCACCTCTCCTGTTGAACGTAATTACCCAGCAGTCCTGTACTTATCACGTCTACAGGCCAGCTTAACTACACAGACACACACATTTAGAGAGCTAGAGAGGGAACGAAGTGCTTTCTGTAGATCTAAATGGATGAACAGGTCATCCCAACCACACACACACACACACAGATATATATATTATATATATATTATATATACACACACACACACATCAATGAAATTGCCTGTGTATGGCTGAGCAGAATAAAAGAAAAAAATCCTGAGTAGGATTTCATTTTCATTAAGACCAATTCCCTTGAGATCCTGTAGGTCTGAGTCTTTTTCCTCCTCTTATGCATCATGTCTTCTAACAGGGACTAATGATGCTCCGTGTCTGTTCAAATGAATATTTTAGAGTTGGCTAATGAGGATGAGAGAGAAGACGCACTATTGGAGAGAAAAAAAGTGAGAGAGAAAGAAAGATTTATGGAGGTAAAGTGGTGGGCGCTTGAACATTAGGCCACACTAGCAGGCAGCCGCAGCACTGATGCACTGTGGGACACCGGACAACAGACATTAGCACAATGGCTGGGTGCAGACCCAGAGAGCGA
>RJVU01074626.1:3128347-3155126 GCA_003731715.1 Anabarilius grahami
CATACAGTGTGTGTATATATGTATATATATATAAAAAATATATATATATTTCTGATAAATAAATAAATATTTATACTAAAAACAATAAAAGCCTATAGTACATCCATATAGAGAGTTAAGTACATGTGCATGTTAGATTTAAATCAGTGTTATTTTACTATCATTAATTATACTATTATAGTTTTTATTAATGTATTGAATTAGATTTTATTTTCATTTAAGTTAAAGTTTTAGTAATTTTGCTGTGTTTGTCATTTTTTTTATTTATGTTTTTTTAAATGTCTATATATTTCTTATTAAGTTTTATACATTTAGTAATTTTAGTACTTCAACTTTAAATGAAAAAGAAAAATGTTGCCTTAGCAACTAGTTTAATTTTTTTATATTTCGTTTTATTTCAGTCAATGTTTATTCTATTTCAAGTGATGAAAATATTTCTATGGTTTTAATTTTAGTTTTAGTTAACGATAATAACCCTCGTGATAGCGATAATAACTTGTGAGGGACAAATTTGTGAAAATATCCTAACAAATACAGTGAAACATGTCAAAAACTGACTTGTCAGCACAATTTGGAGCACAAATCTAATGATGTCAACATGTTTGTGTGAGGTTCAGAGGCAGTATAAAGTAAATGTCCTGATTAGTACATCTTCGGTGTGTGCATGTGCATGCTATAGTGGCTTTTGTTTTGGCTAAAGCAGAGCTCTGTGAGGATGCATAAGATTTGTAGCTTTGTGGACTTAGCATTGCAATACTAGCACTAGAAATGTCTTTGGCACCTAATGCTGATGTAAAATTCTCTCACGTTGATCAACCTCTGTCATTAAAATTTGCATTGCTGATGTACTGATCTAAAGAATCCCAGCAGATCAAGATGAAGTCTGTTTTCTGCTACTCCCAATAACACTGTGCAATCAGGATACAAAAAAGGTGACTTTATTACATGAAACACAAAAGAACATATTTTGAAAAATGTTTGTGATTTCTTATTTTTCCTCCGCCCAAAACGTTCTTTGGACTCCAATTACTTTCCTAATAGCTTATTTTTTGTGTTCCACTAAAGAAGAAAGTCATACTGTTTGGAATTACATCAGAGTGTTATATTTTTGAGTAAACTATCCCTGACACGTCACAAACTTTGCACACTGGGCACATCGGTTGGTGACACTATTTGCACAGATCTATGCAAAAACAACGTGATGCAAATTGTACTTCAATAAATTTGTTTACACGTATTTTTACTCCTGCCCTACACCAATCACCTAAGAAAAAGCACAGAAACATGTTTTTCAGTTGAATGTAATTGTGTATTCCAGATAGTACTGATTACAAAACTCTTGACAAATCCCTGAATATTTTTCTTAAATTTAGTTTTCTTATTACATTCTGATTTGTTAACCATGGACAAAGTGTACAAGCAGATGAAATCTAAAACACATCCAATCCAAAGTCTTTTGATTGCGTTATGCAGTCAGGGAGAATGAAAATGCAGATTGTTTTTTTTAAGATGTGAAAGAAGAGAGAAAACAGGAGTGGGGTGGAGAGAGAGGAACAGTTAAAGCACAGCAAATAAAAGAGGAATGAGGCATACAGACACGTGCTTAACATGATATGGAGTTCAGTTATATATAATATAACGGTAACACTTTACAATAAGGACTCGTTCGTTAACTACATTAGCTAGCAAGAAGTTAATGTGAACACTTCTACAGCATTTATTAATCTTACTAAATGTTAATTTCAACATTTACTGATACATTTTTAAAATCAACAGTTGCATCCGGTAACATTAATTAATGGACTCTGAAGGAACATGAACACGCTGTAAGTTAGTTCATGTTAAAAAATTAAAACCTATTGTAAAGTGTTACCAATATACTATACTATATGCTATATTTAATACTATACTATACTGTATATGCTCTGCCGTTCAAGTTTTGGGTCGTTACGACATTTTGAAAGTCTTTTATGAAATATTAAAATTTACTGTTTTTATTTTAATATATATTAAAATGTAATTTATTCCTGTGATTGCAAAGCTGAATTTTAAGCATCATTACTTCAGTCGTCAGTGTCACATGATCCTTCAGAAATCATTCTAATAAACTGATTTGAAGCTCAACATTTCTTATTATCATTAATATTGAAAGTAGAGCAAACATTGTTTTTATCCTATAATCACATTGTTCTGTCGAAAACAGTATGTTTTTGTGGTTAATGTCTTGTTTGCTTTCTGTCTGTCTGTCTGTCTGTCTGTCTTCTCTTAAAATAAATGAACCTAGCCTTGCAAATTGGGTGAAAACCTGTGCAAATCTCTTAAATAGTAGGCTATGCAAAACAGTTTAGACACTTGTGCTTACTGATTTGAGAACAAGTACTAAAATTGGAAAAACGTGGCAAATCATCTGAGGGAAAATGTACTGTTTTGTTCACCAAGCATCACATTACAACGTGTAAATGTTTCCTCTTGAAACATTGTTTGACAGCTGTGTTGCACACATGATGAAACAGGACAGACAGAAGAATTATTTCCAAAACTGTGATCAAATGAGATGTTCTAATTCATCTAAACTCATAACTTCCTCCTAAACTCGCAAAACAAAATTACCCATCTGCCCTGACTGAGTTTCTGTGTGCCTGTGTGAATGTTTTTTTTTGTCTAACAGCTTGTCGCAAGCCAGTAAACAAGCCAGTAGATGTGCTTATATTAACCAAAAGAAATCTAAATATTCTAAGTTAGTCAGATCACATTTGCCTTTATTCAAAAACCAACATGTATATCCAGAGTCTCAGTATAGAACAGACATTCTCAACTTTTTGACTTCAATATTTTAAAGATTGTATTAACTGAAAAGATGTAATTTCCTTATTAAAAAAAAATAACCAAATACTAAGAAATATCTTGATTTTTAATTTTTAATGATTTTTAATTGAAAGTCTGTTGAGGCCCCCCAGGTTGAGAACCACTGATCTAGACTCTATAAACTATGTCTAGACTGTGTGACAGAAGACAGAGAATATATCAAAGTTTTATCTTGGTAAGGTCGATTCAAACATCAGTAAAGGTGCGCTTTTTTCAAAGACCTCTGTTGTGTATGACAGACAAACAAGGAAAAATACCAACTATACAAACTCGGTTTTGATTTTGGAGGGAACAAATGAAGCTGTTTTTAGCTATTTCAATCTCCTCCTCTGCAACAATGAGGGCAGAAATTTGTGATTTTCTAGACAAACAAACAACGACTGGCAGACTTTTCCCATCATCGGTAGGAGGAAAACATTTTGATTTTCTCCATCTAAACAGATAGCAGGTGGCAAAATGAAAGACATCACACATCTTTTATAGACCCAAACGACACCAGCAGGAGTGGCTTTGATGTCGCAGCATTGTTCAACTAGCAGAAACAATAGCATCTTCCTCTGCCAGCATGCATCTGTCTCTCTGCTGACGGAAGTTAATTGAGATAGGAGAGACGTTATCCATAGCTACTTTCCTGCAGATAATCGCAATCCCAGACATAAATACAACGAGATGGCATCACACAGACTTCAAAACTTAAGTAGTAAACCATTCTATTTAACAAGCACATTGCCCTCCTAAATCAGAAATAATGACTGAGTACGGATGTAAATATGCACCAAAAGTCTTATCAGTGATTATATGAGAGACTCGGTTGTTATACTCCCTGAAACAACCTCAACGTAGTGCTCCCTCATCCATTTTAATGATCCTTACATCCTGATGGCGGAGACTAATTATTGCCTATTATAAAACTCAACAGCAGTGATAGAGAGGAGCGGAGCTGGTGGGACGTGTACGGCGGTAGTCTGGAGCTCTGCTTTATCTGCGCGCTGATGAATAACTCTAATCTATCATATGTCTGGGAAAGCCCTAAGGCCTCCAGAATGAAAAGCTGCCAGTGAGTGAGCGAGCAGCAGTGTGTTCATGTGTGAACTGTGACTTTAAAGTTCACCAAACTGCATGCGTGTGTATTGTCAGCATTGAATTGTGGGAGTTCTATGGGTGTAAATATTTGCTCTGACTGCTTGATTGCGATGATATAATCATATAATGACAATGAAAATCCACAAAGTACAACAAACTTATACTTTATAGTCACCTGAAATGGACAAGTACTTCCATAAAAGTTAAAGTGAAAAAGGTGTGTTTTAATGAGCTAAGGCTATGTCCACATTAATCCGGACACATTCAAAAATGCATCTTTTTCTCTACATTTTGGCTTTTCGTCCACACTGAGACATTGAAGACTCTAACCCAAGTGGATAAATGTGAAAATTGTGTTTTTGCGTTGTAGTGTAGACTGTGAAAACGGAGGTATTCGAAATAATGCATGTTTAGTCATGTGATGTATATTGTATGTCTGTGGTTGTACTGCCATTGTTCTGCCTGCTATTTGCTTTCATATTGTTGCTAAAGATAAACATTACTTTGTACAATCTTTTTATCACATTCCTCCAAAGATGACAGAACATTTACTTGCAATTGCTGTTCTGCGTCAAAACATGTTGACAGTTGCATTTTAGTTCATACATGGAATGACGAATGAGATCTCTTGGTATCATCTCAGTGAGGTTTTATAAAGTTTTACGCAAGGGCAGCAAGGTGATTTAACCCTTACCGAGCTATTTTGGAAACGCTTAAAAACGCCAGGGTGGACGGAGAGTGTTTTAGAGGGTTCATGATATGAGAAATCAAATTTGCCTTGATCTTTTGACATATAAGAGGTCTTTGTACCATTAAAACATCCTGCAAATTTGATAGTTTAAAATGTCCTCCTCATTACAAAGCGTTTATTTGATCAAGCCCCAAAAATGGCTCGTTTGGATATTGTGCGATTTGTGGCGTCACACGGGCAATGATTGCCTCCAGTGTAAGACATCAACAAATAGTTTTACATCATTGCAACCCCGGGCGCCGCCTATTGGCATTCAGTCGCTTAACAGCTGACATTGGCCTACATTGGATGTGAGCGTCGTGTCAAAAGCAAATAGAACACATTATAATCACTGTCTGGTTTAAATAAACAGATGTGCATTAAGTTTCTAACACTCCACGCAATTAAGTCTGTCGACAAAAGGACAAATGGAAGAGTGAAAGAAAGCTTTGACACTTCCAGTTTAAACAGCTCATTTGCGTCTCTGTACAGACTTCAGAAGAATCTAAGCGTCGGGACAAAATGGATGTTTTATTTTAAATGGCATCCCGGATCATGCCCGAGAATGTAAACAAGGCATACTGTAATGGAAAGTTTGCAAAGAAACTTTTGTTGAAAGATGAAGCAGCCAACTGATCTGACTAAATCACAAAATGTAAGTAAATGATTTCATAATGCTTTGTCTGTAAATGATGGTTTTATACGGATAATGTTTTTAAAACACTAACTTGTGCTCAATAGCAAGTGGGCGTTGATACTGTTTTCTTATGCAGTGATGTTAGCCAATCATAACAGTGGTCGTCACTGACAAGCTTTAAAGGAGCCGTCCCTTAAAAATTGATCATTTAAGACAGGGTCAGAATGAGGGTTGAAAATAATCGTTTTGATGCATATTTAATAGTTTTGTTTTTTTAGCAAAAAACTTTATTAACATTATTTAGTGAACCTCAAGGAACATATTAAAATGATAAAGAAAATCCATGTCATGACCCCTTTAAAATGAAAACTGCATTTTCAGATAATATCTGGATTAATGTGGATGTAGTCTTAGATGGTCAGAGTAAATGTAGAGCAGAGGTGTCCAATTCTCCTGAAGGGTCGCCATCTTGGAGCTAAACTCACTAACAGGAAAGATGGCCATCAAGGAGAAGGACCTGATTTACAGTGTTCACATACAAGCCATCCTGAAACTAACAAAAAACATTTGTAACAATGCAATCAACATGAATCTGCAATGGAGCCGCGCACACTTTCATTTCTCACCCACATCGTCTCCACTCAGACTCTCTATCAACACAGCACTAGACTTTCCAGAAAAAGCAAAGACTACAAAAACTGCACTTAACATTAATAGGGATGCACAATATAGTGATACCATATTGGTTATCGGCCAATATTCTGTCAATACTGGATATATATTGGCCGATAGTTGAAATGCATGCTCATTTCCACTAATTTGAAATTAGATTACCTTTACAGTCATCTGAACTTAAGAACTGCATTTTTACATCCCTTTACACAGGAGTATGCATGTATTTTGTCCTACCTCAGTGTGAACTGCTCAGTGGCGGCAGCAGTATTCATTAGTACTTGAAATCCCACAGTCTGTCCCTGTTTAATTGGGCTGGGGGGCGCCAGAATCTCAACGTCTCCATCCAGTCTAAGTCGGTTTCTGGGCGCTTTGTTGTCCCCAGTGGCGAGAGTCACCGTCCCAATCCTCTGCATATCTCCTTCTTGCCCTACAGACTTTCTTTGCGCCCTACCCACTATGCACTCTTTTCCCAGGGTCTCTGGGGGAAGGATGGAATAGTGTAACTCCACCGTGATGGGAAGGGGTTCCTGTGTGCGTCTACGTGGCGGAGGAGCGTTGAACCAGGTCGTAGGGATGTCAAGCTGGGCTACACAGATCCCCATGTTTCCCTCCAATCGACAGGCAGTTGATACAGAACCTTCCCCTGGATCACGGATCCCAATGACACGGATACACGGGAGTAGTTCCGCAGGAGGATCCACATCATCCCATCTGCGGCCTGCTAGGTAAAACAACACCTGTATTTGAGGGCGATCAACTCCTATCCTCCTGCTCACCAGGTGTGCTCTCACCTTCCAGCCCAGCGTGAGGTGTGTAGAGGTGTGGAAGGAACGTGGAAGCGCCCCCTGGAGGAGCTCTGGTGGTACTGCCGCCTCTGCAGTGAGGTTGCCATAGCTACAGTTGACCGACAACAGGGGAGCAGGGCCAGCATCGGGCAAGTGGAGAAAGAGAGGCTCGCTGCGTGTCTGCAAGCTCCCGTTACGCATCACTTCCTGTGTGGCTTCTCGGAGAAAGAAGGATGACTCTGCACCTTGCAGTTGGCAGGACACTGGGAGGTACGTGGGTAAGGATGAGGAGAACCTGGGCACGAGATCACTACCTCCACCCCTGCTCTCACACACTGCGGAGACAAAGAGAAAGAGATTTATCTGTATGTTTATTTAATTTCAGAGACACTTCAGATGTTATTACAAGTCAAAATTGCTTTCTGTTATAATTTAAAGTGTCCCCTGGTTTTTGTTTTATCTCATTTAACAAGAGCATTTATTTACAAAGAAACTAATTAAAGTAAGACCAAGGGTCTTTGGAAAGATAATTGTACAAGTGTGTGGAGAGCGCAAGTCAATGTTCTGAGTGCAACATTGACTGACGGTATGGTACAAAAAAAAAAGAAGAAAGATTCAGAGAGAAAAATTTTATATATGCACAGTCACACTACTAGATTTATTTTTGTGATGACAGCTGAATTTTCAGTCATTACTCCAGTCATCAGTCACATGATCCTTCAGAAATCATTCCAATATGCTGATTTGGTGCTCAAGCAACATTTTTTATTATCAATGTTGAAAATAGTTGTGCTGTCTAATATTTTTGTTAAAACCGTGATACTTTTTTCAGAGTTTATTTAAATTAGAAATTTTTGTAGCAATAAAAAAAGAATTTACTGTCACTTTTATATACACACACATTTTAAAAACTAGCAATAGCGATCTTAAAGGCAGATCAGTTGGCACAAAACCACCCAGAAACACAAAACCTTAAACTTTACTACTTGAGCTGAGCTGCAAATAACTACTCAGGAGCTGTGAAAATGACATCACAAAATGTGCTGACGGCACCACAAAAATGTGCACGAGCCTTAAAAAGTGCAGCAGCACAACTGGCATCAAGCAGGTTATGTACTTCTTTGGTAGAGAAATGCCAATTTTTGCTTTTTTAAACAGCCTGCCTTTTCATTATCATTTAAATACAAATGTTCATATAAATAAATAAAAGATCTAGCCTAAAGTATCAATACAGTGTGTTATTGTGAGAAAAAATAACTGTTATATCCATATCCATATACTGTGTGCTTGTCTCATTACAACCCTACTTTTATCCAAAGTGACAATGCATTCATTTTATCATTATGCTGAACCCATGACCTTGGCATTACTAATACCATGCTTTACCAGTTGAAAGACAGGAATTATTTGTAGCCCCTATGGCTCACATTCACACAACTGCTTCCACCTCCACTGGACAGGATACGCCACTGCAGGGCCTATTTGAGTGTGTGTCTGTTTGTGAGTGTCAGGGTGTAAAAACGATGGTGGAAAGGCATTTTTTGTGCTCAGGGATGACTTATTTGAACTCTTTTCAAAACATGACCCAAAAAGTCAACAAGTCATCACTGAAATTGAAATCTGTCATTTAGCGGACATTTTTATCCAACGCAAAAGGTCCCACAGGAGCAACTCAGGGCTAAATGCCTTGCTCAAGGGCAGAATGGTACTACAGCAGGACTGTGACCTCAGTAAAATCCCATCCCTGAACAACTGCAGGATCAGACACCAAACTGTTCTGCTGCAAGACCACAACTTTTCTCGACAACCGCTATCCAGGTGTTCCAGACCGAGGAGATGCAGAGCAAATGAATGGTAATCAGCTGTCTCCTTAAAATAGTCTGTTTGCAAGCAGCGGAAAGCCGTCTACATGCGATGCACATATAGTATACTCAAGTGTCGTTTACTCTGTTGCACACAATAGCACCAAATAAAAAATAAAAAATAAAAAAAAATTTACTGACCTGCGTTCTGTTTTCTATCATACACCGTGCACATCTGCGATGACGTAAGATGAACGCAAACGCACCAGGGTTCAATAGAATCAATTTGAGGGTGAAACCAGACCAACGCTGCGGGGGGCACCGGGAACAATCACACCCGGGTACGGACCGCGGCAAACGAGCCCAGTGTGAAAGCCCCTTAGTAGCCAGAACTTTGAGTTGCAGCATAAAGTCTGAAAGGTCAGAAAGTTTGTACTACTCTAGTATACAATTAATTAGTAACTCTACACAAAGACATTTGGTACACTGTAAAGTGTCAGACAGAGAATTTGGGAATGTCAATTTATAGTTTTCACTGTAAATTATTAGATGACTTGTCCTTTTTCGCTTCCAAAAACAGTAAATTTAACAGTATTTTGAAATGTCCTGTTAAGATTTATTACAGTTTCTTCATACACAGTATGGGAACTTACAGTTAACCAATTAACAGACTGTTACGTTACCATTTTTACTGCCTTTTATCTTTAAAATTGCGATCATGTTTTACAGTATATGGTAGCACTATATTGTGCACATAATATCAACCCAATATCTTTTAAACTTGTTTCCTAGCTAAATGAAATCTGTGTACCATAACTCCCACAAGTTGCATTCAAGTCATGCAATCTGATTGGTACAAATAACATTTTTATTTTTTTAGAAAAAGGTATTTAGGGTACAGTCAGAAGCTCTACCACATCTGTGCTCACTCATGCTTAATTAAAGCATAGAGTCAATCCTTCACCTATCTCTAAGGGTACCTCTATCATTGTAAAATCCCTCAGCACATGTTCGTATTTTCCGTTAAGTCTGTGATGGAGCATATCAGATCACTCTGCCAATCAAATGTAAGACAGTCTGCCAAACAGACTGAGTGTGCCAAATGCTTCAATGAATCAGACCCTAAATTTACAGTTCTTTCCTGTTATAATTTTAGATCTGTACTGATAGAGCCAGTATGACGCAAAATGATCTTCTAACAGACAAGCATACGCACATGCCATGTGCCGCAATTGCAGCATAAAGGCAGCTAAAGATGATTAAATGCAAGACCAAGCAGAATTCAATATGCAAATAAATGCAAAAAAAAAACAATTGTAATGCAAAAATTACAATGACATCACTGAGAGTTAGATGTTGAATTGCAATATTGCAACACAATAGATTTTCAATTCTAATCTTAACTTCCTTACAATCTATAAAAAAATATTTCATGTGTGTGTATATATATATTTTATATATACACTTGCAGAATCTGGTGAAAATTTTAATAATTTTAACAAAATAAGAGAGATCATTCAAAATGCATGTTAGTTTTTATTTAGTACTGTCCTGAGTAAGATATTTTACATAAAAGATATTTGCGTTTAGTTTACAAGACAAAAAAATAGCTGAATTTATTAAAATGGCCCCATTCAAAAGTATGTGAACCATTGATTCTCTGTACTGTGTGTGGTTACCTGGATGATCCACGACTGTTTGTTTGTTTTGTGATGGTTGTTCATGAGTCCCTTGTTTGTTCTGAGCAGTTAAACTGAGCTCTGTTCTTCAGAAAAATCTTCTGGGTCCTGCAGATTCTTCAGTTTTCAAGCATTTTTTGCATATTTGAACCCTTTCCAGCAGTGGCTGTATGATTTTGAGATCCGTCTTTTCACACTGAGGACAATTGAGGGACTCAAACACAACTTTTAAAAAAGGTTCAAACATTCACTGATGCTCCAAAAGGAAACAAGATGCATTAAGAGCTGAGGGGGTAAAACTTTTGAATTCAAATATCAAGGTAAATTGTACTTAATTATTTTTCCGGGAAACATGCAAGTATCTTCTGTTGCTTCCGAAGGGCAGAACTAAATGAAAAACAATGATATTTAAACAAAATAAGAAAAATTGTGACATCTTCATCTTGTTCAAAAGTTTTCACCCCCCGACTCTTAATGCACCGTGTTTCCTTCTGAAGCATCAGTGAATGTTTGAACCTTTTTTAATAGTTGTGTTTGAGTCCCTCAATTGTCCTCAGTGTGAAAAGACAGATCTCAAAATCATTCAGTCACTGCTGTAAAGGGTTCAAATATGCAAAAAAAATGCTTGAAAACTGAAGAATCTGCAGGACATGGAGGATTTTTCTGAAGACCAGAGCTCAGTTTAATTGCTCAGAACAAACAAGGGACTCAAAAACAACCATCACAAAACAAAAAAACAGTCATAGATCATCCAGGTAACCACATACATTATTGAGAACCAATGGTTCACATACTTATGAATGGGGTTATTTTAAGAAATTCAGCTATTGTTTTGTCTTGTGAACTAAATGTAAACATCTTTTATGTAAAATATCTTACTCAGGGCAGTACTAAATAAAAAATATAATGCATTTTGTATGATCCCACTTATTTTATTAACATTATTATTCACACAGATTCTGCAAGTGGTTCACATATTTTTCTTGCAACTATAATATATATATACACACACACACACACACACAGGTGCTGGTCATATAATTAGAATATCATCAAAAAGTTGATTTATTTCACTAATTCCATTCAAAAAGTGAAACTTGTATATTATATTCATTCATTACACACAGACTGATATATTTCAAATGTTTATTTATTTTAATTTTGATGATTATAACTGACAACTAAGGAAAATCCCAAATTCAGTATCTCAGAAAATTAGAATATTGTGAAAAGGTTCAATATTGAAGACACCTGGTGCCACACTCTAATCAGCTAATTAACTCAAAACACCTGCAAAGGCCTTTAAATGGTCTCTCAGTCTAGTTCTGTAGGCTACACAATCATGGGGAAGACTGCTGACTTGACAGTTGTCCAAAAGATGACCATTGACACCTTGCACATGGAGGGCAAGACACAAAAGGTCATTGCAAAAGAGGCTGGCTGTTCACAGAGCTCTGTGTCCTAGCACATTAATAGAGAGGCGAAGGGAAGGAAAAGATGTGGTAGAAAAAAGTGTACAAGCAATAGGGATAACCGCACCCTGGAGAGGATTGTGAAACAAAACCCATTCAAAAATGTGGGGGAGATTCACAAAGAGTGGACTGCAGCTGGAGTCAGTGCTTCAAGAACCACTACGCACAGACGTATGCAAGACATGGGTTTCAGCTGTCGCATTCCTTGTGTCAAGCCACTCTTGAACAACAGACAGCGTCAGAAGCGTCTCGCCTGGGCTAAAGACAAAAAGGACTGGACTGCTGCTGAGTGGTCCAAAGTTATGTTCTCTGATGAAAGTAAATTTTGCATTTCCTTTGGAAATCAGGGTCCCAGAGTCTGGAGGAAGAGAGGAGAGGCACACAATCCACGTTGCTTGAGGTCCAGTGTAAAGTTTCCACAGTCAGTGATGGTTTGGGGTGCCATGTCATCTGCTGGTGTTGGTCCACTGTGTTTTCTGAGGTCCAAGGTCAACGCAGCCGTATACCAGGAAGTTTTAGAGCACTTCATGCTTCCTGCTGCTGACCAACTTTATGGAGATGCAGATTTCATTTTCCAACAGGACTTGACAGCCACACACAGTGCCAAAGCTACCAGTACCTGGTTTAAGGACCATGGTATCCCTGTTTCTTAATTGGCCAGCAAACTCGCCTGACCTTAACCCCATAGAAAATCTATGGGGTATTGTGAAGAGGAAGATGCGATATGCCAGACCCAACAATGCAGAAGAGCTGAAGGCCACTATCAGAGCAACCTGGGCACTCATAACACCTGAGCAGTGCCACAGACTGATCGACTCCATGCCACGCCGCATTGCTGCTGTAATTCAGGCAAAAGGAGCCCCAACTAAGTATTGAGAGCTGTACATGCACATACTTTTCATGTTCATACTTTTCAGTTGGCCAAGATTTCTAAAAATCCTTTCTTTGTATTGGTCTTAAGTAATATTCTAATTTTCTGAGATACTGAATTTGGGATTTTCCTTAGTTGTCAGTTATAATCATCAAAATTAAAAGAAATAAACATTTGAAATATATCAGTCTGTGTGTAATGAATGAATATAATATACAAGTTTCACTTTTTGAATGGAATTAGTGAAATAAATCAACTTTTTGATGATATTCTAATTATATGACCAGCACCTGTATATATATATATTTATATATATACACACACAGTTAATATTATGGGTTTAATGGTTCAAATTACGGTTCGGTTTGTATCATGGTTTTAGGGTCACAGTTTCGCTACAGTTTGGTATGTGCTATGTTCAGGGTAAATAAGACTACGGTCAAATAAACAAAGAAAATAAGAAAAAAATTATCTAATCAAATGTAAAATAACATTGCATATTTCACTGCATAAATTAAAGAGTAATCCTTATTAAAGTTACAAAAGCTATTCAGTCAAGAGCAGTGAGTGATTTCCTTGTCTTTTGTTGTTTGATTAACATTAAAAACAGACAGCAGGAATAATAGGCTGCTGTCATTTTAAAACACAATGCAGAGATCCAATACTCTGATACTGTACACATGCTTTGTCTTTCTCTACTAGAAAAATATTCTCGCAAGAATATTCCCCGAATATAATATAATATCCCGAATATTGATTTTATACAACAGTTCAACAAACAAAAGGGTATTATTGAGTAATGTACATTTTAAACAGTATTGTCAGTATTTTTGCACTATTTTGTAAGGAAAGCCACAGCAGAGCAGCACACAAGCTGTTTCGTGAAGGAATCTGTGGCTTTGAACGAATCGTCAATGATCCATTCATAAATACAGCCGCTTGCTTTGATATTTAAAGAATGAATGACTCGATGATTCACTCATAAAAACATAACCACCTACTGGCGGTTTTAATGTTATATTTAAAAGTATCACTTCCGTTTTTATCATCATTGTATTTATTGAATTTTTTTTTTATTTTATTTAAGGCATTGTTTATTTTACAAAGGTATTTATAAAGGTAAAAAATGCACTGGAAAAATCGATTTAAGAATGCAAATATTGTCCCTTAATGGAAATGTGTAACTGCAGTCTAAGTGGAAAAGAGAGGGTACACAGAAGGATGTTAAATCCCTCAGGGGGTACAACACTCTAGAAAGTTTGAGAACCACTGAAAGAATTGCACAAGTGCTACTGCTAAGAGTGCAATTTCAATACAGTCTGTTACCTTGATTCAAATTTTTCATAAGCTTAAATGAATTGGTCTAAAGAGAAAAAATTATAATGACAATTTTGTCTAAAGACTACATATAAAAAATCCAAATTAATGTTGGTAACAAAGTTTGACAAAGTAATGACTAAGACTTGACAAAAATGTGATGACTTTTCGTTGACTAAAACTAGACTAAAATATGAAAGACTAAAATGACTAAAATGTGACTAAGACTAAGGAGCATTTTCGTCTGAAGATAAAGACTAAGACTAAATCAAAAATGGCTGCCAAAATTAACACTGTACGGCACTCACATTGAACAGAGCTTATAAAGAGTGACTGTTTTGTAGGGCTGGGACAATACATTGATTATCAATTCATGATACAATGAATCTGGATCGATTCTGATATTTTCCGAATGCATCGCAATTCGAATTGATTCTGAGCTTAGTTTTTATCAGCAATGACACTGCGAGCTTTAGAAACACACATACTCTGCTTGCTTCCGGTTCCTTTACACACACCACTTAAACCTAAAATAATCATTCATAAAGTTCGAAAAGGTTGAAGCGAATTACAATGGTGTTTGCAGTGGGCTGTGTTTACATTAATATTGCGTCATAAAAGCATTCTGAACAGAGGTGCAAGTATACTGTATTTAACCACTTACATGACTCAGCCGAACGCACGAGTGCTCTCCAGCAGTCTTCTTCGTGAGCATTTGAGTGTGCGGTTAAAAATTAGACTAGAGCGCCATCTGCTTTTAAAACTAAGCGCAGAATCAATTCAACAAAGAAAATATCAGGACTGATCCAAATTTATTGTATCACGAATCGAGAACCGATATATTGTGCCAGGCCTACTGTTTTGTCCACTTCTTTTTGATCATCGCTGTTGTAACGTATTGGGAAGCCAGAATGTGCATCCATCGACAGAAACATACATTAGCCGAACTCTGTCTGTCTGTTTTACACTTTATTATTTTCAACAAACCATATTATATACTGTATGTGTCGACAGATTTGAGCTTAACTGCGCTGCAACTCCGCGCCGAACCGTGGGTGGAGAATGGTACGGTTGATTTTTTACAGAGAACCGTAAATATGTATCAGTTTGTATTTTAAGTGATTTGAACTGAAATAATCACAGACAATTGTGGACAAAATGAAGAAAAAGCAGAAAAAGGAATTTCAAATCAGTGCTGCCTTACAATAAATTTCTTCCCACATTTATCTCTTTATCTTCATATAAGTTCAGAAAAACTTGATAAATCAGAAAACAAATCATTTTACACAGCAAAAGTTTCAACCTCAGCTCATTATATGCCAATATAAAATGATGTAATACACAATCCCAGTTTTTCAATCTTTCTTATTCTTGTATTTTTGTTAGTTTTCTCTCTTCTTTTTTATAGTGATACAACAGATTTCGTGCTGATTCAGAGAGTCTCATTTGCATGTTTTGAAACAGTGACAGAATAGAGACCAACAGAAACTCAAGCAGCTGTCTGGAATAGAACCAGAGGTTTATTGTGTTACTTTATCTCTCACACACTCTCTCACTCACTCTTTCTCCTCAGGTAGCGGGAGTGAAGCATAGTAAAGGTGTGAAAATATAATGAAGATTTGGTATGGTGCTGCGTCTCACAACAAGAGTTTAAACACATAATAATCCCTTCAGAGAGAAATACAACTTCAGTGATTCATTTCAAATCAACACTGAGACAAAACACACGTGAGGCCTTGTGGACCCAGTGTCCACAAGGAAGAAAGGTTGGTGACGAGAAAGAGAATGAATGAACGAACAATACAACAAACAAAGGAATGGGTTCAATATAAGTTAACGAAGAAAATAAGATTCGGTCATCCACAACTGTAACCATGATTCTTGCTTTTTAAAAGAAACTGAGGGACAAGTCAAAACTTTTTTCTGTGGCAATTAACATTACGTTGCAAATAAAGCTTAAATTACCAGAACATTAATTTAATGCTATAATACATTATGAGTCTCTCATCAGGAAATTATAGATGAATAAAGTCCATTCTGTCACTTCTACCTCACCATCAGCAATCATGACATAATCGCGGAGCCCCAGAGGACTGACACACACACAAAAAGAAAGAATTAAAAAGTGCAATGTTTTGTGGCGGCCCTGGGGAGCTGTGATACGGAGGTTGCACGCTATAAAGCACGTAGCTTCAGCAGATGGAGGCAGCATCGTCCCAAAAACAGCATCTCTCTGTGTCACAAGTTCCTTCTTTATGGCGCTCTCAGGGCTACAAAGAGGACCATAATTCTGAGCCCAAACACCTCCGCTCTGATTTGTTTCAGCCGCTGGTCCCAAGGCTGACGACACCCCACACATTTCTAACCTTTCACTTTCACTCCCTCTTTCTCAGGCCACTTTTCAAATGTCAAACATTTCTCACAAAGCTGAGGATTTCATTGCGGCAGGCGAGACGGCATCACCTAAAGCTTCAACTTATATATACAGCGTGAAGAGTTCAAAATCTTTCCCTTGGGTTCTTGGAATTGTATTTCTTCCCATTTATTCCTGCCAATTTAACCTCCCATCAATTTCATTATGGCAGAAAAAGTGACAAGTGATAAATCCTATGGTAACTCTTCCATTTTTATCCGAGGTTTCATCCCAACCATGACAAGTGACATATTTGACAGTCTCGCCTAGCCAGACTATGGAGTTGTTCATATTGCAGTTTGTTCTGGTCAAAAATAGGTTACTTAAGTCACTTTCCACCATCGGGCTGAATGGTTCTAAGAACAGTAAGGAACGGTTCCAGTTGTATTTCCACTTGAGCCTGGTACGGCACGGCACGATTACAAACCGTTCTCGGACCAGAATTCTGTGCTGGAACAATACATGTAGTGATGTCGCAACTCAGGACTGGTCACTTGTCTGTTGCCTGGCTACCAGTTTCTCTGTAGCTGGCTAAGCGCGCTGTTTGAGCGACGTAAACACAAATTAATAAAAAAAAATATATAAGAAATATATGATAATCCTCCAAAACGGTCTGTAAACTCTTGCGGTACCCAAGGCAACAACTGCCGCATTTGCAATTTGTATTACATTCGAAAGATGACCGTTATCAGCCCCCACAGTAGAAACTGAAACCATATTTGTACCAGCTGGGCCGGATCGGCACGGAATAGAAGGGTTAAGAGAGAAACTTTGATTAGATTTATAATAAAATACATATAATAATTCCTGAATTATATAGATAAACTGACTGACCCGAACTTGTGTTGTATGAATATTTACACTATATTATATTTGTGGTCCGTAAGATTTAACTTTTATTTGAAAGTAATTAATCCTTTTATTCAGAAAGGGTGCATTAAATTGATCAAAAGTGATAGTATAGACTTTTTGTAAAGACTCTTTTGAACTTTCAATTTATCAAAGAAAATGCATCACGGTTTCCACAAAAAAATTAAGCAGCACAACTGTTTTCAACATTGATAATAATAAGAATAAATGTTAACTGAACACTAAATCAGCATATTAGACTGATTTTTAAAGGATCATGTGACACTGAAGCCTGGAGCAACGGTTGCTTAAAATTCAGCTTTGCCATCAATTGGAAAAATACATTTTAAATATATATTAAAATACACAACAGTTCTTTTAAATTGTACAAATATTTCACAATATTTTACTGTATTTTTGAACAAATAAATGCAGCCTTGGTTAGCAAAAGAACATTTAAAAAAAATCTAACTTTTGAATGGTAGTGCACGTTTATTAGATTATCATGTGGTTCTCACCTATATTGTTCCAAAACAGTTACTTATAAGGTTCCATTTCAGTTAGTCTTTATCCAGAGTTTTCAAACTACAAACAAAGCCTGCTGTGAGATGAAAGCTGCCAGGCACTCCATCCTGTCCACTTTTAAAGTCTCCTAGCCCCTTCATTGGCCCTACAATTATTTATATGCTGTAGGCTGTAGCAAATGACTCCTAAAAACTAAACACCATTCCAAAGATACTGGAAGAGACCAGAGATGGCACAAGAACATCGGTAAGCATACAGCTGTATTCAGGGACCTCGGGGCATTCAAATAAAGATGCTGAAGAACCTAAGTATGTGTGTGTGGATATTTTTTAGGCAGTAATGGAGTTGACGGATCATATGGTATTTTACGCCTGGATAAAAGAATTCTCCTTTGGCGCTTGTCCTCTGGCCCCTCATGGCAAGAGCAGCTGCTTCGTTCTGCTTCCAAAAACCGTGACCTTGTAGCAAGTGTACATTTACAAATACTCTCAAACTTTCTGACCTTTGCTATCTCACACACACACACACAAACACACACACTCGCTCAAAGTCGATCTCACTCTGTTTCAAATTCAGACACACCCACCTTCACTCTGACATCACAGAGTAACTCAGGAGAGCAAAAAAAAATGAATGATTTATAACCTAGTCCAAGACATAATTTGGAATACACCCCTTCAAACACACACTCACTGAAATGCACAACTCTGCAGGAAGCTCTTCGGGTTAATCGGCTTCCTGCCTCCCACTAAGCACTAAAACTATTCGCCACATGGTTGGCCCAATAAACTCTGACCTTTGCCACAAACGACAAATGATCCATCACCAAGCTTCTCTCCAATTTTGTCTCTATCTATCTTTCTATCTATCCATCCATGCCTTTCCTCGTTCCAACCTTTTTCATATTTTCACTACCTGGTGCATATGTGCTTTTATATTATTCTATATATATTTTAGAGAGAAAGTAAGAGAGAAAGTTAGTGAGAAAGTGATACAGGGCCTGGATTTCGTTTCAGAAAACTGGTGGGAATTCCCACTTTTTAGACTTTTTATTTTTCTAGTAAAAATTAAATTTCTCTCACTTAAATGTTTGTTCAATCAATGAATTTGTGTTTTTACAATGGAGTAATTTTGTTGTGCACTAGCTTACACAGCATAAGGAAGCTTGATTTCAAACTTTGAAGTAAACAGTCGGTAATAACATAAGAACAAATAAATTACAAACAGTAGCCGAAATAAATAAAATAAAGAATTGTGAAATTACATTACTGGTTTGATCTGACAATCTGAGTGGCTTAATTTAGTCATTCAACCTACACGCTACAGAATAAATGTTTGCGGGAATTTCCCGCATTATAGTCGGGAACCTGTGGGAATGAGTAAAATTATGAGCAATACCCGCAATCTATGGCAAGCATAAAAAGTAGTCTAATCAACCCCAATCTTTTGAATGATATATATATTTGTATGAACAAAAAATTTAAATTTTAAAAATTTAAAAAACTGGCATGGACTGGCTTTGCCAACAAGTTCCAAAAAAAAAAAAGACAACACCAAGATGATGTCACCTTTGAGAGGTGAAAGACACTGGCATGGACTGGCTGGTCAGTTTGGCATGGGTACCATGGCAACAAAACTAGGGGATTTGAACACTGTAGTCAGACATGACAAAGCCAAACTGCCACACTCCCTTCTGGTGTCCAAACCGACCATATGTAAATGACACCTATGAGAACAAAGAAAGCAGATCCAATTAAAGACAAGAGGGAGAAAAGGGTAGGAAACAAAGGGGGAAAAAATATCATTATAGTACTGAATAGCATGTTGAATTCGATGTGTGTAGCCAAGAGAGGCAGAGGTGTGTGTGAAGTGTATGCTGACTTTGATCGTCACCACCTTGCGCAAATTGATTTGGCCCTAATTGAACATTTTAAGAATCGATTAAAATGTGCTGTGCAAACACACTTAGAGAGATCCATCAGATTCTGAGCTGGCTAAAGCAGAAATTTACACTCAGTGACTGGAGCTAGAGCCAACATTGGCACACTCCTGCCATCCGTATTGTTAGGGCTTTTAGAGTACGATAGAGAACGAGAGTGAGCAAATTTGAGTCAGTATCATAAATAAAACAACCTGATGAAGGAGTAAATTTATGTAGGCCTCATCATAGGTGCCGGAACCGGAGGGCCACACTTTTAGCCCACTCACCCGAAATCAGTGGAATGATATTAAAACATGTACTTCTGTTGGCTTTTATTAAAAGCACATTCTTTAATAACAACAGATTAAGTACTTAACTACTGATACTTAAAATAAGGATGTTTTGGTCCCTGAACTCAAATTACTGATGTGCATAATATATATCCACTAATCTAAAAAGCAATATATAAAGGTTGGCTATAAAAGTTTTACATTTTGAAAGAAAAAAGAAATTGCTAGGCTCAATTTCCAAATTAATATATTTTAATGATTTGAGATAAAGTGTGCTTACAAATATAATAATAATAGTTATAAATATAACAATAATTGCCATTGATTGAACCTATATATTATTACTAGTAGTAGTATTAGAAGTGATATTATTACTATTACTACTACTACTTATAATAATAATAATAGAAATTTATAAGTTTAGTATTCACAGTGTAATGATATCCCAAAAAAATCCAAATACAAAACGCACACCCGCACCACCACCATTATGCCACATGCTCTAAACATGAATTCTTCTGGATAAAATCAGACATCGAAAAGACATCTTGTACCTGTGTTAATCAAAGTAAAAAACACTTTTTGAGTGCTTCGTGTACATATACATCCTGAGGCTAATAGTTGAAAATTTCATCTAACTTTACCAACTCTCAGGATACAGGAATTGAAAAGGCCTCATACAGCGAAAGAGAGAGAAAGTGTAAGAAAAAGTGTGAGCAATTTGCTTGAGGATCTATAACACTGCTCTCTCTTGGGTATCTCAGACTGTGCACATGTAAGTCTGAAACCCCATTCCCACCAAAGGTGTGAAAAAGCAATTTAAAATGGCCGCCGCCCACTGATATGGGATGGTACCACCAGGGTGGCGCTTAACCAAAACACACAGCCGGGGGTGATACAGACGAGCGAAATACACTAGACAGCACTGAGCATTACGCCACCAGCTGCCTCCTGTGCCAATGAAATTCCCTAATTCTACTGAAAAATACATTAATATGTGAAAAACCTTTCCTCCGCTTCCCTCAACTGCCCTAAACACACATACACTTCCTCCGTCACATAAAACACTTTATGCCTTTGGTAATTGCCATGTTTCACCAGATTTTACTGAACACTTTACAAGTATCAATAGTGTATGTGGTGCAGATGGAAATAAAATTCATTTAAAATCAAACATTAATATTACTAATAATAGTTAAATTTAATGCAACATTAATGAAAATAATGTTTTTTTCAAGGTTGAGAGCATATCATGCAACCGTTTCATGTTGTCATTCAATTTAAACTCTTCTAATGACATCAACATCAACTGGAAAGTGTTTTCTTCTACATGCACTGCACAAAAGTTTAGGGTCGGTAAGATTTTTTTATATTTTTGAAAGAAGTTTCTTATGCTTACAAAGGCTGCATTTATTTGATCAAAAATACAGTAAAACAGTAATGTGAAATATCAATACAATTTAAAATAACTTTAATTTTAATATTTAAAATGTAATTTATTCCTGTGATGCAATTTGAATTTTCAGCATCATTACTCTAGTCTTCAGTGTCATGATCCTTCAGAAATTATTCTAATAGAATATTCTAATAGAAATAGATAAAGTCTTTACAATCACTTTTGATGAATTTAATGCATCCTTCCTGAATATAAATATGAATTTCTTTCACAATAAAAAAGATATTACCCAAACTTTGGAATTGTAGTTTAGTTAATTGCATTCAATTATTGAATTCTGTCTGTGACCCTATCAGAACAGACCCCACTAATGGAGAACCACTGCTTTAAAAAATTAGCAATGCCCTTTTGAAGTACATGTAAACAAAAAGTGGCAAATTATTCTAATTTTATACAAAGATGCATCAAAGTATCAAATTCACTCTCTTTGCATTAAAACAACAGTACAGAGGGTGTGTATCAGTGTGATAGTTGCCCAGTCATAGAGCCAGAGGCAGCTGATTCATAAGTGATCATAACAGACATCTAAATCAAGCAGCTTTGGGCTTTCATTGTTGTTTAGCGGATCAGCGAAGTGAGAGAGACAATAAGAGAGAATGATATGCTGCCAGTATATTTAGTGTTGTTATAATCTTTACAGTAATTACACGAGACGGTGTAATCTTGCCATAATGAATATAATTAGAATGTACAACGCTCTATAAGCTCAACACAGACTGCCAACATTGGGCTGTCACTGTTGAGCCAATGAAGGCCATTAAAGACCTCCAGACTGCAAAAAATGCACAAGCATATCCAATCGTTCCTGTATAACATTTGATTTAGAGGGACGCCTCTTATTGTTCTCACAACAGTTTTCCTGACTCATTACAAATGATGAAAGCAGCTGACAAAGACACAAGGGGTTCTCCTTATAACTGTACTCTGTTGCTTCAAAATCTAAACACTAACACAGTCACACACTGCCAAAAAGCAGGTGAAAGAGAGGTCAGACACTCCAGATGAATGAATCATCTCAAATGCATCTCAAATTAGTGGTTCCCTTTTCTTTCTTTTTTTTCACATATCCAGGGGGAGCAATTGTTCTGTCCAAAAATGTAGTAAGCTAAATAAGGAGGCTATATTTTAAGGTATCACAAGCGTGGCACCAAAGGTAAGCAGCGTAACTATTCTGCCCCCTAAAACACCTCATTTTGGCCTAATTTGTGATAAAAAATAGTTCAGTATTATTTAGATGTATTATTTTACCCAACATTTGAGACCAATGAATTTCCAGTGACCTTTCCATTCATTACCACTACTTGACAAATAATTTTATAGAGATTGTTGGAGCGGATTTCCATTTGTGTCATCAAACTCTGAACCAGTTTTAGAGTTCAAATGTCTCTAATAAGTAAAAAACCACTGAGATTTGAATGTTACTAAACAAAAGAATTGCTGAAAGAGCAAAAACAAAGGTTACTATAAACTGTTTAAATGTAATATACCATTCTGGTATCAGTAAGATTTTATTTAGTTTGATTTCCAAAAGAAAATTAATACTTTTATTCAGCGAGGATGCATTAAATTGATCAGACGTGAAAGTAAAGACATTTATAATATTACAAAAGATTACTTTTGTAAAAAAAAAAAAAAATATTATTTTGAACTTTTCTAATTTATCAAAAATCGTGTAAAAAAATTAAGCAGAACAATTGTTTTCAAAAATTATAATAAAAAATGTTTCTTGACCACAAATTGTTCTGTAGTGAGCTGTTTACAGATGCTGTACTTTAAGGTACACAAGTGTGGCTCCAAAGGTAAGAAACTGAACTATAAACACCTCATTTTGGACAATTTTTTTTTGACAAAAATAGTACATTGCCATTAAAACATTTTCCCTAAAATGTGTGTAAACTTTATGCTTATTAGAGATTCACATTTAACTCTACAACGTTACTTCGAGTTGAGTCTTTAGCACTGTCTGTGTGCTGTGCTGAGCTGCTGTCTATGCAGAGCACTTCAAATTGGTCACTTATGAGACTCACTTGAATTAGGAAATAGACAGCAAGCAGCTGGAACAGAGCTAATGTCATCTCAAAGATATCGCTGAAAGATTGTATACAATAAGGTATGATTATAGGGAATTTTGTTCCAGTTTTATCTTTTATTTATAGGGGCTTTTCTGTGTCAAAACATTTTAAGTAAAAAAAAAAAACAGACATCAGATGGACTGTAGAATTCTCCAGACATTCTGTAATAGAACTCTTAGAGGAGTTTTAATTCATGAGGGAGAACCCTCTGAGCAGAACCAGAGCTGAAACAGTCACTCTCTTTGGCCTTTCTGTCTACTGTCACACCAGTGTCTTGCCACAGTGTGTGTTCGTGCATGTGTGTTGAGAGGCAGAAGAGAAAAGTAAGCAGCTGTTTAAGTGTTGTGAGAGTTGTATGGCAACTTACTTATCTAGTTTTACATCCTACAAGGATGACAGTAGATGTCGCCGACCACCACGGAGACTTCAGTTAGAATAAAACCACAAATTCATTGATTTAATAATCTGGCCATATTTAATAATTGCCATGATGTACTGTCTGTTCAACATGTTGTACTTTTGAATACCTGGCTCTTGATCACTCAGAAAATGAAACATTGAAAATAATTATTTTTACAAATTTCCAGTGCGATTTGCAAGTTTTCCCTCACATCCTCATTTTCGTTTGCATCAACTTAAAAAGCTGTCAAAAGTTGAAAGTGAAATTTTGAAAATGTAATTACACCTGCCTAACTGCAGTAGGCTACCGGTAGAACCGGGTCAATCCAGTACTCGCTGATAGACGTCTGCTTTCAAATACCCCCATCTGTATTTGTATGAGTGCTGTGTCAAAGGTTTCTATTTATAATGTGTTTTTGCAGCATTGTAGCCAATCACAGCCAATCACAGACAGTCTGTTAAGCATGTAAATTCAATGGCCAACCAGAGGTGTTTAAGTTAGTCAGAATTCACTCAAAAATTTAGCGAACATTTTTTACACAAAGTTTTAAACTATAAAGATGTATATTCACTTAACAAATTTGTTTAGTTTTCTGTGACTTTTAAATTGAAATGAAATCCTCTTGCCCTGTTATTAATAAGGGAGTTATTCTGCCATTACTATTAACCCTTTACCAGAGGTGGGTTAAATGTGGGTATTTTTACTTTAACTTGAGTACATTTCTAATGAAAAATCTGTACTTTTACTTTGCTACATTGGGCGACGTTCCTCTCGTTACTTTATTTTAATGCAATACTGTAAGAAATGCCTAGTTTATTCCAAGCACGCCGTCTCTTTTCTCTCATCTCACTCGGAGCATTGAACGAAGTAGCAGGACCAGTCAATTAAAAAAATCTGCAAATACGTCCTATTGTTTGCCAGCGATGAAGATCTTTATTGTCTGTGAACAACTCCACAGGTATCGATTTCATTTGATTTAAATTCATTAGGGATCGACCGATATGCATTTTTCAGGGCCGATGCCGATACCGATTATTACAGATCAAGGAGACCGATAACCGATATTTTGAACCGATATGTGTCTAGTGTAAAAATGAAAATTAATGTCAAAATTAAGAATAAAAAGGCCTCTGACAAAGACTCTCTTTAAATTATTTTAACACATCTTTAATTCTGAGAACTGTTCATAATAACAACATTAATATTAATAATAACAACAAACATAAAAAGTGCTGGGAGCATCCATCAGCAGCATTCTGTAAACTAAGTAAAACTTGCATCCATCAGCAGCATTCTATAAACAAAGTAAAACTTAAAGCAAATTTAAACAGCAACAAATGAACAAATAATGGAAAATAAATGTAATCTCTCTGAAGTTTTATAAAGTAAATTAAAATGGGTAACAATACAGGACAGCGTCATCCAGAAACGTGCAATGTGAGATTATTGACAATTTACGTTATTAGCATAGGGTTATTAGTCAAATGAGAGAGCGCGGCCGCGGAGATAACTAAATCAGGAATAGGGAGCTTGCGTCGCGTCAGGGCGTCAGGGCGTCAGGGCGTCAGGGCGTCAGGGCTCGCGCTTGATGCCCTTTCTGCTCTTCAAAATTGCATAATGGTAATTCTGAATCTGTATGATAAATTATTTTGCAATCATGTTAGAATAAAGCAATATTTCTCCAAATATGCGCAATGTTTTTGACTATGAGCCCTAACGGAACGGGCGCTGTTCAGTGAAGCTATGTGAACAACACAAAAAAAAAACGCAGCAGACGTGAGTGAATACATTCGTGTTGATAATCTATTCACAATATAACGTTAAGTTGGCCGAATGGTGAGAGAAGTAGGTTTTAGTTTCACTATCTCAGCACTGATGTGATGATCCGTTAAAGCATATCACTGCAATGACGGACATTGACCGGGAATTCACAGTATAATAACTGAACGGGGCTTGTCATCATAAATCGATTATATTTAGGTGTTTTGCAACTTCAGTGTAGTGATTTATTGCAACTTCAGGAACGTTTACTGCATTCTTACCTTCGAGAGATAACTTATTGATGTGTGATGATGATCACTGAAGCAGCTCCTGTGCTTTCGGTGTGAGAGCGGAACATTTTCCAGCCGCGCCAGCCGTATTGATTGGCCAGGCTCGTGACTCCCAACAAATCAGACGGACGATGGGCGGGGCTTAGTCTAGGCCACAGAGCGGTGCGCTCTGACTGAGGTGGCTGGATCAGTGCCAGATCGCGCATTTAAAAAAAAAATGGTTTTATCGGCAAATCGGTTTTGAAAATGGCCGATGCCGATAACAATAAAAATGCTTAATATCGGCCACGCCGATAATCGGTCGACCCCTAAAATTCATACAGCCAATAGCCGACATTTTACAACCAAGCAGATTATTACGCCACGATAACAGTATGTAGCATTTCTTTACCGATTTTATGGACATATATCTTTATTTATACATTAAATAAGCTCCCATTGTTCAGAGATTATGAAATGAACATACGCGGTTGCGCAATGGCGGCGCCGGCGACCTGTTCGTCTTGAAAATGAACGCCTTTGCGTAGACACAGTTAAGCAGTTTACACGCGCCTGCAGAAATATACATTTGATTACACTTTGGAGAACAGACAGAAGAAGATCCGTCAATGTGCATTTGATCATTGTTTGTGTTCAGATGATCAGACGTTATGAGCGAGTTTCTCTCTTCTTTCAAATGTAGATAGCCTACGTTATTATTATACAAAACAAAAGACATGCAGTGATATTTGGGCTACAGTTGCCAGACATAATGCTTGTCTCTTCTGTGTTTGTTGCAAAGTTATTTAATTATGATAATAATTTAAATATCTATCTAAATAATAACATGCTATTGTATTGAGGTGTGTGTGTGTGTGTGTGTGTGTATATATATATATATATATAT
>RJVU01074626.1:3163760-3184805 GCA_003731715.1 Anabarilius grahami
ATATGCATGCTAATAAGCAACTCGTTAATAGCCTCATATATATATATATATATATATATATATCCAATTTATACATAAAAAATGTAATAATCAGAAAAGAGAAGTACGGAAAATTATACTCTTAATTTACACAATATTTACTTAAATTTCACACAAAAACGCTTATTTATCCATTGACCCGATTTTGAGACTAGGCAGAACGACATCTGTTAATCGACCAGGAGGGCACAGTTACAGGCCGATTATTTTAAAATGGCCAAATATTTTAATAAATGGCCAAATTAAATAGTCTATCACTATTTAATATACATTGTGTTTCTGTGGATCTATTTGTTGAGCTGCTGGAGGGTATTTTGAGGTCACTCATCTCGTCATGTAAGCTCGTCACTGGGCTGAGCTACAGATGGGAGGAGACCAGAAATGGAGAGAAGAAGAGATGCGACCGGGGAATAAACGACACAACTCTACCTCTGTTCAGCATCTGTGCCCTAGCACCATCTGACAGACATCTGGCATGTGTGCGAGCGAGTGTGTGTGTGTATTGATTTAATGTCTGTCTCGCTCTCTTTGATAGATGACATTGGATGTGATTAATGTCCATTCTTCAACACTGTGAAATATGAAATATGAGAACCGCACACATTCTTGGCCTCTTTCTCCTCCATCTGTCTTTTAACCCTAGAAATATACAAATCACAGGTACATGTCTGACAATCATCCACTACCACTTTGTTTCTCTGTCCCTCTCATACCAAATGTAATTTTCACAGTGCAATTTCCAATCTTGCAGGCCAGTTCTGATTGCTACAGGTTTTGAATGATGCAGGTGAATACCATGTTCTGGCATACTTGACTAGGACTATACAGCATTGCTCCACCACTCAAGGTGGTGTTGTCAAAAGTACTGACTTTGGTACCAAGTCGGAACTGAAATTTTACAAATGTGACGATACCAGTTTTTAAAGCATTGATCATCGTAGTCAATCACAGACATATCTGTTGGACGCGTGAACACAATGGCCAATCAGAGATGTTTAAGAATCCGCTCAACAGCACAAAAAAAAAAATGCTAGGGGAAAATGCCGAAGTTGGTACTTTTTGACAACACTAACTCAAGGTACCTAAAATGAAGAAAGCGTGCTCAACTACACTGTGTATCTGGATATATTTCAACATTTGATAATCTATTAATAAATTACTGCAGCCATGATCACTAGAAAATGTACACAACCATCTCTTGTCAATAAAACTCTGTCGACCAACTGCTTTCGGTGGGCAGTCACAGCACAATATTAATTGCACCAGGCAAATAGAATTTTGTTAAGGCGCAATCGACAACAAGCCTAATTTACTGGATTGAAGGTGAATAAGAGGTTTACTAAGTCACACAACTGTTACTAAATCCAACTCACACTGTCGGAGCAGTGCTAAAACTGAACTATACATTGTTAATCTTTCATGCTTACATACAGAATAGCTTCGCCCACGTAATGATGTGTTATACCAATTTTTCAGTAATAATTGTGTGTGCTTCAAAATGTCAGTGGCAAATGGGGTCAAAGTTGATATTGTTTGAACTTTGAGTGCCGCAATACAATGCTAAACCTGCATGTTGTACTGGAGGTAATGCTGTAGCTTGCCATCAGTCCATATAGTGCAGCAGTAATGCACATACTCTTAAGCTGTAGTGATCTCTGAAGAATGCATTCTCTTCCCTGTTGTGACATATATCTGAGTGTAACAACTTCTCAAACAAGAAAAAATGTAGGGCAGGAGTAAGAGGTTGTCCGCACTCGCACCAGTAAACACTTCATCAGAGAAAGAAAGCGATGCCGCTACAGGTGGGAGGGGAAGTTATTTTGATTAAAGATTACGAGGGCACATGATGATGATGTGCATGGATAAATTATTTATAATAAATACTGCAATAGTCAATAAAAAATAAGAACTGTCAATTTACATTTCATTGGGACTTTCACTTAACACATGGTTTTTGTTCACCTTAAATCCAACTTTTCCATCACTTCAATGTACAAATTTAACAGCTGAAAATAGTCTGATGCAGATCTTTTCCACCAAAATGTTGAAGAGAAAATAAACATAAAATAGGATGGCAATTTTAAACTCCCTAAAAACAGTGGTTAATAAAGCAGACTACATTGCTTTCGTGTATGTGTATGATTAATTAATCTTTTATTGCGCCTTTTCTGAATGTGAATTTCCAGACTTTTGCAGGCCAAACTTCCATGATGAAATTCCCCAGAGCTTTACAGTCACTGACCCTTTTAAGGGGACTGGCTAGATACTCAGCCTCTTCAAACCACTGAAATAACACTCTAATGAGTGTTAAATATAACCCAGAGAGTATGAGAGCAGATGAAGAAGAAAAGTGAGAAAGTGGGAGAAAGTGATAGCTAGCAAATCTCACTGTTTCTTTAACAAAAATGGACACTTGAATGGACAATCAAGACTGTCAATTACATCAGTGAGAAAGGGACCTTTCAAACAAAGAAAAAACTAAAAATTCTCATATGCTTGACATAAATTATAAATCCTAGACCTGCTAAAAAAAAGTTAAGAAAGTCACCTTTGTACCTCTCAATGGCTAATAAAAAAATAAAAAATAATAAATAAAAAAAATCCATGAAAATACACAAAAAACTAAAATTTACAAAAAAAAGCTAAAGTAGTTGTGCCATGTCATGCCTTGTACTTTTTTACCAGTATGTGACTATCATTACCTATTTTTTATAGATGTTAAAAGACGAAAATTTTAATTAAAGTTAAAATTTAAAATTCTTTATTTCTTACTGCATGTCAGAAAACAAACTACTAAATAGCCAACATTTAAAGGGCAAAAATATGTAAATAACAGTATATATAATAGTAATTTTAATACTGTGTTGAAGTAGAGCACAAGCAGTGCATGTGAATCCCACTCAGTCCTTTTAATTTTGCCACTGGATCTAGAAGGCAAAATTAATTGGCAAAATTAACAACATGAAGTTCATACAGCAAAACTAAAACGAATTATTTTTGCTGTTAATTTAATTAAAAAGTTTTCCTCAATTTAATTAAGCTCACTTCCTTTTTATTTATTTTTTTTTATAGACATCATCATCCAATCACCCTCTCAGCTCCAGCTATCTACAAGCTCTTGGCTGGTTAATTAACCCAGCTGGTGAACAGCTACTGTTTCATCGGACAAGACTCCTGGCAGTTTAAACACAGTGGATCATGTAGACTCAGGGATCATGTGTAGATTTCAAGACTATGATAACTGCAGCCAATCCTGAATGGCTTTCAAATAGTGACAGACTCCACAATAGAAAAGACCGAAACAGAAGAGGACAGGAAGGATTTATGCCGAAGCCACAGCTGAGCACAGAAAGCCAGATCAGGTCACGGTGAGATGTGCAAATTCAGTTCAGGCAGAGTGCATCTTATCTGTATTGGCTAACAAATCTGAGCTTATCTCATCTACTTTTGCTAATCTAGCTGGTTTATCTTCACAGGTAGGAAACGAATCTTTATCAGAACAAGAAGAGGGCTTGCACTCCACGTACCAACACACATCCCAGAATGCTTCAGGGAGTATAAGAGCATACACCGTTCAATAAGAGAGAAAGAAATACTGCAGATCAAAGCAAGCCCAAATTTGCATACTTTGGTCCACCCCCTTTCACATCCTAAATCCAAATCTTACAGTCTGACAACATTTCCCTGCATCGAACACCTGTGTTCACTCCCTGAGGCAGAGTGACATTAACCTCACAACGATTTACACAACCATTATTTACATTTACACCATAATAATACAATGAAGAAAAAAAATGCATTCAGCAACATTGATCTCTGCTGCTGGCTGTGCTTTGGCAAGACTGGCCTTTGGGAAATTGAAAACACCCACTTATGTTGTCCAAGAGAGATTTTACGCTACCGGTTTTCTGATTATAAACGAAAACCCTGAATTTTTTCTGAAATAGTTCCTAAATCACAAACGGCGCAACTCTAAATGTTTATGACTTGCATCTGTCACCCTAAAACGCTGGCCTGTGGAGAAGTACACACAAGTACGATTTCCAACTATCATTCATGAATCTATTGCAGAACAGACAGCATTTATTGCAGGTGAATTGTTATCTACGATACAACATTACAAACACATTATTTATGACTGCTCACAAAACCATGAAATGTTAGATGAACACAGGTGAACTTATTCCATCTGATTTGTTCATTAGTGATGCTTATTATTACAAACACAATTATAATTGCTCATACTTACTCAAAGTGTTAAACTTCAATACATAACTCATCCAGCAACTCAGGCAGACAATAAAACAGGTGAACAATCTAATAGACTTACACTGAAAGAGAGAGCTGAGCCATATTTGAGACTTAGGGATTGGCTCGTCTTGGACAACAAAGAAACCACAGAATAACAATTTAGATAACCCAAGCAACCACCTAGCAACACACAAAAAATTATTTAGAACACCAAAAAAAAATAAAAAATACAGTACTGTTCAAATGTCTTTTATGCTGACCAAGGCTGCATTCATATCACACAATGCAATACAATATTTATTTATAAAGCACATTTAAAAACAACCAAGGCTGACCAAAGTGCTGTACAGAAAATAAGACTAAGAAAAAGAAAAAGAAAATTATATATTTCATCAAAAACAAAAAAGTAATGTGTGAAATATTACAATTTAAAATAACTTTTATATATTAATATATTTAAATTTATTTAAAAAAAAATTATTTACTTCTGTAATGGCAAAGCTGAATTTCCAGCATTACTCCAGTCTTCAGTGTCACATAATCCTTCAGAAACCATTCTAATATGCTGATTTGGTTCTCAAGAAACATTTTTTATTATTATCTATGTTGAAAACAATTCGAAATTCATTTTTTTGTAAAAATGTAAAAGTCACTTTTGATTAATTTAATGCATCCCTGTTGAATAAATAAATTAATTTCTTCCAAAAAAAAAAAAAAATCCCAGACTTTTGATCGGAATTGTAAAGCAACACCATAGCAACAACCAATTGCATCCTAGTATCATTTTATTCACAAAATGTAAAAATGCAGTTATTATAATTACTACAACAATTAAAAGTTGTAGAAAACAGAAAAATTGTGCTGTTCTCTCAGTGATTTTTCTCCTGAGGTGAATCATGAACAGGGAGAGAGAGACTCCACTGAGGACCACTTTATAAAGACAACATGCAAAATCCTGGGCCTGTCTCCTTCTCTGTCATGCACTCTCCATCCCTGCTTGTCTTACCCGTACTCCTTTCATTTCCTCCATCCCGCCCCGCCCCCTCTGCGGCCCCTCACACACAGTAGAGTGATTGTGAGGGGGTAAAAGGGGAGCAGTAAAGTGATGGTAGGACATGGATGTGAGCTGGGTCTGCGCCAGACTTTTCTAGCACATCTCCTCCTAAACCATTGAAGCACAATCCAAACGCAAGAGCATTTCTGCTTTAATTAACACACAGACACACACACACAAAAAAGGAATAAGAAAGCAACAGTGAGGGAGAAAGAAAGAGAGAGAGCTCACTAGGACCAGAGCCAGTCATTTCAAAAACTGCTTGGCTGGGTTTCCATGGTGAAAGAATCCCGGCATCTCTGTATGGGTTCCAGAATCCTCGCTGCGGTGGCGAGACGGACCCAAAGTTACAAGGAAGTCAATGAAAAGAAAACAAGAAAGACAAAGGAGCGCCCCAGGCCACTTAAGACATCACAGTCTATGAACACATTAACAGAATGAACAGAATGAGTGCTACATCCGGCCATGGCTAGGCCAAAACCTTGTCCAGAAGTGTTAATGAACCAGACTCCACACATACGCACACACAAACTGATGATCAACCCCTGCCCCCTACCCCCTGTTTTCCTCTTGGCCGTCCTCTACGCTAATCCAAACAGCAGGGATGGATGCCTCAGTCAGACCACCACGGTCACGTTATATGTGTATGCATTTGGAGTCTGAAACGCACTATGGAGGCCCTTCACTGGGCTACTTCAATGCCAATTCCAACAGTGGCACTTCCCACACGCTGGGGAGCGGCATACTGGAGGTCACACTCAACATCAAAGGTCCACAGCATGGCAAATAGAATGACAGAGGGGTAGACAGAGCAGGAAAGAGATTCCTGACTGGTATTGAAGCCAAGACTGACGTTCTTGCAGCTTACTGATGTCTGACTTCAAGGAGAATCAATGTCATAAAGATATGCAATAAATGCCATCACCACAATTGTGCACCATCGAACTGAGAATGTCTTGTATTTTACTTCATTTCATGGTTTTTCCTGCACTGAAAATATTTTGGCGGCCGCCAAAATGAATCTTTGAAATATTTGTTCATTTATTGTGACGATACCTGCCGTTCTGCAGTACCGGTACCTGCTGATAGCTGGCTACTTTAAAACACTCCCACGATGAGTGTTTGTGTAAGCGCTCTGTGAAGAGTGCCAAAGGTTTCTATTTTTAACATGTTTTGCAGCATTGAGCTTTGTAGCCAATCACAGACATATCTGTTGAGTGCATGAACGCAACGGCCAATAAGATGTGCTTAAGTTAGTCAGAATCCGCTCAGCACTGCAAAAAAAGTTTTTGTTCAGAGCAAATTCTTGCATGCTTGCAAATCCTTTCATTGTAACCAACAAAATATAAACACAATGTCAATAAGTGATTCGTTGGACGGTGTAGACAGATTATAACGGGAGGTCTCGCAAGAGTTCAGCTTTGTGTATCTTGGTTTGAACTTAAGTAATTGACAGCTTCAGTGATTATAATGGCAGCGATCTTTGCTCGCATTCTGTATTTTTTTTTTCATGCTGCTAACTACACATTGCAAAGTTTCTAGATTGACAGCCATATTTAAATGCATGATTTAATCCAATGGACAGTGATAACCATAGCAATAGTTGGGACAGAACAAAATCTGATACTGTATGTCAAATGATCTGTGCATTAAGTCTTGGAGTGTAACTGCAAAACAATGTATTACATTGTTGTTCATTTTATTACTAACTTTTCAAATCAGTTACGCAGTGACTTTTTACACATTAATTTACCGATTGTTAAAGGTGCCCTAGAATGTCGATTTCACAAGATGTAATAAGTCTAAGGTGTCCCCAGAATGCAAGTATGGCATATATTTTGTGGATGTTTACATTCGATTCTGAATTAGTTTGATAGTATGCTGCAAGGCTAACGGGGCTAAAGCTAATGTTACACACTGTTGAAGAGATTTATAAAGAATGAAGAAGCGTTTATGAATTATACAGACTACACGTGTTTTCTGCTTAAAATGAAAATACCGACATGGCTCTGATCTCCGTGAATACAATAAGAAACAATGGTAACTTTAACCACATTTAACAGTACATTAGCAATATGCTAACAAAACATTTAGAAAGACAATTTACAAATATCACTAAATATATCATGATATCATGGATCATGAACAGTTATTATGGATCCATCTGCCATTTTCGCTATTGTTCTTGCTTGATGGCTTCACAATACCTGCAGAACGTCTGATGATTCGGCTGTGCAGCTCCACGATGTTAATACTGCCTAGAACATGGGCTGGCATATGCAAAAGTTGGGGGTGTACATATTAATGATCCCGACTGTTGCTTCACAGTCGGTGTTATGTTGAGATTCGCCTGTTTTTCAGTGGTCTTTTGCACGAACAAGGTTTACATAAGAAGGAGGAAACGATGGTGTTTGAGGCTCAGTGTATGTCCTTTCCAAGTACAGAACTCTTATTATTCAACTATGCCAAGGTAAATTCAATTTTCAATTCTATGGCACCTTTAAATATAAAATAGTTCTAAGCACTTTGTTTTATAATCTGTCCTGACAGTGACAGATTGATGTTTCTCGATTCGTGGATCGATTCTGAGATTTTCTGAATTCATCACAATTCTCTCTTAAATCGATTCTGAGCTTAGGTTTTAACAGCAGATGGCGCTCTAGGCTTGTTTTTAACCATGCTCAAATGCTCCCAAAAAGCGCTTGTACGTTCGACTGAGTCTAAGAATGTACTTGCACCTCAGAATGCTTTTATGACACGAGATTAATGTAAACAGCCCACTGCAAACACCCTTGTAATTCACTTCAACCTTTTCGAAATTTATGAATGCTTTTTTATAGAAGGTTCAAGTGGTGTGTGTGTGTGTAAGGAATTGGAAGCAAGCAAACTCCGGCTGTTTCTAAAGCACGCAGTGCCATCTGCTGTTAAACACATAATCTCAGAATTGATTCGAGAGAGAATCGCGATGCATTCGGAAAATCTCAGAATCGATCCAGAATCATTTCTCAATTCGCGATGCATAGATTTATTTTTCCCAGTCCTAATAAATAGGATAAATTAATATTACAAATTATGTAATGTGGATGACCGTGTTCGTCTGCCACCACCGAAGACCATTTTTGACCCAGGAAAAACCCTGAATTTGAATTGAGTTTGAGGAACAGGATGCAGAACTGCAATTCAAATGAATCAAATGTAAAAATGAATTGATTCAAATACATTTGAATTTACACCATTTTTTTACTAGAAATTTTGTAAAACAAATTTTGAATGTTAGCTTGACAAAGCCTTGTTTAAAGTTTTAAAAAATGTTTTGAAATGGACGGACTGACAGAGAGCATCACAAAGCATCACAACTGTATCAAGTATTTACAGTAGCAATAAAAACTTTAAAAAGGCTCCTAGAGACTCTGCACTGTTACTTTCTGTTGCGCTCTACAGCAGTTTCTGAAAGCAAGAAATTATGTGTGTACGTCCCATAAGACAACACAAATGAACCAACTCAGCAGGCGACATCAAGAAAAAGTGGTTGTGGATCAACATTACCTGACCCCAGACTACTTAGCAAGCAACATTATCAAACTGCTTCGCTATTTTATCCTCTTACACACATACCTGTCCTTGACCTCCTGTGATACTGATCTTTGGATAATTTGACGGCTGGTAAAAGATGAACATGCTCTCCATTTTCTACATAATCGTGCCATTGTGCATCCATAGAGACCTATAAAGGGCAGGTGTACATTTCAGCTGGGATCCATCTGACTAAATGGCCATAAGAAGAGGTTGTTGATGATAAAAGTGACCCTGTTGGAGCCATGGCTAAGCAGTATTTATGTACATAACACATGCTATGGTGCTCATGTGGGAGACATAGGTACAAATCAGGCTTGCATTTTGTATTATAACCCCATTCTCTCATCATTATCAACAAAAAGAACTAAAAATGTGTCCATACTCAAGCTAAATATAAAATGCAAAAAAAAGCACCCATGCTTCAGTGTTATTGGGTGCATGACATTTCCTTTAAAGCCTTTAGACTGTCCTCTCTCCCCATCATTCTGAGACTATGTGCCAACAAATTAGGGTGTTCACGTCAGCCATCACATTCGGTCTGCTGCCTTATTTAATCTGACCTATAAAGCACTTAATACATGGAAGGAGGCCAAAGATAACCTGCGGTTCATTAATACCATTTCTAAATGTTGCTTTTATAGTCTATACATAACAATGACCGTAGGTCCTGTCCTTATTGGATCATCAAATAAATGGGCCGAAAAAGACTCACTCAATCATGATGTCATCCCTTTATCTGAATACCAACAACACACATGTTGGACTGTCCTTAGAGATCCAGCTGGATGTAGCACATGTCTGGAAAATCTTGGATAACTTTCAATCACCTAGTCAGAATTTAAAAAGACTTCCAGTGTAAAAACCTTCTAAAGTCAGGTGCACATCAACGAAACACAATTGACACACTTGAAAACAGGGCTAACTTAGACTCCAGCATGGTTAGCAATAGGTATGAACGCAATCTGGCTGAATTTGTGAAAGTGACCCTATGGCAGTCAAACACAAATGCCATTATTTTAGTAGTAAACATAAAGCTACAAAAATTCAAAGAAATGTGAAAAATTGCACCCAACAAATCTTTCCATTCTTGATACCTTCTCTTCCCGAGTTGTCACCTAGCCACAGTTGTTATAAAAATAAATAAATAAAGAGCTAAATAAAACAATATGAAATCTGACCATAAAATGTAAGAAGGAATCACCAATCAATCAAAAAAATGTGTTGCATTCTAAGAGAACTAGGTCACTGCAAGTTAGATACTATGGTTCACCAAGCACAATGTGACCCTTTCATGACACCTGAAAGTGACAGGTTGATTTCAAGAAACACAAATATGGCCCCAGAAAGGACACTTAAATCTTACTTAAAAATTTATGAAAGTCATAGTGTTAGCAAAATAGCAGTGTCATTTTGAAAAAAATGCAGGTACATCACAACACAATTTCACAAAGAGAAGTTTTAAATTATAAAAAAACAGATATCTATTTTTCAAAATTAAAACAAAACGTTTAGTTGTCAAACACAGTGGACTACACACTACAGTGGACTATATACTTTCAGTGTCACATGATCCTTCAGAAATCATTCTAAGGCTGATTTGATGCTCAAGAAACATTTCTTATTATGAATGTTAAAACCCATTGTGCTGCTTAATATTATTGTGTTTGTGGAAACCATGAATAGAAAGCTTAAAGGATAAGCATTTGTGAAATAGAAATATAAAAAATATGGATACTTTTTTTTACCAAGTTATTTAACTTTTAAACACTGAAGTAAGCTGAACATGTCCAGTTATTATGAAGTAAACTGTGGTTACACTGGCACTTATTGACTTCATATGTTTGTTCTCAGTAAAAATGAGAGAGAACTTTCTTGGGGTCACAATACAGGTGCTGGTCATATAATTAGATGCTTTTTTATAGAATCAAAAAGTTGATTTCACTAATTCCATTCAAAAAGTGAAACTTGTATATTATATTCATTCATTACACACAGAATGATATATTTAAAATGTTTATTTCTTTTAATTTTGATGATTATAACTGACAACTAAGGAAAATCCCAAATTCAGTATCTCAGAAAATTAGAATATTGTGAAAAGGTTCAATATTGAAGACACCTGGTGCCACACTCTAATCAGCTAATTAACTCAAAACACCTGCAAAGGCCTTTAAATGGTCTCTCAGTCTAGTTCTGTAGGCTACACAATCATAGGGAAGACTGCTGACTTGACAGTTGTCCAAAAGAAGACCATTGACACCTTGCACAAGGAAGGCAAGACACAAAAGGTCATTGCAAAAGAGGCTGGCTGTTCACAGAGCTCTGTGTCCAAGCACATTAATAGAGAGGCGAAGGGAAGGAAAAGATGTGGTAGAAAAAAAGTGTACAATCAATAGGGATAACCGCACCCTGGAGAGGATTGTGAAACAAAACCCATTCAAAAATGTGGGGGAGATTCACAAAGAGTGGACTGCAGCTGGAGTCAGTGCTTCAAGAACCACTACGCACAGACATATGCAAGACATGGGTTTCAGCTGTCGCATTCCTTGTGTCAAGCCACTCTTGAACAACAGACAGCGTCAGAAGCGTCTCGCCTGGGCTAAAGACAAAAAGGACTGGACTGCTGCTGAGTGGTCCAAAGTTATGTTCTCTGATGAAAGTAAATTTTGCATTTCCTTTGGAAATCAGGGTCCCAGAGTCTGGAGGAAGAGAGGAGAGGCACACAATCCACGTTGCTTGAGGTCCAGTGTAAAGTTTCCACAGTCAGTGATGGTTTGGGGTGCCATGTCATCTGCTGGTGTTGGTCCACTGTGTTTTCTGAGGTCCAAGGTCAACGCAGCCGTATACCAGGAAGTTTTAGAGCACTTCATGCTTCTTGCTGCTGACCAACTTTATGGAGATGCAGATTTCATTTTCCAACAGGACTTGGCACCTGCACACAGTGCCAAAGCTACCAGTACCTGGTTTAAGGACCATGGTATCCCTGTTCTTAATTGGCCAGCAAACTCACCTGACCTTAAAATCTATGGGGTATTGTGAAGAGGAAGATGCGATATGCCAGACCCAACAATGCAGAAGAGCTGAAGGCCACTATCAGAGCAACCTGGGCTCTCATAACACCTGAGCGCACTGCTCAGGTGTTATGAGAGCCCAGGTTGCTCTGATAGTGGCCTTCAGCTCTTCTGCATTGTTGGGTCTGGCATATCACAGACTGATCGATTCCATGCCACGCCGCATTGCTGCAGTAATTCAGGCAAAAGGAGCCCCAACTAAGTATTTAGTGCTGTACATGCTCATACTTTTCATGTTCATACTTTTCAGTTGGCCAAGATTTCTAAAAATCCTTTCTTTGTATTGGTCTTAAGTAATATTCAAATTTTCTGAGATACTGAATTTGGGATTTTCTTTAGTTGTCAGTTATAATCATCAAAATTAAAAGAAATAAACATTTGAAATATATCAGTCTGTGTGTAATGAATGAATATAATATACAAGTTTCACTTTTTGAATGGAATTAGTGAAATAAATCAACTTTTTGATGATATTATAATTATATGACCAGCACCTGTATGTTAGTCCTCACCCTGGCAGATTGTAATGGAAAATGTTCTATACATCTTACAGGTACATGCGTGACTTGTAGAGTTTGAAACCACTGGCCTACTGCCTGCCAAAAAAAAGAGCTTCCTGAAATGACGATCATCATCCCGCTGTGTTTTACTAGTGTGACAATGTGTGAATCCGATGGAACCTGTTAGTTTGTGTGTGGAGAACGAAATGTGCTTGTAGACAGTAGTGGTTTTGTGTGTGTGTTGACTTGTTTTGATGTGGCCTGTGAGACACATATCATAGTGTTTAGCCAATTGAAGATCTTCAGCTAGACTGTTTTCTGCTTAATGCAGCTTTCCTAAAGAGCTCCTCAGATGTAGAGGAAAAAGCATACTCAATCTCTCACATATACACAAACACTGAAAACTTGCCTCTGTAGTATGCTGAAACAGACTGATGTTCCCTGAGGCAGACTGAGAGAGGTTAGAACTCTTGAGCTCAGGGAGAGAGCGCTCATCTCTCATCTCATCCTCTTTACTCATGCAAACACACAGACCTCATACTTAAACAGCACAACCAGATGTCATACAAGTGCAGGGTCATCACTGTGATGTCACTGAATCACAATGATGTGGCAAAAAATGGACTGAGTTTCATTCGCAGGTTTTTATAATTAAAGCCACAAAGAGTTTAAAGTGTTGCACTCAAAAGTGTAATCTAGTGGTTAGTAACCAAAAGGTTGAACCACCTTACACCATTGCAACTCTTCAGCAGCAGGAATATAACAAAAATATTGTCAAAGGCACCACAAAGTTTTATAAAAGTGGTCCATGGGACTTGGAACAGAACAAAATTCAAGCTGTTATTCACTGAGAACCTATGCGAAAAGCTCATTGATTCAGTAAGTTGAATCAATGTACCACACCGGCCTGATTCATGAATGAATCATTCAGACCATTTCTGTAAATCGGATCAATTGATTCTTTGAAAAGATCTGACTTCATTCACAGTTTGCATATGGCTACTTCTCTCACAAATGCACCAATGAAAACAAGGGCTTTTCAAAGAAAAACAACTTAAATTTTGGTGTGTTCATCACACAAAGCTATCATAAGGCTTCAGAAGACTTGGAATATAGCGCACAAGTCTGGCTCTGTGGTAACTCCACATAGGAGGTAATTAGACAATCAGATAGCAGATGTCTAAAGAAAATGTGCCAACACAATAAAACAGAATTATTAAGTCCCCCAAAGCCCCAAGTAAATCACTGATAGATCAACAGACAAACAGATAAATAGATTTACTTTAGTGTTGCCCAAGAGACAATGCAATACACTAGCATTATAAAACACAAGGGTGGAGAAATCTGTACTGTTCTCTGCATTCTAGTATGAATAACATCTGTGGCACATTCTTTTGTTAATGGATCAGGTCATTGAAATGTAATGTTTATATCAGCTATTACAACATAAGCTGCTTTCCGTCAGGGTATTAATGTTATCAGACTATTCTGCCCAGATTAAAACAGAGAATCTGCCATTGCCATGCCACTAATCTGCAAATCCAATCGCACTATGATGCTAATCTCTGCCTAATCTGATGGGAAGCGGTCTATCGCCGCTCCGAGCAAATTACTTTGTGCGTGTGCTCCCGTGGTACCATTCACAGCTTTTATGTCTAGCAAAGACTTTACATTGAGACCCTGATCTAATCATCAGAGATGACCAGAAAAAAAAAAGAATGCATATTGTGACTACACAACAATGAAATTTATGTGTTCTTTACATACCACCATTTTAAGTGTTTTTTCACTTTTTTAACTTTAGTTAGTGAGTAATGTTGCTGTCTGAGCATACACAACATTTGCAAAGTTACAACACTCAAAGTTCAGTGCAAAGGGAGATGCTTTCTTTTACAGAAATCGATTTTTAAGGACTACAACAAACGGCTGGTAGGGACTACAACAAGCTTCTTCCCGGGTTGATGACATCACAAACCCCAAAATTTACATAAACCCTGCCTCCGGGAACACACAACAAAGGGGGCGAGGCCATGTTGGGCTGCTTTAGAGAAGAGGAAGAGCTGTTGTAGTAGAGTGTTGTTGCCATAATTTTACGCTGGACTGCTCCATAAACGAAGGGCAATTCAACGCTGGATTTGCACAAAAGATTAACATGACGGCACATGCTAGTCGATGAGTTGAATCAACTCCACAGCAACTACATAAATGTATCCACTAACCATTCAGAAATGTCCAGTTTCATTCTAAATGTTGCAACTTCTTCCTGAGTCTCTCCATCAGTGTCCGACTCCGGTTTGAACAATGCAACACCGGTACTGACAATCGTCATTTTGGCTGAGTGAGATTCTCCAGCTTTGTTGTTGTTGAGGAACCGAAGCACGCTGTTAAAGCTCCGCCCTCTTCTGGAAAGGGAGCCAGGAACATCAGCTCATTTGCATTTAAAGGGACACACAAAAAGGGCATGTTTTTGCTCACACCCAAATAGGTGCAAAAATTTGACAAGCTATAATAAATGATCTGTGGGGTATTTTGAGCTGAAACTTCACAGACACATTCTGGGGGCACCAGAGACTTATGTTATATCTTGTGAAAATGGACATAATAGGTCATTTCTTCTATGACACCAGACTTCAAAACCCCTGTAATTGGAATCTTGCTCTATAGGATTTTTCAAACTGTGCTAAACCCCAGTTTATTTTTGTGCAGTCTGAAATGATGCAGTGTTAGAATGTTACAGTTAGATGTTTAGCAACAGACAGCCAATCACATGCCTCATATTCACATGCTTTAGACAATCATGGAAACACTACACACTGTATAAACAGTCATTTCAGCGTTTGAGGGGAATAACGTCAAATGGTAACAAAAAATATTAGTCAGCAATGTATATGAGGATGCACAACACTAGAGCCTTTATGTAAACCGGTTGAGTGCTGCATTCATGCAATTAATGACACTGACACCGCAGATATGCAAATAAGAACGTTAACCCAGGGTTTAGGAATGTACAGTGTGAAACGTCAGTGATACCCAGGATTATTTTTTAACCCCAGGTAAATTATGAGCATGTGTGTTTCATGTGTGAAACATGAAAGCTACATAACCCAGGATTCCACTTACCTGGGGTTTACGATGACACAGGGTTAACCATTTCAAGTGTGAAAAGCCCTTATTTGACATACAGTGGTCATTCAGTGCTTTTTTTCTGATGATGACAGCACATACCTTGAGAGATTATATACTTTCATCCAAGTACCTCCTCCTTTGTGTATGTCACTCACTTCCCAGGACTTTCTGTCTGCTCTCCACTGGGCTATTCAGTTGCTTGTCTGACTCATCGCTAAAAACCATGCTGTGCCTTTTTGGGAGTAGGGCTCTAGACGGCGCACAAAAACAACCGCTGACGCAATTCAAGACAGCTGGATTCCTTGGAGCACTGTCCAATATATTCCTTATGACTGGTGAAGTTTTGATTGATGACACTCTGCACAGTTTGGGCGTCTTAACATCTCAAAGCAGAAATTCTACAAAATAAAGAGCTACCAAAGCTTCACAGAGATGCAAATCCAACATAATTTATGACCCCCAAAATATATGTAATCTCTTCTTGTGCACCTCTCCTTTTCACCAGCCTGAGCCTCAGAAGCCAATAAATCAGAATGAGATCTGCATGTGTTATTCATAAGTTCACATTGCACAAGAAAATTCATTAACTCCTCTCCTAGAACCTACCTTTGGAGTGAATTTGCTGTAGAAAGACGTATGAATAGATTTAAAGTGATTGGTTAGGGAAAAGACCTTTACCTTGTCAGAATGATCACTAGTTCCTCAGGGACTAACTTAGCAGAAATCTGTGCTATAACGGACTTTGCATAGTTAGCTATATTCCTCATTCACTGCCTTTATATATTTCACACCTCCTGTGTAAAGAGCTGTGAAAGAGCTCTTAAAAGTGCACTGGAAAAGTTGAAAGGGCAACTGAAGAAGGTCACGGTGAACAACCAAAGGGTTTTCTCACCCTAAATGGAGGTGAAGTTCCATTAGCAGCTTGTGCTGGCATAAAAGGGCAGTCAAGCTAAAAATAGGTCCCATTGAGGGAATAGAGCAGTCTCTTTGGACAGTGATCTGCCATTAAGACTGAATGACTGTTTCATTAGATGGATCAACTGAGGGAACTAACTCACTAATCATCAGATTCATGCACTAATGCGTGAGATCTGGAGTCTGTAAGTAGAGAGGATTGCACTCATAAATCTCCCTCAGTGACAATTTGATCACTGGCATGTTAAAGTAGTGCGTGCGCAAGTGGCCGTTTCAGTTCTCAACGCACACTGACGTACCCTGCTATGATCTCTACTCGTGTTAGATCTTCCCCTGAGGAGCTGAAACAACACTGTAACTTCCAAATTTTCCTGAAGTAGTCTATTTGAGGTCAACCTGAACTGACAAAAATGTATAAAACTGATAACCAGACAGGTTGAAAACCTGAGGGCATTAGTCTTAAGACACACTTTTAAATGTTTAAAAAAAATTGCTTTTTTTAATTGCCAATGTGTGAACAGCTAGTAACGAAACTTTAAAGAACGAGACCTTCCCCGACTTCCAAGGTTGTCTATAAAAGCCTGTAGACTGATTTTTTTATGTGAAGGAAGGATGTTTTTGCTGGGAAAATCAAAAGGATCAGACGTTTACAATCAGATGCTTTGTTAAAGTTGCCATGAAATCAAAATTAAAGTTTTTTAGCTTTTAGTATGAATGTTAGCCTTAAGATTATCTATAAGCTAGTGTGCTCCAAAACAATGACAAAATTCGTATTTAGAAGATATAAGAATTCAAAACTTCTCACTTCTGCCAATATGGATCAATGATCCTGATGACTTCACTCTGCATTTCAGCTTCTCAGCAAATTTTCTGTCCAATCAAATGCTCTCAGACAGCGTCCCGCTTCCTACACTATAAACAGAAGCTGCGGCTGAAATTGGTCACTTGTTTACACATTTACTATTTTCTACATGGTGAATGGCATATAGCGCACTATACACTCACCTAAAGGATTATTAGGAACACCACACTAATACTGTGTTTGACCCCCTTTCACCTTCAGAACTGCCTTAATTCTACGTGGCATTGATTCAACAAGGTGCTGAAAGCATTCTTTAGAAATGTTGGCCCATATTGATAGGATAGCATCTTGCAGTTGATGGAGATTTGTGGGATGCACATCCAGGGCACGAAGCTCCCGTTCCACCACATCCCAAAGATGCTCTATTGGGTTGAGATCTGGTGACTGTGGGGGCCATTTTAGTACAGTGAACTCATTGTCATGTTCAAGAAACCAATTTGAAATGATTCGAGCTTTGTGACATGGTGCATTATCCTGCTGGAAGTAGCCATCAGAGGATGGGTACATGGTGGTCATAAAGGGATGGACATGGTCAGAAACAATGCTCAGGTAGGCCGTGGCATTTAAACGATGCCCAATTGGCACTAAGGGGCCTAAAGTGTGCCAAGAAAACATCCCCCACACCATTACACCACCACCACCAGCCTGCACAGTGGTAACAAGGCATGATGGATCCATGTTCTCATTCTGTTTACGCCAAATTCTGACTCTACCATCTGAATGTCTCAACAGAAATCGAGACTCATCAGACCAGGCAACATTTTTCCAGTCTTCAACTGTCCAATTTTGGTGAGCTCGTGCAAATTGTAGCCTCTTTTTCCTATTTGTAGTGGAGATGAGTGGTACCCGGTGGGGTCTTCTGCTGTTGTAGCCCATCCGCCTCAAGGTTGTGCGTGTTGTGGCTTCACAAATGCTTTGCTGCATACCTCGGTTGTAACGAGTGGTTATTTCAGTCAAAGTTGCTCTTCTATCAGCTTGAATCAGTCGGCCCATTCTCCTCTGACCTCTAGCATCAACAAGGCATTTTCGCCCACAGGACTGCCGCATACTGGATGTTTTTCCCTTTTCACACCATTCTTTGTAAACCCTAGAAATGGTTGTGCGTGAAAATCCCAGTAACTGAGCAGATTGTGAAATACTCAGACCGGCCCGTCTGGCACCAACAACCATGCCACGCTCAAAATTGCTTAAATCACCTTTCTTTCCCATTCTGACATTCAGTTTGGAGTTCAGGAGATTGTCTTGACCAGGACCACACCCCTAAATGCACTGAAGCAACTGCCATGTGATTGGTTGATTAGATAATTGCATTAATGAGAAATTGAACAGGTGTTCCTAATAATCCTTTAGGTGCGTGTATAGGGGATAGGGAACAATTAAGACAGTGTAAATATTCTTTCCATTGAGGAGAATGAAGTCACAAAAAATATGACAAAAAAGGACGACTAGTAATCAATTTCTGCCTCCTATGTCCCTATGCTAAAGTTTTCACACATCATCTTGTCCTTGCTGACTGTTTTATTCGCGCCCCTGTCCCCTCACTCTCTTGCACCCTCCCTCTGTCCCCCAACCTCTTAAAGCTCTCTCTTTTCTATAAGACAGACTTGCTGAGCTCAGCATTTATGTCACACAAGCTTCGTTACACCACACAAAATGGAAGAATATTTTAATAAGGCGCATTGTGAGTAATAAATGCTTCTCCACTGGTTTTTATTTAGGTTTTGTATCTTTAATAATAGAAAACAATTAATTCCGGTAACACTTTAGTATGGGGACCACATATCCACTATTATTAACTATGGCTTTTCCATCAATAAACTCCTAATTTACTGCTTATTAATAGTTAGTAAGGTAATTGTGTAGTGGTTAAGTTCAGGTAAGCGTAGGATTAAGGGATGTAGAATATGGTCATGCAGAATAAGGCATTAATATGTGCTTTATAAGTAGTAATAAACAGCCAATATGCAGGCTAATAAGCAACTTAAAAGTGATAATTGTTCCCCATACTGAAGTGTTACCTTAATTCCTTTGCACTATTCTATTATCATCATCTTTTCCCAAAACCAAGCATTAAAAAAGAAGGGGGAAATTTTTACTTTTGTGGTTACTTGTGTAAAAACTAATAAAAAGAATAACAAGAAGCATGCATATGAGTCACCAACAAACTGTTACTGTTACGATTGTACTGATGAGCAGTACACAATAATGCTCAGATGCTCAGCTTTCATGCACCATGGTGTACACAATGGGTTTGAAACAGGTGCCAGTCAACTCTTCTGATTAGACAAAGCCTGGTTTCCTGTATCCCCCTTTTAGTGCACAGCTAACTTACCCAATAAAGGGTTACACTTAATACTGTACAGCTCTTCCTGGCAGAATTAAATAGGACATTGAATTTTCTTTCAGTTGGTTATAATGAGAAGCCTTTAACAAAAACTAGGGCTAACTCAGGAAGTCAAAGCAAAAAGTAATGCACATAGTAGATATGTAAAACAACTCATTAGCATATTATCACTATGAAAACCTACTCAAGTCAAAGCACTGTGGTACATAGAACATTTTTGTTTAGTGCAAATGCAAATAAAATGTTTGTAGCATACATTTGTGTTAGTCGTGGTAGAAGATTTATATCAACCAATGTTTATTTAAAGGCAAAAGTACGATATAACGCACGTCATTCTAGGAAAACCCTATGGGCATCATACTATCGCTGTAGCTGAAAAAAACATAAGATTGAAAAGCTTTGATTAAACATGAATATTAAACACATACTACAATATATTCTTTATCTGAGTTCTTCAAGCTTCTCGGGTATTTTCATAATAAAGTATATTTATACCTCAATGCTAATCGACATAGCCTTTATCACTGTATAGAATACTATGAAATTATATGTTGTGTCTTATTCTGTGTAAGAAGCCACATCATCTCACAGAAGGATGTTTTCAAACACTCTATTATGCTATTATGAAGTGGGTTTGGAGTAAAAACATGTTATTAAATGTTGTCTTTTGTTGGACAAGAGGTTCATACATGCTTCTCATGTTTGGAAAGAGGTTTGACACGTTGCTTTTCCAAATCCACATTATAAGCAACTCAAACTCACAGTGCTTTCAGATGGAGCAGCATTTACTACTGATCACAGAACCGTGCTTCGTTAACAAGCTCCCCAAAAAACATTCATTATTCATAATCGCACTATGCCAAATCGGTTTAAGCACGATTTCATGTTAATTGTGATATACTGTATATCATGCAGACTTATTTTACACCAGTAAATCCAACAGCCCTTTTTCTGCTGAATTAGCAAGGCCAGGCTGCTTTTAAAATCTGTTTTGTACATTAACGTCTACTGACAACCACCATTATAACAGGTGGGGGGGGTTAAAGAAAAAAGCCACATGATGAATCAAAGTTCATCAGAAGTAGATTTTATACAAGCTGAGACAAATACTGTGTCATGCACACAAATACAAAACACCATCATGGTAACACACAACACTAAAATAATGCAATAAATATTACTTTAACAACATAAGATGTAACAAAACCCAAATGTACATAGCTGATAACAAAAAAACTAAGAAATTACAAAAAAAACATGAAGGAATTTAACTTACAAAGATTAGCCAAATGCAACATTTACAGTAA
>RJVU01074626.1:3197091-3207487 GCA_003731715.1 Anabarilius grahami
CAAATTGCACCGTGTATGTATGTATGTATGTATATATATATATATATATACACACACACACTTTTATTCTGTGGTTTTTCTGCTTTCACAGAAGCGCTGCAGGTGCGTGATGTGACGATGTGTGAATCCTCATGTTCTGTTGTTTATGCTGCAATTTGCGCATGCAAAACTAAACCTCTGGAAAACTAATTTTGGAATTTTTAATGGGTTACAGACACTTATCTATTCTAATTTAACAATCTTGTCGGTTAATGGTTAATGATCAGTAAACTATTAAGCAACACAGCTTAATATGTTGGAAGACATGCGTTAACCACAGCTTTGACCTTCTGTACTTTTTAATGACGTCAACAGATTAAAAAGAAGACAATGAATGATTAAATTGGATGAGGATTGGGTTGAAAGAAAGGTGAGGAGGCTAAGGAAGAAACTAATGCCATCCATTCTTTCTCTTTCACTCTGTAAACAGAGAAGCTTGCCAGGCCACATTAGCACTCTCTTCAGTTTCAGATAAGCATAAAGGCAAATTACTTACAAACACACTTTTCAGCAGAATTCAGAGATCAGGTACACATCTACACAGGAAAATGGGTAGATGAATAGCGCATGGAGAGGTGATGATGAGAGTCCTTCAACTTGTCTTAAGTTACCTCTCTCACTCTCTTAATGTTCAGTGCATTGTTCTACTGTGATTATATGGTTGGGAGTTTGGGGACGCAAAAGTGTTTTAGACAATTACACACTCACTGAATGTTAAAAGTAGTACAAGCGCTGTTCTTTTCCCTCAGAAACACACACAAAACCTTACTGTCATACACGCACTTCCACTTTCAAAAGGGAACGAATTTCTGTTCTGTGTTTATTTTTGAAAAAAAATCTAAAAGAAAATATTCAAAGAAAAAAAAAAAAAGGGAACGAATGTCCACATCATTTCAAGATCTTCCAATGCTCTATGTCCTGCCATATGTTTACATTTGTGTGTAAATTGAAGAAATGCAGTTGACAAAATATAGTTGACAGAAAATCCTTCTCCACACAGCCTCTAGACTTCCCACACACTTAAAAAAAAAAAAAACACCCATCCTGTAGGATACAAACTAATAGGAAAACTTGTGTGAATGCATGTATGTAGTGCTTTCAGAACAGTTTGGAAAGAAACTTGGATTAGTTTAAACCTGCAAAGCACAAGAAGCAAGAATTATTTTATCCATGATGAGAGAATGTGAAAAAGAAAAACCAGAGAGGGTGAGAGTCTCTTCTTCGTGTAAAGGCTTCAGGGAGGAGAGCGGCAGCTCAAAACTAAAAGATTTTGACTCTGATCTATAGAGACGTGAATGAGTCCCGAACAATGATTTTCTCTCTTTCTCAATTTCCCTCACTCTCTTTTCCCTCCCTCTTGAGAGAAACCCATACAGACTGATCTATCTTACCGTCTGCTTGTAGGGATACTTACAGGTTAAGCCCTGGGCTAACCTACACTCTACTGCACAGTTCTGGACATCCTTTCTGCCCTAACAAGAGAGAACAGGTTTAACAAAAGGAAAGATCAGAGACAGAGAAAAGACAGTGAGCAAAATTGAGAGGGAGTGTATGTGGAAGAGCTGTATGACAGCAAAAAGACAGATAGAGAGGGAGAAGGAGGGATGAAAAAAGGGAGGCAGGTGAAAAAAAAAAAGTAGGCAGAAGAGGAAAGACAGAGCATTTGACTGCAAGTGGAACTAACTCTCCTTCCCTGCTTTCTCTCACTCTCTCTCTTTGTACCATATTTAATTACCTCTCTCAGGAATGGCAAACGAGTAAACAGCACTTAAACAGCCAGCTGGGAGAGATAGAGAAAGATGTGAAGAGCAGAACGAACTCTGAGCAGTTTAACAGCGCGTGGATTGAGGAGAGGAGTCCGCAAGTGTATGGTGACATTACAAGAGACGCAAGTGGCCAAAAACAAAACATCAGCACAACAATAAAACCTTGTTTATTATAGGGGCAAAACAGATTTTGCTATTGTCAAAGCTCTTGTTTACATCTAAAGAGAATGGTGGCAGATGGATGACAATGTTAATAACATAAATAACAATATGTAATTATTGCATAGTGCAATTTAATAGTAGAAAATAAGATACTCTTTCCGAAATTACATAATATAAAATGTACTTAAGTAAAATGGCCAAGTATGAGGCAATTACTTAGCCTACAATGTCAGATTTTCTTAAAGACGTTTTTGACAGAAGTCTCTTATGTTGACCAATGCTGCATTTATTACATTAGAAAATTCAACAAAAAACAGCAATATTGTGAAATATAATTTATAAGCTTTATATTTAAATATATTTTAAAATCTAATTTATTTCTGTGATGGCAAAGGAAAACTTTACAGCAGGCATTACTCAAGTCTAAATAAATATTTATATATAAAATTATTAAAATTAAATTGAATAAAATGAATTAGATGAACTTAAAAAAAAACACTAAACTAAAAACAGCTAGTTAATATGAGTATTCTGGAGTGAAAAAATTATTAAAGGGTTAGTTCACCCAAAAATTCACTAAGTACCAACTCTCATGTTGTTCCACACCTGTAAGACCTTCGTTCATCTTCAGAACACAAATTAAGATATTTTTGATAAAATCCAAGTGTTTTTCTTTTTATTCCCACAGAAAGCAATGTAATTACCATCATTCAAGGTCCAGAAAAGTAGTAACATCGTTAAAATACAGTGGTTCAACCTTAATGTTATGAAGCAACGAGAATACTTTTTTGTGCGCAAAAGTGATAGAGGGAATATAATTTTGGCTGTACAGCAGCTCTAGAAGAAAACGGTGTCATTTTCCAGCTTAAGTTCAGTATTGATTCATTGTAAAGCGTTCACGTTGACTATTTTAACAATGTTTTTACTACTTTTATGGACCTTGAATGACTGTAATTATGTTGCTTTCTATTGAGGATAAAAAAAAAAAAACTCTTGGATTTCATCAAAAATATCTTAATTTGTGTTCCGAAGATGAACGAAGGTCTTACGGGTGTAGAACGACATGAGGGCGAGTAATTAATCACAGAAATTTCATTTTGGGTGAAATAAACCTTTAAGAGCCTACAGTAAGTTTGATCTGAAAATTTGTGGGACACACTACAAACCTTATTAGCTTGCCTCATGAATGTTAATTAAGTGATGTAATTGATTTGCAGAAAGGCAGGTAAGTGGGCGCTAGCTATAGCAGAATAACCGCTTGAACGTTCAATCAGTCCTCTTACAGACGCAACTGGTTCAAACCATGGCCAAGCAAAACAAAACTCTTAAAATATGATGAAATTATACAGCACTAATGAAACAACCATAAATCATTTCACAAGGTGTATATTAAATGCTGCTTTGCACTTTTAAACAATTACAGTCTATTTACTTGGCTACACAACAATAACTGGCTTCGTTCAATCACTCCTAACATGTTAGCAGAGCCACTCAAAGCGCTGGTACTTTAAAGAGGTACCAACAGCAGAATTCTGTGTGAAAGCAAATATCACAGGTCTCTTTTACTGCACTTACGTAAAGTTCCCCAAAGAGTACACCCCTCTCTTCCTCCAAAAGCAGAAGCTAGAGAAGAGAGTGCAGAGGAGAGAGGGAAAGGTAAGTGCTGTAGGTTTGTCTTATCAGGGGAAAGCAGGCGGGGATATCTCTGAGGCCTCGGGGTGAAAGGAAAAACGCTGCTGCCATTTCACCCACAGAAAGTGAGAGAGAGGGGGAGTGAGAAAGGAAAAGAGGGGGGCAAAGAGACAGATGGGTTGTGGCACACACAAGCAGCGCCCGCTGTACCCTCTCCAGTGCCCCTCTGCCATAATGAATAACATTATGGCTGCATGAAATGTCACCGGTCCCACCCCCCACCCCAGCCCCACCTCTCAAGACGAATGGAGCCTCAAAATGTCAGATGTGCATCAATATCATTGTGAGCTTGTGTGTCCATGTGACGCATGGACGTAGGTGTTATCAAAGGTGCATTATTATGTACACACACGCACACGGATGTGACTGTCTCAGGGATTGGTACAGTCAGAAATGGCAAAAGTTTATCACAAATTTCCATGGATGGCAAATCATGCTTTACAATCTCCATGATATTTACGATTATCAACCGCTCCATGAAACACTGCCCAAGCTTTATGTCAGTGTTCACAACATCAAAAGGTCATTTCGGGAGAAGAGTGTGTCTTGCTACAAAACTTTGTGGCATATTTATAATACACTAGTTCAATTTGGGTTTTTTGCAACACTTTGGCACTTTAATTATACATTAAAGTTGAAAAAAAAAATGGTTACACTTTATTTTAGTGCCGTAGTTACATTGTAATTACTCAAATAAGTACTGAGTACTATTAATTAACTACATGTACTTACTATAGAGTTATATTTAGGGTTAGGATTAGGGTTAGTTACTTGTAATTATGCATAATTTACTGTTATTACTATAGTAAGTACATGTAGTAACGTGTAACTACGGCACTGTAAAATAAAGTGTTACCAAAAACATTTTTTTTTTATTGTGATGTACATCCGAGAGTAACAAGATTTTCAAAAAAACTCAAGCACAGGGACTTGGTTCTATGCATTAGTTGTTGATTAGATTTTGAGATGTGCGCATTGAGCTCAAATGAATGTGAGCTTGAGTCGATTATGAGGGGACGGGGTTTAAGTGGACTACACGATTGGAGAAACCCAACATATGTCACCAGAGAGTAATGAGTAATGAGAGTAATTAGTAATGAGACCAAGTTGTAAGATTTTGATTAAACATTACAAGGTCAAAAAATAAATAAATAATAAAAAAACAATCATTCACTAAAAGATAATAGATATTATCTATTACAAAATATATAATAGACATTTTCATTTCATGCTGATTAGGTATAAAAATCAAGGTAAAAATAATTTTAGTGATCAAAAATAAACTTGATTTTCGCGAAAAAATATATATGCCTATAACAAATATTTTATAAATAACTAATTTCTTTGTGGATAGGTAAGTGAAAATGTCAACAAGGCAAACAAAATCTGAAATGTTGACCCTGTCGACTACTGACAGCTACTATCTATATGGTTGTGTATTTTTATAGATAAAAGCTGACATGACTTCATCCGTTTATTGTTATACTAATTGGCTGAATAAAATAGCTTTTTCAATCAAACTATTTAACAGAACAAAACATACAGCTGGTCGTTCATCTGGCCACCAACAGAGAGAAACGGAAATTGCTTACAACTACATTCAAAATGTAGTCTTGCTCCATGCGGAATGTTGATTTGTTTTTTTTCTATTTCAAGTTGTTCACCAAGGAAGCTTTTATGTTTTGAACAGAAGCATTATTTATCTATTACTGCATCGCAGGCGTACAGAGAGCAGTAAGGTCACGCCAACAGACAGACCATCTGACAGAACTTATGCCAGGCAAAGTGATGGAGTGATCTGGTGCCAAGATGAGCTGTACACATATACACTCACAGAGCTGTGAGCGCTCCACCCAACTCTGAGCAAAGTCATTTAAGTCTCATCTATATGTGTGTGTGTGTGCGCGCGTGTGTATCATGGTGCCAAAACTCTGCAGGACAGGCAACATGTTGAGAAGTAATCACCCACTGAGCCCTGCAGTTAACGAGAGCCTCGATCCATCACACATACACACACACATACACCTCAGCCACAGTAGAGGTCGGTACCTTACGGACAACTATAGAGACACACACGCCTCATCATAAATACATAAAATCCCATACCTGCAACATATTTCAGAGTCCCGACTTCTAGAGCTTTAAAATGCTTTGCAGACCACACTAAACAAGTGCTCTCTAGAGGAACAGTGAGAATACTGACACATTGAGTGGTCTTCTCCACATCACAATAACTTCACGGTGTTAGCTTTGGCACTGCTGCTTGGAGGGCATTGTATTTTGTTTGAATATTTTCACCTATCCTATTAAAGAGAGTTGTTTTTATCTCTGCAGCGGAGTTGCCCTGAAAGGCTTAGCCACTGAACTCTCTACGGTAAAATAATTTGAGAAACATTTCATTTCCTTGAAAATGGAGCAGCTTCTTTATTGCCCTAAGAGCTTATATTTGATTACAGATTATAGATTTCATCCATCCTCCCTCGTTTCTGTCATCTCATTACTCGTTTTTCTCTTTCACATCTCTTAAATAGATCATCCTTTATTTTATTTCCATTTCTTCTCTCCCTATAACAGCTCATTATCCCTCCTTTTATTTAGATACTCTGCTTCACTCGACACTGTCATCTCCAGGTCATTGGTACGACAGAGTTCAGGTAAACACTGACAGAATCACACTTCCTCCAAATTTGCATAATGAGACCTATTTGACTCTAATTATCCTAACAAGTAGCATCACCCCTAAGCCTCTCATCACCCTCTTAATGAGTGTTAATTATTCCATCTACACAAACAAGAGCCACCTCTAACACCTCTAGTATCCTCTTTTTTCTCCTCCTTCGCTCTCCCTTTCTCACATCATCACAGGAAAGAGAACTCAGGCCAATCGATAGAGAAAATTGCCATAGTGAGAAAGAAAAAGAGAATGATAGCCAACTAGTAACACAAGAGTGCAACTCTAATTTCCAGAGCTAATACCATATGGCTACAATACATCCTAAAGAGAGCGCGAGAATATGTGGAGTCTAGCTGATGATAATGCCAATAATTTCTCAGGCGTTCTGAGGGCATGTACGTGTTCAACGAACTGCTGGCCAAGAGTCGTTAATGACAGAGAAATACCTTCCAGCGGCCTGCAAATAGATAGCACCCTAGTGAAAAAAAAGTATACTTTAATGTATTTTAAATATATTCCCTTTTTCTATAGTACATTGCAAATATACTAACAAAAAATGTACTCTCTTTAAATATGTAAAAAGTATATTAGTATCATATTTTCACAATACAACTTTTAACACACTTTAAAATAATTGTACTTTAGTATATTTTCTAAAAAACATTTTAGAAAAATATACTTGAAGTGTGAGTTCAGTTTATTATTTAAAAGGGTATTTATTTGCACTTTATAAAAATATATTTGAGGTATATTTTAACTGTGTGCTGAAAATGATCATTGAAATAATGCACTGAAAGTATATTTAAAAAATACATTATTTAGTATCCTGAAGTTGTATTGTATCTACAGTTAAATTTGAGTATATTTTTTAAGTTTACTTATTCATCCTTGGAATTCATTTTATTACTTGTGCTTATTTATTTCAGTATGACTAATGCATTACAAGCCCATTTAATACATGCAGTGTAGCCTACAATTTCCAAATATGTGTAAATGTTTATTAAGTTTATACTGGCAGAATGATTTTACAATTGTACGCAAATCTATATTGAACAACACACCAGCAGCACGAGTAACGTTATATGCGAAAAAAAATATGTTGAGTGGTGGAACTTGAGACTTCAGAATTCAAATGTCTCTTCAACTTGGTCTGTGACCAATCAGATTTTGTTGCTCTCTGCCTTCAGCCAATCAGAGCTGCTGACGTCACTCGTCTGAATCCCCCTCGCTCAGTCACTCAGGGACTTCCAGGTGAATTATATTGTCGCAATGTATAATTTATTTAATAAAACACTGAAAGCGCAATACATCGCTCAATCTTGGGAATTCTGACCAGTTCAATCAAGTGATATCGCAGCCTGACCTTGATGGCGACAACAGCCAGCTAGGAATTTAATGGCCTACGCGATCCTGAAAGAACCGGAGAAAAGTTCTGCTATTTGGAGGTAAATTGTAGTCTACAAGTTAAACTTATAGACTATAAACTTTTTTTTTGCTTTAACAAACGGAGAGCGAGATTTCGGCTTGATATGTCCTTTTTGAGTTTGTGTGTGGTGGTGGTTTATGGCACATTTTTGTATGCAGCACCAAAACATTCATATGATTGGTCAAATCGGCCCGTATTCTGTACGATATTAATTCATAAAGTGCTGTATGCTTGACTATGTACCGAAAACAATATCGACATGCCATACTGATACAGTTCCCTGCTGCTAATCCTCATTTACTGTTCAAAAATAGTATTGGTTCAATGTAGGATACAGACAGACTATTGTAAACGTGAATAAAAAGTTAAACATGCTGTCTGACCTTATATCTTTTGTATATTCTGTTAACAGATGCTGTTCTTCACGAGTTTCTGCGGTCACTGCCTCTGTGTAAGCGGCCATCAGACACAATAATGAGAAGCTCATCAGAAAATGGAATATAATGTGTAATTTGTATTTGTGTATAGAGGGTCACCATTGGTCCAATAATTTTTTTTTCTTTAATGAAAAACATGGTAAGTTTTGCTGAATCTATGTTAAGTTTAAATAAAAACCATTGGATTTGTTAATGAAATATGTCTCTTCATTAGTGATGTTGTTACTTTTTATTTATTTTAATGGCCTTGAAAACAAATGCATTCAACTTTGGGAAAATGTTAAACTGTATTTAAATAGTAGCACAATTATAATACTGTATTGTGTGAGATTATGTAATTCAAAGTACAGAAGTCAACATTTGAAGTGGATCAAAAAAGTTCAGCAAAGTTGTCATAAGAAGAAGGTTTTAGGACAACTTTGATGAAAGATGATTTTTGATCCACTTTACATGTTGACTATATTAAACAAAGTACAAGTAATATCAAAGTGTATTTTTATTGACTGCAAAGTGTGTAATTTTTAGCATTTGGAATAAGCCAAAGGTACTGAGCATACAGTATATACTATTACCTGTAAAATAATATATTCATTGTATATTGCTTGTGTGTTCTGAAGACACTCGTAATTATTTTGTAATGTACTTAAATCACAAATAAAGTGTACTTATAACACAAAATAAAGTATACTTATAACACAAATTAAGTACACTTTAATATCACTTATCAAGCATGTAATAAGTCCCTACACAGGCATATACTTATACTTAAGTGTACTAAGTATACTTGAAGTTGTTCCAATTTAGCACAAAAAAGTACACATATACTTAAAGTTGTGTTTTAATACAACTTAATTACAACTAAAATATACTTAGTACAAAATTTGTTGTTTCAAAATAGCACAATTTAAGTTAACTAATCATTAACACACTTGAAATATACAAAAAATTAGTCTTGCTGCAAGTATACTTAGCATACTTTTTTTTTCACTAGGACAAGATGGAGGAGGAAACCTATTTCTCTACAAAGCAACAAAAAAAGAGATATGCATATATTCTTGAGTCAAATATCTATGTATTCATTCCTTCTTTTTATCAATCTATCAAGTCATTGCTTTTGCTACCAATTTGAAATTTTCTTCTTCAGTCTGCCTTTGTATTTACCCAAATGCCCTTCTCTAATGCAAAAATCTCCTTCACAAATTCACAGAATGAATTAATTAATTAATAAAAGTAACACACCTCTATACGCAAATTCCAAAAGTCCCACAGTACAGCCATGCTTCAATGATCTAATGATTTTTTCCCCCCTCCTCTTCATTCTTCCTTTCTGAATCCGACTGAAATCAATTTGCTGAGATGAAAGTTTTCAATTTTATTACCTTTGCAAAATGGGAACTCGCTAACTGGTCTTTCTGCAGTTGTAATGGAAAATAATTTCGGTCTTAGCAAACTTCTTTCTCTCCACCTCTGAGGGTTAGAAGTGACAGAATCGCATTTAAGTATTTCATATGAGAACACAAAAGAGGATTTCTAAGGAAACATTTGCCTTCAGACTCCTGAATAACAACGCTCCTTTGTTCGGGGTTATAGAGCCATCTTGGAAGGGGGGCTATCAAAACTGATGAAATTTCATGCAGTCATTTCTAGCAAATTGAAAGGAGAAAAATAAAGGGATGACAGAAATAGGGAGGGGGAGGGAAAGAAATCTTTCCTTTGGGAGTTTTATTGTCTTTCTCTGGGTCATTATCTCAATTAAAAACATGGGAGATAATGATCACAGTCATTACTTTCACTCATCTGCCCCCCTCCTGTCCACTATCCCTCTTTTCTCTCTGGATGCCAATCTGTGGGGAAATATCTTCTTGATTACCCCTCTTTGGATATAGATTATTAAAAGCACACACTCACTGCTCTCACACTTCTAGCTGTGAATCTCACTGTCTTGAATTTAATATGACAAATTTAAGAAACAAAGCAAAAATGCACCATTTATTGCTTTGCTAGAAAGTTTGTCAGCAAAAAAACCCACCAAGAGGGTTTGTGTCTGTGCACATAAGCATGCCTGAATGCCTGCATGGCTGTGTGTGTGTGTTTGTGTGAGCGAGGAGAGAGAGAGAGAGAGAGAGAGAGAGAGAGAGAGAGAGAGAGAGAGAGAGAGAGAGAGAGAGAGAGAGAGAGAGAGAGAGAGAGGGGGAGAGGG
>RJVU01074626.1:3207501-3239276 GCA_003731715.1 Anabarilius grahami
GAGAGAGAGAGAGAGAGAGAGAGAGAGAGAGAGAGAGAGAGAGAGAAAGAGATTTAGGCTTCACAGTCTCCCTAGAGCAAATCATCTCCCTGGTGTCAGCCAACCCTCAAACATATGGGCCCCTTGCTCGGCCTGGCTCACAGGCACGGCCAGTGTGTGTCTACGCATGTAGTGTGTGTGTGTAGACACTGTGTTTGACAGCCTGATAGTCTGACAGTTTTAATCACACCTCTGGTTTTGTTACAACTGTTCAGGCCCGCGGTTGAGCCCCGAAACACACAGATATCTGCCCTCAGACGCCGAAGGGAGGGGGTGCTGAAGATGAGAGATGTTTCACAGTCAGTTTTCACACAGCTAGGAAAATGAGCTCTAAGCCTTACTTGGAAGACAGTCCTTCTGTAAACATCCATCTGCTTTTGTCAATTAAGCTCCTAAAACTCCCTGAAGCAACAAAAACCTTTCATCCCCCAGATTTATCGATGGCGTTGTTGAGAACAGGTGCATTTTCAGGCCTTCAATTGAAGACAAATTGCAAATTTGGTATAATTCACTCACAGATCTGTCTCCTCAGTCATCAAACACTGGCTCAGACCCCACCATCACACAGACACATGCACATGTTGTTTTCCACCTCTTGCTTCCATTTCTCATATGCTGCGCAATTCAAACTGTCCATCCTGCTATATGTCAGCAATTCTGTAGTCTAAAAGAAAAAACAAATAAATCAAACAACCGGCCACTAACTTGCAAACACTGCGTGGTTTTCTACAAACACAAATCTGCAAATATTCCTGTGGATATTGCACAGTTCACCGGATACAATTCCATGCATTCAAACCACATGCTGTCTCAACTTGCAAGTGATGTACTCTTTGCATGCAGTCCATTACACACAGCAGTGTGAGGCCACGTTTGCTGCGGAGGCTGGGGGGGGGACGGTAATGATGATGATGACAGCTTCAGTGCTTGATCAGCAAGTGCTGTCTCCAGAGTCAACATCTCTGATACCGTCCAAGCCCTCACACACTTGGACAAACTTGTCATCCCTCAAGTTGGAAGATCTTCAACACATACTTTCTAATTTTGCAATCCCCCACACTTTCTGTCTGTCTCTATCTCACCCCCACAGCCTAATTGTTTGTTTGTATGACATGTCCAGTTTCAGACTTGCTGGGATAGTATAAGTAAAAATAGATGTGAAGGCCACTGTGGGTCCTCAGCTGGAGGGGATGAATAAAAACAGCACGCTGCCGGGACACAAGTCTGCTCATTTCATCACTGTCTCTTGCTTCTGTGGAGAGTGAAAATAGGGTGGCTCACTTTTAACATAGCGAATATCTTTGTATTTATTCAATAACCATTCAAATATAACAGTAATGCCCCCATAAACTATTTAAAAAGGCATCTTGAAATGAAATGCATCTTGTTTACTGTTATCAAACCAGCTCATTTAACAAACTACTATAAATTAATGACAAAGAGAAAATACTCTTTTAACTTACTTTCATTTGCACAGTAAGATGTTTTTGACGTTAAAGATCTTTAACTTACGCATAATCCTCATATGTAAAAATAACAGTTAAAAAATTGCACGTCACGGACTCTTCCTAAATGTCCGAGAATAAATGTGCTCGTGTCACTGTCATAAAATTGTTGTTTCCACGCGATATTTCGTTAGAAAACACGGTCCAGGACGCATCAATCACCCTATTTCTACATCTATGTCTAGCTAGCTAACTACACGCATGCATAATTCATGAAAAGACTGCAAAACAACAAGGTGAGAAACCAACATTTCTATTATTTATACGCTTGGCACAACAAAACCACACCGCTGCTGTCGCTGCGCGCGAGTCTCTCTCAGCGACCAAACGCACGAACCCACTCACCACACAAGTGTGTATTCATCTATAAATATTTCAAGTGTAAATTAAGATGTTAAAATGGGTCAAGTGGAATAGGGAGCAGTCTGCATCAACTTTTGTTGCATTCGCGCTAATGACATGAAAGCGCACTGACATTCCTCTTAATAACAGTTGTTTGAATACATGAAGAATTCTTGTAATTTTTTTATCATGCTCGTTACATTTATTCTGCACGATATGCCATCTCGCAACAAGTTTTAAATGTGCGTTAATGTTTCTTTACCTCCGTGGAGAGACGAGACGAGGAGCGCGTGCAGTAACGCCATCCGTACAGCGATCATCTTTGGCTTTCTGAGTTGTAGTATATTGTTCAAAAACGACATTATGAATAGTCTAGTTTGAGAAGTTGTTGAATAAATAACATAATCCTGTGGAAAGTCATGTGATAATATAACTGGCTCGGCAGCAGATTCGCGTTGTTGCGGTCCTCAAAAAATCCGTGTCCTTTTAACTATCACCAAAATTCCTTTGGAAAAGAGAATCAAACCCTTTACTAAAGTGGTAAAGCGTTATTATAAGCCCGGGAAAGTCACTGTCATTGTTCTTCTGGTGTTATTATTCCTTCAATACATAAAGTTTAAAACACAAGTATAAAGGTCCGGACCGGTGGCGTTATGAAGTCACGCGCCGCAGAAGTTGGTGGTGTTCTCCGCGCGAGAACGGTGGGTAGACGCGCGTCCTATGAATCCGTCTCTTGGCGCACGGGAGCGCAAAACCAACGGCGGTCGCCGCTGACTCTCTCTGAAATGTTCCCATCGCTCCTGTGACGCTGCTTTTGCGCTGACATGTCTGATTTTTATCTTCGCTTTGCCTAAATGAACTTACTCGCTTAGTTCTCCTGAGACATAAAGGCCAACAGTCAAGCTGGTACTCCAGCGCTGAGAGCGGGAAGCGCGTGAAGAAGAGGCGAAAATGAGTAACATCTTAGGTAGCCAATGGGGTTTTCCGACAGAACAGGTGCACTAAAAAAGACAGCCAATCGCAAGCAAGGAAACCCCCTCATCCCTGCCACCAACGAGGCAGCTAGATGAGCAAAAACATATTTTCTTTTACAAAAACGCACTCTCTTCTAATGTTTATTAAAGAGAAAGGGAAAGCTTTACATACCTTCCAAGCCTTCCAAAACATGATAGTTTGGATTTAGATGTTAAAATTGATTAAGGGCTGTACAAATATGACTTTAGTTCATATTAACATGCTGACAGGCTTCAAATAAATTTACATTTAACCTGCTGAAACAAACAAAAACAAAAATTGGTTTGCTGATTTTAGCTGTTTAGTTTAAGATGGTCTCTCAGCCTGGCCAAGCTGGTGTTCAGCTGGTTTAGAATTTTAAAATGCTGAAAATCCCTCAAAACCAGTATAAAACAAAGTAAAACAGATGTTGGTTTGAGCAGTTTTTTACTATGCTATACATTTTCTTAGTATATACATTCCTTGGAAATTAAACCTATGACCTTGGCTAAAGGCACGCAAAAATAAAGTACTTCGGAAAATATTGGAAGTATGAGAAAATGTATATTTAGTGGGAGCCTGAGCATGAGTAAGTGTGTCTGTGATCAAATAGAGGAGCAATGGGGACCCCTAGTGAGGACTAACTGAATAAGTTCTCTGTGTGTGGTCTAAGTGGCACAAGCAATTCAAGATTTGAAATGTCTCACACCTTCCTACTTTTCCTCTTTTAAACCATGCATTTGATCTCTTGATTTGTGAATTTACTGTCATACAACAAAACATTAGTAGAAATAATTGAGCTCTTTTTATATCCACCAAGACAATTGCATTTGTATAAATTGTCTTTTGTACCTCTTTTTGATTAAATACAAAACTAATTCATTTAAATCAAAGGCTTATAAGTCCTTAACTACCTTTTTGATGATTACAGGAGCTGTATTTGCAACCATGTGTTTTATTTTTTTCTTCAGGAAGAAGAATATTTCCAGCTATTGAGTGCGTGAATGATGAATGCAGCAATGCATTCTGTTTCTTACCGAATCTAATCGCCAGGCCCAGCTTTTGAGATCAATGTTTTTTGGCCCAGATTTTTGGATGGACTGCATTGTGCATTTAGAACAAATACTATTGGCTCTCGTTTCTCTCGGCCTCCCTTTCTTTCCTTCTTACCCTCTGTTCCTCTATCATACAGTATGAACACACACACATCGACATGCTTAACCCACAGATACCCAAGTATTGATATTCACAATGTATTTTTTACACACTTAAACATGTCTTTAGGTGGCCATTAGTTATCTAAAAAAGCATTTTGTTTAGGTAAAATTTGCAAAATGGGTATAATTTGAAGTAATGTTGCAAAATTGCAAAGTTGGGCATTCATGGATGCAAAATTTCACCACGATTTTTTGATACAGTAAATAAAAGCTCTGAATTCGCAACACAATTGAGCACACAAATGTATTTGAAAAATAATATATTTCAACTAATAAAGATATAGTCATGAAAAGTTGAGGAAAAATTATCTCAAATGTAATGATATGTAAGCCTTTTCCCCATCACTAGCAAGCTGCAGCAGTTAATATGCATTTTTTCCCCCACCAAAACTGTTGTTATGATACATTTCAGAGTGTCAGAGTTCTGGTCAGTTCTAGACAGTGATGCTAAAAATCCCAATTTCTTCACACTCCATACCACAAAGAAATGTTTTAACCACTTTTGGGACACTATTTATCATATTGGGAGACTGCTTAATGATTAAGTTAACCAAAAAAAGTGCTTTTATAAAGAACTGTTTGTGATGACTACAACAATTTCCTAAAATAATGAAGGCACAATGTGTCAGTCGCTTGAGGAAGTTCACCTGGCCTTAGAGAGGACAGCAATCAGCAGAAACTGCAATGATCCTCATTAGAATAAACACACACAAACACTACTGTCACAGATACACACACACACACACCCTTGACACACCAAACATGAGCCCTGGTGCAGAAAGGCAGCCTCGTGCTTGTTGAACCGTAGCGCATACATTAGAATCACATTAACAGTGGGTGAATTGCAGGGCTCAGAGGGCATGCTAGCAGGCACATCGCTGGGGCGGACAGACCAGCAACACTGTGTTACACACCACAAGGCTCTCATGAAATACTGTTCATTAGTTAGTGAAACAAGCCATCGTAAACTCAAACGACACCAGCATCCCAATTACACAGCCTATATTCCAATTAAGAAAAAAAGGCACACACAATTAAATAATTAACTGATGCAAATAAACGCCATCATGTAGGTCATCAAACCGATTGTGTTTGCAGTGCGGCGCGCGTCACTTTTGGCTCTCCTGAGTCACATACGGAGGAATAAAAATGAATATTACAAAATACACCCATAAGATTGTGATATGTAAATTAGCAGTGGTGCATCAAGCAAGTAATCATTGTTAAAACATTTTCAGCCTTTGAAATAGACGAAATGCAATCTGTCTTTGAAACGAATGCTTTTCTTTCTCTTCAATTTGCAAAGAAATTAATGTTTTCCTGACTGAGGGCCTCCAGCCCTTTCAGGATCTCTTACAACCAGATCAATTACACTCTTGAAAAGCTGTTGTTTAAACGCGCGTCTCCTCAGGAGATGCAATTTACCACTGAGCATAAATCAATGCCGACGAGAAGGGCTAATTCAAAGCCCTCATTTGATGTCAATTTGGCCCTGACCGTGGTCCGTTTATAATGACTGAATGTGTTTGGAGTATATTACCCGTAACGGAGCTGCAAAGCGTGTGCAGTCATAACTTCCTGGTCTTTTAGACATCGAGAGCACATTTCCATATTGCGCCTGTCCGGCATCGTTTGTTTACTAGCCTCTTTGGATGAAATACAGGTGTCACGAGTCATCAATCTGCACACAACCGGAGGTGCGAACATTTCTTTAAACTGGATCTCGCATTCAATGAAACAGAGTACTCCAGTGTCTCATGAGGGAACACGCGTCTGAAAGTATCTGGAAAAGACGGCCAAATCCTTTCGCTGCCCATATTCTGCACCAATCTGTTACTGCCTCCTTTGAGATCCATAATGATAAAACAAAGAGTGGAGATAAGAAGCAGGACATGACCAGTAAACTGGCATATGTGTATTATCTGTAATTCAAAGAGAGGATTTTTCAGGCTAACTAGAATTTGGAGTAGATCACAAGTCTTTTGTAAGCCTTCAGAAATTTTGAGAGTCCTTGTCTGGCCCTAATGCAGTGAATCTTATTTGAGGCCAGAGGATTAATGTCAGGTGCAGAGGCCAAAGATCAAAGGTTAAAGTGAAGGATGTAAGATTAAGAGGATGCCCCAACAACGGGAAACGTAAAGTGAGGAAATATTGCCTCTAAAAATGGCACCAGCTTCCATCACGCTGTAACGGGGGCTATTTATGGGAGACCGAATGAGAACACCTAGTCTGGCAGTTTACCATTTTTTGTAGCCAACAGAGAGGCCACTGAAACAAAGAACAAAACTGTATGGCCTAGTGATTCCAAATACAGAACATCATTATGAGGCAAACACAAAGTGCAACTGTAAAGGCCCGTTCACACCAAGGACGATAATTATAACAGTAAAGAAAAATCCACACCACAGTTATAATGATAATGGCACAGAGAAGCAACATCGTTGGAATCATTTACACCTGAGGAATTATAAAAACAGTGACAGCCAACCAGAATCCATCCTGCTATAAAGAGCCCAAGCATTTAAAGCAGCAGATGACAAAACTGCAGCATGTGATTAGAATAAACAGAACGATATCATCTGATGGTGTGGATGTTATAGTTATCGTTTTTGGTGGTGTGAACTGGCCTTAACACATTCAGCGAACAAGAATGCCACCTCAAAGTCTTAATTTCCATTAAGAAACTTGTTACCTTCTTATGTAATGAGTTGGGGCTGTGTCAATTAAAGAATTAAAGAAGCAAATTGTGTTACTGATCATAATTAGATTTAATTGTGAATCTTGACATCATTTTGTGTTCTGTTGATGAAGACAAGTGATAAAGCTTGCAAGACAACACTATTGATTTTGCTGGTTTATGTGTAGACAGACTAACCAAAATGTAATATTCGAACAACATTTCCACCCATTCTCTGGGACAGTTTTCCAAACGGAGGTTCATGAGCTGTGATTATTCACATGCGAGAAGCTCATGATCCTGTGTTTTTGGTGTCTCCGAGTGGCTCAGTTCACAGTAAATGCAGCGTACTCCAACTCTGCATGTTTAACATGCATGTGGGAAAGCAATGTCTGCTAGGTTCACTTTATTTACACATTCACATAATATCCAACATTTTTGTGGGCAGAAGTTTACAGTATTTCACCAATGCTCCACCAAAAATAAATAAAACTTAATGATTTGAAATGTTAAAAGCTTGAGGGTTTGAACATCTGAAAGTGAAGAATTTATAAATATTAGTATTATAGTAGTGAAGATATATATATTAGTATTATATTAATATCTACATACTGTGAATGTATCTATTAGTATGTAGTATTTAGTAGGGCTGGGACAATACTATCTGTACGTCGCGATTCATGGATCATTTCTGATATTTTCCAAATGCATTGTAAATCGATTCTGAGAATGTACTTGCACCTCAGAATGCTTTTATGACACGAGATTAATGTAAACAGCCACCTGCAAACACCCTTGTAATTCGCTTCAACCTTTTCGAACTTTATGAATGATTATTTTATAGAAGGTTCAAGTGGTGTGTGTGTAAGGAATTGGAAGGAAGCAGCTGTTTCTAAAGCACGCAGTGCCATCTGCTGTTAAAAACTAAGCTCAGAATCGATTCGAAAGAGAAACGCGATACACACAGAAAATATCAGAATTGATCCGGAATCATTTCTCGACTCGCGATGCATCGATGTATTGTCCCAGCCCTAGTATTGAGTAGTATGTAGTATTTCCTGTATTAGTATGTAGTGTAAAATAAAATGTATTATATAGTCAATTATTCTTTTTTTTTATTATTTCACAGCACAATTGTAATTTATCAAAACAGTAATATACTATTTAACAATGTCTTCCAATTTTTGATAGAGTTAAAACTAATAATAATAATATATAATAATTATTATTAAATTTGATTGGGTTCCTAAAAACACTAGTGTGAATGTAATGTGGATTGAGACACTATCACAACTAAAAAAAAAGGTTTGAGTCCAATTTAAAGTCCAGCTACAAATGTGTTGTTTAATAATTGAAATATTAACTTCAAATCTCAAAGGGTACTTCAAGTAAATGTTTTATGTCAAAGGAGTTCGAATGACAAATAAAAATTTGGGAACCTCTGCTCCGGGCCAATGCAAGAATCATAAAAGACAGACAAAGCAGTGCAATTTTTGCTCTTCATTATATTTCATTAGAGCAAAAAAGTGAAAAATTATTTCTGTAACGAGTCGAATGCACACTTATCATTAGACCAATGAGCTTTTACTGTAGGTGGGACTATCCAGCTTTAAACTGTAAAAGTAAAACTAAGCAACACTTACTATAGCCATGTCTGGTACAAAAATATTGCTTCTTTTTCAACATTTAAACCCCTGTCTCCATCTATTATTAGTAATAATTATTATATATTTTTATGATAGTTTTATGTAAGTTTTCAGACACTAACCCCTTCAGTTCCAGTTTCACAGTTTCCTTCTCTGAAACATTCTGTTAGGCTTTTAGGTCTAATTCTGCCAAAAAGTAAGCCGATCAACAAACAAGACCCCTGAGCCGTGTGCCAATCACTGAAGTAATGATATTGCAAATTATAAACAAGAAATAATAACAATAATGACACACTTCCCATGATTCTGCTGTTAGTGGGGAGTGTTAGTGAAGCGTGATTCAAGCAAACATCTCACTTGCCAGTAGATTACCCTTGAGAAAGCGTCCCACCTGCAGAAAGAAAGGGATAGGGAGATAGACAGATTTATTAGGAAGTGTGTAAATATAAATTTTGATCTCGTCTCACGGTGCGCAAGGACTTAATTACCCTCATTTGCATATAATTGCATCCCGTGGGATGGCCCGCAAGGCATGACTCACAGAGCGAGACGTTGTTTTGGTCGTTGTGGTGACGAACGTTGCTCATCAGTCTGGCTAAAACCTTGCGGTGTGATGAGGCGTGCGGGGAGGAGTCCGACTGAGCATGCTCAGTACACACACCAATGAATTTCAATGAAGACCGGTCCATTCACCTTCTGTCCCGTGGCAGTTCCAGCGTGACACATGCTGATTAGCAGAGCTCTGTAAAGTGAGATTGAATTATGTAAATACAGTGATTTAGAATACATCCAATCTGACTGGGCCATCTTGCAATCAAATTGGCAATTCGCTGTTTTAGTTATTTACGCGCCTCTTATTCACCCGCAGGCTTGTTTATCTGGGTGTATAAATCAAGTCAGGCTCATCATGCAGATCTATATCTGTTTGTTCTATACATGTTTATTTACTCCTGAATATAAACATTTACTTTCCTCACTCGTTGTACATACTAGCACAAAGTGCACAAGACTATTCCTCAATGGCACATGGAGCATTCATGCATTCAGAGTGAAGAACAGAGAATGTTAAACAACGCTTCAATTACTTACACAGTAAAAGCAATGATGCTCGGTTAACATGTCTCAAAAAATGCATCTGCCACCCAAATCCCTTGAAAACACTTCACTGACATGAGGACTTTGGCCAATTGAGCTGTTTAGCTAATGAGCTGAATTTAACAGTCAGTAATAATGAAACTAAAGAGTGAAGAACAAAACACATTGAGGCCTAATCCAGAAACAGTCTTCACACATTTATTCGCAGCACACAAAGATCCATTAGTGGGTGCCAGAAATGTTATATGACTGTTGGATGACCAGAAGGAGTTGTGCTCACAAACGGAGAGAGAATAATTGTGCTAATGAACAGAAAGGAGGGATGAGACGCAGATGAGTGTGTGGCAGATGGCTACGACGAGCCACAATTAGAAAATGAGGGTCTGACTCTGTGCGCACATGAAAGCTAAATATCGCTCTATCTGAACAGGTTCAGACAGAATTTACATACAGATGATTGTATAGAAGCGGATACACACACGTAATCATACTCAAACTAGGTCTCAGGATGCAAAAGCTACAGCTCATTTATGTGGCAGCTTGTGCATTTACTGCTCTCTCATTTGATGCATGCAAACAAATCACCGAACTCTCATCAGAGAGAAACAAACATCACTGGCACTGTAAGAAAGTAGGCCTACTTTATAACATCTGAGATATGGAGTCCCAGGCTTTACAGCATGCATGGATGCTTTGAATTTGGATTAAGATGAAATAGCACTCTACAGCCACTAACGTGTATGTCTTTTGCAGCTCAGAGGCACAGTGTTCAATTTTTGACCAATGCATGATGTCAAAAAGAATTTATAGTGAGGGTTAACCTGCCTCTAGTGTAGACAAAATATTATTTGATTGGATGTCTGTTGCTTGCAGAGCATGGCTGGTGGGCGACAATTAAATCAATATTTTACAAAACCACATACTAAACAGGAGATAGGCAAACAGCAAAACGTTTTTGCATTCACACATGTGATAAAAATAGATGTGGAAGAATAGATACACTACAATAAGACATTGAGGGGAGTCTGAAAGGAGTCTCTTATGAAAATCAATGTTGCATTTATTTAACCAAAAATACAATAAAAACGGTAATACGGTAACCAAATCCGCAAATACCCTTTTTTTTTTTTATGTAGTAGTAGCAGGGCCGAACATTAACACTCGCCAAGCGCCAAATGCGAGTAAAAATCGCCAGTGACAATTTTTTGAATTCTAATGTTGTGACAACATGAATATGAATGTGAATGTGAACTTGAACAAACACGAACAACGCTCTGTACAGTTGACTGGTCAGTGCTTAATCAAAGTTACAGCCTTTCCAGTGTAAATATTCAAGCGCTGGAACACGCGAAAGGGAATTTGTTACTCACGCGCTGTGTGGGAACTGGGAAGTTTAACATCACGCGACCTGAAAGCCATGTCATAACAGCGCGCGAAGCTTCAGTGGTCAAATCCATTCAAAATTATGTAAAAAAACTCCTGTCTCGGCGAGTATCCTTGTAAACATAGTCGGTTACTATGCTCTTAAGTGAACGCAAACACAATGATCCATGTGTGCATTGGGTCTTAAAGTGACAGCATCCTAATAATCCTGCTACTTTCTGCGTTTTTAATATTAACCAAACAACAAAGGACAATCTAAAATGTTTGTGTCATAACTGTCTGTTTTTGTATCATAAAAATATATTTTTGGCCTGTAAATTTTCTTAAGTCACTGGCCATTGGCAAAAAATTAAGGTGCGTCCCAATTCGCGTACTTGTGCACTATTCTATGACATTTTTAAGTATAAATAATGCAAGTAGTGTGTTCACACTGAAAATTTCAAAAAGAAAAAGTACACTTTAAATACCAGCATGATGCACTAAATTAACAGAAAAAATGAAGTGTGGAATGTTGGACACTTCATGCACTCAACTGTCGCAGCTTTAATTACGTAGTGGAGGGGGAGGGGGTATCAGACTTCGTTGTTAAATGACAAAATAACCTTATAAAATTCACACACTACATGAATGAGTACATAGTGCATATACATAGTGTATAAGTGCATAGTGTATAGTGCGTCATTTGGGGTGCAACTTTAGTTTTAGGCCCTGAGTAGTAGTCACTGCCACGGTTATATTCAGACCAAAAGTAATTGTGTGTGTGATGTTAATTTTATGTAACAATTCCATAAACAATATGTTAATATTAAGCAACTTACATTTTAAACACAAAATTGCCAGTTAGATTCTCTATTTACTCCCTGCTATCGAAGATTGTTCCAATCAAATCCAAAGCAGAACCGACTGCTGCGCATGTCCGATCAGCAGTGTTTAGTTCCTGGATGATTCAATGACTCACTCTCAAAAAGTGCTGAATTTGGAACCGCATTCTAGCATACTACTCTTACTACTCTACTTCTGACTTAGAAATATACTGTAAAATAAGTCAGACTAGTAATGGTTAGTTTACTAGTTTAACTCCTGAATGAATCAGTGTTTATGAAGAATTGAGTGAATTAATCAGAGATTCACTCATAAAGACGGTCATTATTATATTATATTATATATTATTATTATAAAAAATAATCTTCCTCTTTGCTTTTCACCTCTGCTCTAGCTTGTTTCCTAGTCTAGCTTTCTACACTTGGCATTATAAACTATAAATATTGTTGAATCTGACAAATTACCTATGTCTTTCTATTGTAAGTCACAACAAAAGCATCTGCAAAATGCAGAATTGTAAATATTTGAAGCTTGAATGTAGCTTAGTAATATATTTACTCATAACGCCTTAAGGGGGCCTCACAAAGGGTCGGGGGGCACACACCTTCACCCTGCACCAGAGAAACGAGAGGCTTCAGGTTGGTCTGGCTGAGGAGCAGAAGCTCTTTAATTAAAGCTGATGAGGGGTTTGCACTCAACACGCCACAAGTTTCTGTCACTGTGCCGTTTACTGGAGTCACAACGAACTGGAGAGGAGAGCTAACGAGGTGTCATCTCCCAGATGCTTTGCTCATCATAGAGGAAGAAGGGCGGAAAGAGGAAAAGAGAGAGGGGGGGGGGTATAGAGGGTGGGCCATGGATGACAGTGTGTGAGAAGGAACAAGATGGTGAGAACAACAATGAGAAGAGAGGAGGAGAGCGACAGAGAGAGGAAGAGGACTGTTAATAAACTTCTGTTTATTAACACTACCACATCATCTGGTGCAGTTGATGCCATCTGGTGTAATGGCCTGGATGCCACGCGCCCGCAGGCAGATGGTACCCGTTTTACTGATCATTATTACACCATCAGCATGTACGTATGGCAGACGGGTACAGTCTGCACACCCCTGGCTGGCATTAGGACAGCATGGGCATATATAACACTAATCTACACCAAAGACTATAGATATAGAAAGTCGGTTCACTCCTATTAGTTATGAATGGGAGAAACTGCAACGTGAAATATGGCGGAATATGTCCCGCCTTCTAATTAAAAGAGGCAATCGCAGATTGATAAAGTCATTGCGTCACTGCAGCTGCCTTTAGAGGCTCGACTCACGCTTAGGAATGCACATGCGCATTGGCTCGTCTATCCTGAAAAATAAGCTTTTGAACACTATTTGAGCATAAGAAATATCATTTATTTGACAGTTCATGTCAGATTTTGTTGCTGATTTGAAATACATTATTTAATAGTGAGTTCGCCTAGCAGTTTTTGAGATTTCAGTATTCCCGCATTCAAATCAAGCGTGCCACATGAGTCTCGATCGCCCCCAGGTGGCTGGAAGCAGTATAGGTCATAAACCCCACCCTCTCCATGAAATGCAATGGGACGCGAGACAAACTAAACAATCAAATTACACTTTAAACATTTTTTTCCAAAGACGGTTTCATTCATTTTAGGCAGTTTTTATCACGCTGGTGTTAGTTCAAGTGTTCGTTCTTTAAATAAGTTTGGTTTTAGTTAGATATTTGATGCTATAAAAACGGGGGTGAAACATCATGATTGACAGCTGAGATTGACAGCTTCTCTGAGTGAAGTAGTCACTGAGGCGCCAACGGACTTTTTTCTGGATCTTCATGAGGAGATTGGAGCTTTAACTTTAATTTCTACATTTCCATAACTGTTTATTTCACACCGACATAATGAGTTGTTCTGAGTGTGGGCAGGATTTGATATCGCGGCTCCACTTTGTGCTCTCAAATTCAAAAGAGCTCCTGTAAAGCAGCTCTAAAAAGACAATAGTGTCATTGTTTAGCTCAGTGTTTAGTGTTGAGTGTTGGTTCAGTTGAATTCAATAACTGTATCAATTCAAGTTTAAGAAAATAATAGTGTCATTATTTAGCTCGAGTCAGTGCAATGTTGATTCAGTTCAGTTCAATAACAGTGTCAATGTTGCAGAGTTCATGAATTATGAAACAAATTCAATTCAGCTATAAAGCAGCTCTACAGAAGACAATAGCGCCATTCATTTCAAGTTTTGTTCTCATCCAATAGTGTCAGTGCAGTCAAATCGATAATATTGCTGAATATCAAGTTTCTTTTAAACCCCAACTAATCAAGGCAAAGGCATAAGTGGCAAGGAACCCAAACTCCATCAGGCTACAGAAATGGAGATCAAGCCACAGTCATGATGTCATCTATAGAATATCTAAATCGCTTATGACAAGATTGAGTCTTGAAGAGTTTAGATTACATTTTCTCTTCATCGAGATAATGAGTTCTCAGATGCTCTATTTATTTTTTAACAGCTCAAAATAAGGCTTGTGTTTGCTAAAGTGTCCCTCCTCCGTGCAGCTCTCCCATCACAGATTGCCGTCTAATCCAGGTAATAGCCATTAAGCAGCCTTGTCTGAACAAAAATAAGCTTCGCTCCACAAGCCAAATGTGCCAGAGACATTTTTGGATGCAACAACACCCAGAGGAATATCTGAACCCACCAGACACACCCCGGTCCTCCCAGGCTGGGGAAATGTTTTCGCTCCGACTGTCAGTTGTTGGACACACATCCAATAAGTGGCAGGTTGTCATGAATATTCAGTATACAGTGTTTCCTGCATGTCTATGAGAGCAAGACCGAATATGGCTTGGATTCCTAATGGGATAATGAGGATCATCTGAGGGGTCTACACAGGTGGCCATTTTGGTGAATAGACTATCCCTGTTTACACTAGGCATAAAAATCATCCTTGCGTATTTGTAAAGCCACATGATTGGTCTAAACCACATAAAATGCTGTTGTAAACAATCTTAGACAAATCAGACTGTCAAAGCCACCCTCCAGAGCATATCAAATAACTCAATATGCACTTAATGGGAACTTTAAACAAGATTAAACAGCCCACACAGGGCGCAGTAAGCTTTAGCCATAAAATGTCACCCTGACTGGTGAGCACAAAAACATTTAACTTTCACAACATTCATTACATTGTGTACAAAAGCCTTTTTTTATATTAACTGGGTCATGAGGAATCAAACTTGCTTGATCTTTTGAAATAAATTTATTATTGCACTATGAAAACCTTGTAACTTTAGGACACAAACTAGTGAAAAAGACTATTTATTAAAACTAAGCTACAAAAACATGCTAAATGCCACAAAGCTTCACCTTTTTGACACAAAGGCCTCCCATAGTGCGACATAATATTCAAAGACCCCCTAATATAAGGTTAGCATACTTTGCTAACAGCATTCTTTATTTTTTTGTCAGTCCTTCTTCTTTTGTTTTCCTTCTTCTGTGACTATTATATCAATTAACTTGTCTAACATTTGCCAGCTAAAAAGCTAGACTAAAAAGCAAAACTAGCTAGCTTTTGACACATTTATTTTCGACTCTGCTTTGAGCATGAAGTGTGTATTTTGACACCATTAGTGGGACTAAATGGAATTTCAAGTGTGTTTCCCAAACACTCTTTACACTTTTCTGCCCAGGCCCACTAAACATTGGACGTCGGATAGACGTGCAGATCATGTCTATATTAGGTCCGTCGGTCCATGATCATTTCTGAACATCTATTCGACGTCCAAACTAGGTCCACTATTTGGACGTCCAACCATGAACCAACTTGGACGTCATCTTGACGTTCAACATTTGACCTTTGAACTGGGTAATTTTTTTGGAAGTCATTTGGACGTCTATAACAGGTGCAGGAAATTTACATGATTAATATGTAATATGTGTTTTATAGGGCCTATCAACATGATTAATACATGAAGAGTTCAGATGCAAAAGCCTCTAAGTGCCATCTGAAATTTTCTTCTAGAATGATCATTTTTATCAAGCTTGTATATTTAAGTTAAATAATTTCACTTAAATGGCAATGCAAATTACCTATTAATTGTCATTTAAGTGAAAGTACTTAACTACACAGGCTTTATAAAAATCATTCTAGAAGAATTTCAGATGGCACTTAGAGGCTTTTGCATCTGAACTCTTCACATACAGATTATTTATAAACAAACACGATTTATTATGTGAATGCCTATTTATTTATTCAGGCCATGTTTGTTTGTTTTTTTGTTTTTTTATATATTTTCCTGTTTTTCTTTAACTGGTTTATTTAAAGTAGCCTAATCAAGTTATTTCTTTACATGTATTTTTGCATGTATCTGTTTATTTATTTGGAAATGCAATTTGTGAGAAATTATAGTTTCATAAAATAATTTCATGGTAGCATATATTAGGCCTATCCTCCTTATTTCTAATTTAAAAAGAACCAACAGCTAAAGGACAGGCGAGGACAACTCTCTATCAAGGGCTTTGGATTTCAACCAAAGAGACAAAAACCAGTCAACATCACTCTGATTGGTCGAGGCAGCACATCATCATAACCCAACCAGTAAACGCCACTCTGATTGGCCGAGGCAACACGACAGGCATTTCGCGCGAGTGTTCAACCATTGCAAAATGACGGCACAGCTTTTCAACCTGCATCGCTGGTGAACGTTTCCTCTAAATTCGTTTCCTCTAAATATGTCTGGTGCCCTTCTGATGCCATTCAGGGCAATTTGTTTTTGAATAAAGATGAAAATGGTGATATTGAATTGTGATTTATTTGTATTTGTATAACTGTAGTGTTGTATGTAGTCCCATGTTTCCAGAGGGTGGAGGACATGTTTTCTGTGCCAGTTAATTTTCCTGTAGCTTTGTTTGGCTCAACTTCTAGTTTCAACAGGAAGTGCATTACACCTTTGTATGCATCTCCAGTTATCACCTGCTGCCGAGACAATCAAATGGAGTTTTTGCAAAATGATCTAGTCCCATTTCAGAAGGTGGCATACTGTTCCAGATCATTTTGCAAAAACTCCATTTGATTGGGACCACAGTTATAGAAGTTATAAAAACAACGTCCAAAATAATTCTAAATTTGATGTTGAAAAGACGTCCAAAAACGACCACATTTGGACAATAAATAGCCCTTACACGGAGGTCCCACGGACGTCAACATTAGACGTGTGGAAGACGTCGAAAAAAGACGTCGCCTGGCATTACAAAACAACCCCTTCAATGGACCGAATTTGGACGTCCAAAAATTACATGAAAAAGACATCACTCCGACGTCACATTGCGCAGTGGGGGTTATGTTGTGGAGAATACAATGTAGAAAATTGAGCTGTATTCTCAGTTATGAAAGCATTTCTGTTGATGTTGAAGCAATAAAAGCCCCATACTGCTCACCTTCAATTGTTCAGCCAGACCTGCAACAAAAGTTGAGTCAAAATGATCAAAACAGAACAATGTTGTGACATCATTGTTACATCATTGTGACATCATCACAGAGTTTATACTTTCAGGAAGTCAACCTATGCATCTTCAAACAGAGCACATGCCTGAGATTTTTTTCTTGCTCTCTAGTTCTGAGCTTAATTTAGTTGACAGTCTATTGTGAATCGGTCGATTTCTCTCAGCTTTAGCCAATTTACTCTGAACAACAAGCATGTCAACACTGTGCTGATCTACATGAGGCCTTTACAGGACAGACCTCAGCACCGCCAAACACACAAAACCCTGGTATTTTTAGACCAATTAAAACATTTTCTCACTGTAATCCACCTGAAGGACAGTGACTGACACTTCAGAGAAGATCCATACAGAGATGAACTGGTTATGAAAGAGATGGGGTTGTAAATAGAATTAGGTGTTATGTTTTCCAGTACTGAAATATTGACATTGGCTCTGCTGGGTTTGTTATAATGGAAGCACTGGGTGAGGACACCAGGCGTATTCATTAATTCTGACAGTATTGAGTTTCCCACAGACTACCGAGCAGGGACTCCTTGTAGAGAGGATTATACCAGACAACTAACACCACAACAGAGTAAAACGTAAAATTGCAACCTCAGAAATACTAATAAATGTGATAATTCATTGAGATTGCTCATGAATCATAATATTAAATAAAAAGTGAGTTTGAGTTTAATGCACTTGCAGTGAAAAGTAGTTTGGAGTACAAACATAATATCATTAAATATCTAAAATTCTTACTTTAGTTTAGTGCATAAAACCCAAACTGTGTTTCTGGGTCAAAGTGACTCAAAATGATGAAATGGCTCTTAATTATGAACCCAAACATGATGAAACCCAAAGTTCCCTATTGAAAGACCTGCATCAGGAATTACAGTGCTGATTCAGACTGGTTTATGCTGATTTGTATTGGCTTGGAGCTGGTTTATCTGAAGAACTTGCACTGCCATGTTTACCAGAAAAACTTAGCTGGTGAAGTTGATCGACCATGCTTACGGTCAAGCTGGTTGCCTTGCAGAATCCTGTTAGGAAGGCCAGCACACCAGCATCCAAAACACAACATATGCTGGTGTCCAGCAATGCTGTTCTTTTCACAACATGCTCAGACTGAGCAGCTGACCTCAAGCACACATCCCTGGGGTTTCTTGGCCCTCAATGGAAAATCTTTATGAACCAACTGGAGCACAGTACTTCCCAACCGTTCTTGTCCTATAGACCTTATGTAGCTCTGCCCCTTTTCAGTGCTACGCTCATTGTGTTCTGTCTTGCGGTTTGTATTTCCACAGCATGATCATAAGATCTTACGGATTTATGAATGAACCGCTTGTTTTAAAGACTTCCCGGTCTACTGACATTTATGACATCCGCTTCAAATGTTACAGTGCTCTTGATAACTTTTGTTAACTCTACAATAGTTAAAATAGCGACTTTATTCAAAAAAATCGAATGATGGGCGCTTTCAAAACACTGCTTAGTAGCTTTCTGGGCATTGGAAAAGGGAGTGTTATTGCTGGCGATGCAGGCCTTGCTGAGCCATCGGATTTTATCAAAAATATCTTAATTTGTGTTCCGAAGATGAACGAAGGTCTTAGGGGTGTGGAACGACATGAGGGTGAGTAATAAATGACATAATTTTCATTTTTGGGTGAACTAACCCTTTAATATTATAGAAAAAGAGGCCATTATGATCATGATACTCCCAATAAATTAAAAGCAATTTAATTTAGGCTGACGAGAAAAAACAGACACATGTTGCTTTCTCTATCTTTAATAAAACATTGGATTTTGTTAAGTTTTGACAGTTCTGGGGGCAATCTCAGCTAACAAAAAAATATGTTCTAAGAACGTTTTGCCAACGTTCTCATTAAGTTACAAAAATATTATTTCTGAATGTTCAATGCGTAGTTTTTTTAATGTTTTAAAAATGTTTTTCTTGGTTATGCAACCATTAAGAGAACCTTCCATTTAATAATTTTGCCATCTGAACGTTCCATGAATGTATAAGTAAAAAACTAAAACAAATGTTTTACTGGAAGAACGTTTGTTTGTAACTTTGAGAGAACCTTGCCTCAATGTTGACTTAAGTTCTGAGAATGCTCCCTGTTGGCTGGGATTGTGAGAAAATTTCTCTGAGAATGACCTAATGGAAAATTTATTTATAAATGAAACCTATTCAACAAAAGTAAAGTCAAAATTCAAATTTAAATAGAAGCTCAGCAAGTATGAAATGTCACCCAAAGTGAATACAAACAGTTCTACAGCCATAGCATGGCCTACAATCATACATTTATGTTTATGCTGCAATTTAGAGCAAAATGTCTGCAATCTAAACCTCACAACAGCAGATCCTTCGTTGTTAGTATACATTGTGTAGCATTTACCTGCTTTACAACGTTGGTTAAAATTGCTCTTTACACACTCAAGCATGTACAGTATAAACAGTCAAAACCTCATGACCAGCGTGAGTAGGCATAGCACATTATGAATGTTATCTTTCTAATCCAGACAGGGTTTAGAGAACTGCAACACCTCAGCAATGCTTCCAGTAACACCCCTGCTGGCTGGCAAACAAAGGAAATCTCAACGCATGAGGATAAAACATTCAAACGCTACAGTTGATGTTGTGAACAGACTCCAAAGTCACTGAGCTATGACATCCGCTGGGTTGGCACATGCTTCAAGTAGCATGTCATTTTTAGAAATGTGATGCTTTTTTTTGTTTTCGATGGCTGTGTCTCAGGAAACAATAGATGAAAATTTCAGTTTATGTCTGTGAAACAAGAACCATTGATTTGTTAGTGAACATAACTTCATGACTAAAGGCGATTGTTGAGGTAATTTAAGTTTAGATCTATGGTTTAGAGCTATATTATGTTTCCCACATACATGCACTAGATTTTGTTATTAAAGTGTTAGTTCACCAAAAAATGAAAATTCTGTCATTAATTACTCCCCCTCATGTCGTTCCACACCTGTAAGACCTTCGTTCATCTTCAGAACACAAATTAAGATATTTTTTTTTTATGAAATCCGAGAGCTTTCTGACTCCTCCATAGACAGCAATTTAACCACCACTCAAGTTCCAGAAAGGTACTAAAGACATCGTTAAAATAGTCCACATGACTGCAGTGGTTCAACCTTTTAATTTATGAAGCGACGAGAATACATTTTGTGTGCAAAAACAAAACAGAAATAATGACTTCAACACTTCAATTACTTCATTCTCATACGCTGTTTACGTTCAGCGTTTCCAGGTTCTAATTAATAGAAGTTGTTTAAAGATCTAGTTCACCCAAAAATGTAAATATTATGTCATTTATTACTCACCCTCTATGTCGTTCTACACCCGTAATACCTTCGTTCATCTTCTGAACACAAATTAAGATATTTTTGATGAAATCCGATGGCTCAGTGAGGCCTCTATTGCCAGCAAGATAGTTAACACTTTCAGATGCTCAGAAAGCTACTAAAATGTATGTATAATTAATATTATAAAGCAACAAGAATACTTTTTGTGTGCCAAAAAAACTAAATAATGACTTTTCAACAATATCTAGTGATGGGCGATTTAAAAACACAGCTCCAAAGCTTTACGAATCTTTTGTTTCGAAACAGTGGTTCGGATCACCAAAGTCACGTGATTTCAGTAAACAAGGCTTCATTACGTCATAAGTGTTTCGAAATTTCAATAGCTCAGGTGACTTTGGCAGTTTGATACGCGATCCGAACCAATGATTCTAAACAAAAGATTTGTAAAGCTCCAAAGCAGTGTTTTGAAATCGGCCATCACTAGATATTGTTGAAAAGTCGTTATTTTGTTTTTATTGGTGTGCAAAAAGTATTCTCGTCGCTTCATAACAGAAGTGCGGCACTGAGCCACGGGTCCAGTCATATATTGGAGGAGTAGGAGATGGAGGTGGGTATAACGAGCGCAGCGTGGCGATCAAGCAGCATCTGAATGCTGGAAGGTGTATTTGAAAGACATGGTCTAATCTGAAATGTATCCCTATTGGATGGCATGGATCAGCTAAATGTCAGCTGACGCGAGCTTGACTGATGTGTCTGCCAGAACTGACGCTATACGCTTGATTTTTAGTAGCTTTCTGGGCATTGAAAGTGTTAATTATCTTGCTGGCAATAGAGGCCTCATTGAGCCATCGGATTTCATCAAAAATATCTTAATTTGTGTTCTGAAGATGAACGAAGGTCTTACGGGTGTGGAACGACATGAGGGCCATTTTTGGGTGAACTTACCCTTTAGATACTAAAAATGTACATATATTTTCTGTGGAAGTCTCAGTACCAAAAAATGTTCGTCCAATCATTGCATTCGGTCCTCTCAAAATGTATTTCCATTCCTCCACACACCCTGCTTGCGCAGACATCACACATCATCAACACGTTCCATAAGGCTATGCAGAGTTGTAGGCACACAGTCACTGGGTGCTGTAAACAAACAGCAGCCACCTTTTACAGTTCCTCCTGAACCAAAACAACAAGTTTATGCTGCGTTCCTGCCATGTCATAACCGTGATTACAAGATGTCAACCCATGATGTTCTACCCGGAGCTAATCACGTCCTCAGACTCGGATTTTTGCGTTTCTGTGTCAACACTATCAATTGCGAAATGAATCTGCAGCAGTCAGGTGGTACAAGTAAGAGCTCTGTAAGTTGTTTATGTTCATTGATGTTCATTATTATTGTAATGTTCTGTGTTTTGAGACATGAAGTAATTGAATGCTGTCTCTCGTCTTGTAACTTTGCAGACTCTGCTGTGTGGATTCATATGTTTTGGAGGAGGCGTGGATTTGGAAATCCCTCTGAAGGAAGGGCGGGATCTGATGCTTTCAAAGCTAGCTTTGTATTGCTAGCCTCTCTGAAATTGCCTACCCTACCTTTAAATATATGAACGTTTAATATGGCACCATTTGCATTCATCCTGCACATTCACCTATTGAAGATTTTTGAAAAAATTGATTCTGATTGGTCAACTGAGCTGCATTCAGTGCAGACAGATAATTCCTTACATTTGCCGAATATCGTTAACAAACGATATGAAACTGCCACTACTTTAGATCGCTCTTGTTTCATACAAATGCAATTGCCGCCATCTTGTATCTCAGTTATGTATTGTATTGAAAATGACCTCTGAGAACTTCAGCCTATTGCAATAGTTGGTGTGTGTGTGTTTTTTTTTTAGTGGATCCTTTAAAATAATAATTTCATGTCCACATATTCATTTATTCACATGTGAATGAATATACGTTAGGAAACACAATGATGGGAAAATATGGGAGGATAAATTATATTTCACTTGTTTCGCATTTGTTCGCAAAACTTCTCTCATAGAAATGTGCCTGCAGTTCCTGCATTCGCTTGCATATGCTCTTGCAAAATTATTGTGTTCCACCTGAAACATTGCATTTGCTCGCAAAAGCATCGAAACATAACTGTTCCTCCCACCTCATAATACTTCAGTCATGTAAGGTTTGCGAACACAAAGTTTCCTTGGGGGAACGCACAAGTTTTACGAGCAAATGCAAAGTTTCTCGGGGGAACACAAAAGTTTTACAAGAGAACACAAAGCTTGATATAAAATTTTTCCTCCCATCTCAATTTTTCCCATCATCCCTTTAGGGTTCCATACGAACATAACACTATACATACTCATATTGCGTTCCTGTAGCTCAAACAGGTTCGATTCCTATGGGAATGCATTACCTGATAAAATGTGTAGTCTACCTTGCAATGCAAGTTGCTTGAATCCATAAATGTAATATAAGTTAAATCTATGTTGTACGGGAAAGTGTAGGTCAGCAGGGGGATGAGGTTTGTGGTTGCATATAGCCTAGTATGGGCTCGCAGATATAGGGCTACATACTGTACAGTTTCTCTTCTCCTCTCGGACAGGTGCGTATATGTGTATGTATGTTAATATCCAGAGGCTTGTGGCCTCAGCAGCTTTGACTCGAAAGCACCAGGGTCTGTCAGAGAGGATTACACTGCTGCCAACAACATCACCAATGCAAAGAGGATTTAGGAATGATTTCCTAACCCTACCAGCACACTGACTTAATTTATTTAAGCTTTTCCAACAAATCGAATGAATATATAGATAACATTAATCAGATGATAAAAGGGAAAAAAAAATAAAAAATTAAAAATGGCAAAACTGCTGAAATCAAATATATGATGGTTACGAACAGTCAACATGAAATCAAAATTGACATTATTTACTTAATGCATATTTCTGGTCTTAGTGAAGTTGAAAAATCAATAGTAATTTAAACCTTTATTTATGTTTATTATGATTATTTTAAAATGTATATAAAATGCATAATTTTGTATTAGTATTATTATTATTTTTATCATTATAAAATGTGTTAACCAACATATTAAATTGCTCTCAACAGTGCAAAGCAAAATACAAGAACTTGGAAATGTATAAATACAACAGCAACAGCTAAGGCACAATTAAAAAAAATGTCCATGCAGAGCATCTGCAGTGTTCTATGACTCTTCACTTTTGTGCAAACACTTTTTCTTTCCTACATTTAGACTCATTCCATGAGTGCTCTTAAGTAAACTACTGACCAAAGACCAGGTGAGAGGGACAAATATGAAGCATGTCAGGCAGCTCTCAGTTGGTTTTTGAAAAGACTATTATGGCTACCTTTCAATTTTGGTAGTATTTTACATGGCACTTTTGAATGGTCCTTCATGTGGTGATTTGACTTTTACAAATAACGGGAACTCTCCACTTTCATCTGTTTCTCTGATACACACAAGAACTACACCACCTGCCCACAGATGACCTGACTACCAATGCATCGATATGTCTGCAGCACATGCATGTCATCAACATACATGAACAAACTCACACAAAGAATAGGCCTACTGATCAGCGCACACTGACATTTGGCCTCATTATTCAACAGCACATTTAACCAGCTCAACATGTAAACCTTAACAAATTTTAAAACACTACTTTCCAAAAGTTTGGATTTTTTAAATGTTTTTGAAATACTCACTATGGCTGCATTTATTTGATCAATATTATTACAATTTAAAATAACAAATTTCTGTCAATATGTTTTAAAATAGAATTTATTATTGTAATGGCAAAGCTGAATTTTCAGCCTGAGAAGTCATTCTAATATGCTGATTTGGGGCACAAGAAAAAAATTCTTATTAGTTAAAACCAGTTGTGATGCTTAATATTTTTGTGGAAATCAGGATACTTTTTTTCAGGATTCTATGATGAATAGAACATTTATTTGAAATTATAAATGTCTTTACTGTCACTTTTGATGCATCCTTGCCGAATAAAAGTATTCTTTTTTGTAAAATAAACAATCTTACTGACCTCAATCTTTTGAACAATAATGTACATTTGACACTACTTTTGATTATGCTGATGTAGTCATTTAATGAATTTCGCTGTATTAGATAAAAAATATCCATCCCATTCAAATAAATGATGCCAGTTAAAGGGGCTATATGTAAGATTTTTACTTTAATAAAGCAGAAAAATACCACAATATGTTTGCAGATATTTAGAAAACTAAGTTCACCTACTTGTTTCTCAGAAAAACAATGCTACAGCCAGATATTCTACTTTGAAATGTGCGTTCCGTGTCGGAATGTCTGTCTTTGTTTTGGTCTGTGCGAAACCATGTGCTGCCAGTTTATCCAATAGTATTTCAACATCACAGCAGCCATGAAAACCAGCAAACAAACTTGGTCAGAGAATCGCAGATTCCACTTGACCTAAAAAGCCTCTGCATCCATCTAAAAATCTCTATGAACAACAGCATATTAAAACACAGATAAATCAACTCATCAGCTTACAGTGTGTAAGTCTCCTCAGCTTTCATTGTCAATTGCGCTCCCTCTTGTTGAGTTTCCTCAAGCTGGCCACCCGCGTCTTTGAACGAGGGGGCGGGGCAAACAATATTTTGAATTTGGACTGCAGTACCTGTTTCGACCACTGTCATTCCTACATAGAGCCCCTGTAAAGTCCAAAGTATACTTTGGCCGTCCGAGTTCGCGCACCGTGCGCATGATGTAATTTTCGTCATCCGGAGGGCTCGTGGAAGTCCGCACACCCCGTCCGCGTGCAGCCCAAATTTCAAGACCGCGCGGATGGTGCGCGTGCAACAGCGCATGAGCAAGCAGGACAGAAGAGTCCACTAGGTGGCAATACGTAAACTTAGACTTAGAAACTTAGAAGCATATTCTTCTCCATCGTTTTTGATTCTTGTTCTCTTGGTGTATCTTCTGAACTATGTTGCAATGGTGGATGCACTATTTTTCTTCTCCGAACTCGGTCATCCGTGCGCATCCGCGGTTGAGTATACTTAGAAAGATGCGCAGACACGACTGTCTGCGAGACCCTTCCGGGCGCAGAAAGTGAAGTATACACGGGCCTTAAAGCTGCAGGCTGTAAGTTTTGCTTTTTGTCGCTATCTCTGTTCGAAACCTGCAATTGCAGTTATTTGCGGAATTATCATCTTTACGTGGGTTGTGCATCGGCACGGCTCCTCAACGCGGATGATTAATGTTTTGAGGAGAATGTGTGGCTGTCAGTCACCACACTGGTGGATACTGTACTTCAGAATCACAGATTGTAGTCTCGGAAGTATTCCAAAATAATAAAGTAAAGTAACAAATCTACCACTTTTGTTCTGACCAACTGAGAAAAAAAAGTATTACAATAAATAGCGCTGCCAATGGTGATTAAATCTAATGGTAATGTTAACAACATCAGCATTGCGTAACTTCTGTGTATTTAGTGTGTATTAGTGTTACCTTTAGATTTCAATTTCTGTACAGTCTAAACTCTAACGGTAATTTTGTCATACCATACAATCTGCTATCCAAATGAGAAGTTTATTTATTCCAGCTGCTGTGAGAAAAGGCTATAAATGATCCGCCATCCTCACATGCGATATAGCCTACTAGCTGGGACTCCTTCTTTATGTAAACAGACGTGACGTAATGACGCAAAGACGAACAGCGACGTGCTCGAATTTCCTGCGGAAACCTACCAGTACCACTCGAATTAGAAAACATTATTACAAGCTTACCGTCGTGAATCGGCTGAGGTAAGGAGATTTTGGATCATTTTTAACCCCAAAAAGTTACGGACTGCAGCTTTAACTTCGCACTTTTAGTCAATATATAAACAAAGGTAGAGACTTAGCCTATTTGTGCCTAAATAGTAATAAAAAGTAACCTACTGATTAAGTACAGTAAATACAGCATTTATATATGCATTATATTTATTTGTTATCTGTAATAATATAAAAAAAAATTGAGTATTATTTGGAAAAAAAAACAACTAAATGAACATAATAGATATACAGTGGTATGCGAAAGTTTGGGAACCCCTTGTAGAATCTGTGAAAATGTGAATAATTTTAACAAAATAAGAGAGATCATACAAAATGCATGTTATTTTTTATTTAGTACTGCCCTGAGTAAGATATTTTACATAAAAGATGTTTACATATAATCCATAAGACAAAAAAGTAGCTGACTTTATTAAAATATCTCCGTTCAAAAGTTTGGGAACCCTTGATTCTTAATACTGTGTGTGGTTACCTGGATGATCTATGACAGTTTTTTTGTTTTGTGATGGTTGTTCATGAGTCCCTTGTTTGTTCTGAGCAGTTAAACTGAACTCTGTTCTTCAGAAAAATCCTCCAGGTCCTGCAGATTTGTCAGTTTTCAAGGATTTTTTGCATATTTGAACCCTTTACAGCAGTGGCTGTATGATTTTAAGATCCATCTTTTCACACTGAGGACAATTGAGGGACTCAAACACAACTATTAAAAAAGGTTCAAACATTCACTGATGCTCCAGAAGGAAACACGATGCATTAAGATGCACAGACACTGTGCACACAGACTGATATATTACAAATGTTTATTTCTTTTAATTTTGATGATTATAACTGACAACTAAGGAAAATCCCAAATTCAGTATCTCAGAAAATTAGAATATTGTGAAAAGGTTCAATATTGAAGACACCTGGTGCCACACTCTAATCAGCTAATTAACTCAAAACACCTGCAAAGGCCTTTAAATGGTCTCTCAGTCTAGTTCTGTACGCTACACAATCATGGGGAAGACTGCTGACTTGACAGTTGTCCAAAAGACGACCATTGACACCTTGCACAAGGAGGGCAAGACACAAAAGGTCATTGCAAAAGAGGCTGGCTGTTCACAGAGCTCTGTGTCCAAGCACATTAATAGAGAGGCGAAGGGAAGGAAAAGATGTGGTAAAAAAAAGTGTACAAGCAATAGGGATAACCGCACCCTTGAGAGGATTGTGAAACAAAACCCATTCAAAAATGTGGGGGAGATTCACAAAGAGTGGACTGCAGCTGGAGTCAGTGCTTCAAGAACCACTACGCACAGACATATGCAAGACATGGGTTTCAGCTGTCGCATTCCTTGTGTCAAGCCACTCTTGAACAACAGACAGCGTCAGAAGCGTCTCGCCTGGGCTAAAGACAAAAAGGACTGGACTGCTGCTGAGTGGTAAATTTTGCATTTCCTTTGGAAATCAGGGTCCCAGAGTCTGGTGGAAGAGAGGAGAGGCACACAATCCACATTGCTTGAGGTCCAGTGTAAAGTTTCCACAGTCAGTGATGGTTTGGGGTGCCGTGTCATCTGCTGGTGTTGGTCCAATGTGTTTTCTGAGGTCCAAGGTCAACGCAGCCATATACCAGGAAGTTTTAGAGCACTTCATGCTTCCTGCTGCTGACCAACTTTATGGAGATGCAGATTTCATTTTCCAACAGGACTTGGCACCTGCACACAGTGCCAAAGCTACCAGTACCTGGTTTAAGGACCATGGTATCCCTGTTCTTAATTGGCCAGCAAACTCGCCTGACCTTAACCCCATAGAAAATCTATGGGGTATTGTGAAGAGGAAGATGCGATATGTCAGACCCAACAATGCAGAAGAGCTGAAGGCCACTATCAGAGCAACCTGGGCTCTCATAACACCTGAGCAGTGCCACAGACTGATCGACTCCATGCCACACCGCATTGCTGCAGTAATTCAGGCAAAAGGAGCCCCAACTAAGTATTGAGTGCTGTACATGCTCATACTTTTCATGTTCATACTTTTCACTTGGCCAAGATTTCTAAAAATCCTTTCTTTGTATTGGTCTTAAGTAATATTCTAATTTTCTGAGATACTGAATTTGGGATTTTCCTTAGTTGTCAGTTATAATCATCAAAATTAAAAGAAATAAACATTTGAAATATATCAGTCTGTGTGTAATCAATGAATATAATATACAAGTTTCACTTTTTGAATGGAATTAGTGAAATAAATCAACTTTTTGATGATATTTTAATTATATGACCAGCACCTGTACAGTATGTAGGCTATGTACTGTGTGTGTGTGTGTAAAAAAACTCAACTGAGTCAAATCTCTCAAGCAGACAGCTATTTGCACGGAGCGTTTCTATGTAGAGCATTTCAAATCAGTCACTTACAGTATGAGGTTCTGTGATAGTTAAGATGCTCCCTTTAAAGGTGAAAGCTCACTAAGTTTTGAAAGCGAGCTCATATATATGCACATTTTGTATTGTGGTTTTAATGAGAGACTACATGACTACATTTCCACTATTCTGTGATTTATCATGATCAGAGATATCAAAAGATGACTTAACGGGAAGCAGGAACGTCCTTCATCACGCCGCTCCCCCTCTGTGTTCATGTTTCTGTCAGACCGTGTCTCCTTTTTTCCATCCACTCCAAAATGAATACCCCCTACCCTTCCATTTAAACACACACTCACACTTAGATGTAAAACGCTCTCTGCGAGTGGCCGGTCGGCAGATTACATGTTGAGCAGAGGCAATTTCCTGACAGACAAGCCTGAACATTTCAATCATCTCTTGGAAGACGGGTGACAATACTTCATACGCACTCGCGCACCTGACCCTCCGGCCCTCTCTTCTCCCTTCCTCCTTCAATGAGCCTCAAAATTGAACCCGCACAAATTTATCTCGTCTTTTCTTACTACAAATGATGGCATTCATATGGGGATGGTGTTGTCTGATCTTTGAAACCTTTCATTTAAGTTCAGGCTGTCTCTCTCTCTTTTTTTCACAGATAGGATTTCATTTTGATCATCACATTGAAAACATCAGGGTGGAGAGTGAGATGAATCTGGTTTCAAATGAGGCGGCCACAGCGCCTCACTGCACCTTTTATTTTTAAGAGGTGTTCTGGGATCCTACTGTGACAGGCCGTCGAAAAATGTACTCTTCATTTTACTCTAAGTCCACAAGAACAGCAATAAACCTTCAACCAGCTTCCAAAAGGGTACAAGAAAAAAAATTACATTTAAATGCCTATTCTATATAAATTTGATCAAATTCATGTTTCATAATTCAATATCCTTAGGGGAGGGCTGTAATGGTTTTTTAAATGGATTCCTAAGGTTTGATCTAATATGTTCATGGACAGCAGGGAAAAAATAATGTTAAATGCGAATAATAAAAAGCAAAAAAGTTCAAATAGCCAAATAAATAGGCTTATAAGCTTTTAAAGTTTCTTCTATCTTTTATTGATGTCAAAGGCAGTGTATCTAAAACTTCCACATGATCTAAAAGTTAGTTTTTGTTTGTGCCTTTTTACGAAGTTGTAAATTTTACTGTTTAGATTAATAATTGTGCATAATAATATATTATAATATACATCTTAAATCTTAGAGGGTTAGTTCACCCAAAAATTTAAATTACCCGATTTACTCATTCTCAAGCCATCCTAGGTGTATATGACTTTCTTCTTTCAGACGAATACAATCAGAGTTATATTAAATAATATCCTGGCTCTTCCAAGCTTTATAATGGCAGTAAATAGAGGATGAGATTTTGAAGCTCAAAAAAGTGCCCAGGAGGACCACGGAGCAATGGAAGAAGGTGGCCTGGTCTGATGAATCACGTTTTCTTTTACATCACGTGGATGGCCGGGTACAGTTGCGTCGCTTACCTGGGGAACACATGGCACCAGGATGCACTATGGGAAGAAGGCAAGCCGGCGGAGGCAGTGTGATGTTTTGGGCAATGTTCCGCTGGGAAACCTTGGGTCCTGCCATCCATGTGGATGTTTCTTTGACACATACCACCTACCTAAGCATTGTTGCAGACAATGTACACCCTTTCATGGAAACGGTATTCCCTGGTGGCTGTGGCCTCTTTCAGCAGGATAATGCGCCCTGCCACAAAGCAGAAATGGTTCAGGAATGGTTTGAGGAGCACAACAACGAGTTTGAGGTGTTGACTTGGTCTCCAAATTCCCCAGATCTCAATCCAGTCAAGCATCTGTGGGATGTGCTGAACAAACAAGTCCAATCCATGGAGGCCCACCCTCACAACTTGCAGGACTTAAAGGATCTGCTGCTAACATCTGCCAGATACCACAGCACACCTTCAGGGGTCTAGTGAAGTCCATGCCTCGACGGGGCAGGGCTGTTTTGGCAGCAAAAGGGGGGCCAACACAATATTAGGAAGGTGTATATTATATATAGATATATATATATAAAAAAATCATCTGACTGATCAAAGCAAGCATAAAGATAATACTGCAAATCCATGTAAGATGAATAAAATCACAGCAAGCCACAATAAATTCTTAGTTGTTTAATTAGGACTACAGTAAGCATCTATACATGAAATGCATGTATGCTGCTAGTGGACACAACTGTAGCGGTACAGTATATAGGCATAATATATTCATAACAAATATATTCTCAACCATATTAGTAATCATTGTTCACATTCAGCAATGTACAGTAATATTATTTCAAAGCAGGAATATTACATAAGCCACCGAGAAGAGAGCACCTTTCATTTACTAGTAGTACACCAAATACATTTAATGTAATACAATATTAAGAACCTAAACACAAAATTATTTCCAGTATTTCCACTTTCATGTATCAAAAAGGAAACAACACTGTAATACAATGGAATAGATTTCCACGGAATGTTCATGAAATTGCTGAGAGTATGGAAAAAATAATTCAATGTTGTGGGACAAAAATGTTTGTGACAAGTGATAACGTACAGCAAAATCCACAGTGACTATCAATAAATAAAGATTTAGTAGCTTTCCTTATGTCCGCAGTCCCAAACCAGGTCAGTTCTGTCAGCAAAACTGAGCAGATATGGGGCATGATTTAATTCAAGCGATCTGCACAACTGCTTGCCATCTGCACCACTATACCCAACGATTTCAATTTGAAAGGAAATGAGCCTTTTAAAGGGCCAGTCCACCCTTTTGAGTTTTATTAGGTCTAGCCACACACTACAGCCATCTCATAAAAAAAGGCTTTGTTTCAGTCTGTAGTGCATAGTTTCTTTTAGGAAACCAAGCAAGGGGTCCTCACTGAGGTCAAATGGAATTACTCACAGGTTAAATGTAGCGAACCCAGATTACATTACCTGAACTAAACAGACCCATGTTTAAAAAAAAAATTACCCCCCCCCAAAAAAAAAGACCCATAAAAAAAAAAA